>REGO01000658.1:510234-554337 GCA_010120015.1 Rhombomys opimus | reverse complement strand
AAAAAAAAAAAAAAAAAAAAAAAAAAAAAAAAAAAAAAAAAAAAACAGAAAAAAAGAAAAGAAAAAAAAATCCTGTGGGGCCTTGGGATTTCAAATTAAAAATAGCTTGTCACTAAAAAAACAAAAAACAAACAAACAAACAAAAAAAGAATTTCTAAGGAGCTTGACTTTCTTACACAGTAAAATTGAGAAAAATATGTGATTCAACAATCAAGCCTTCTAAAATACCATTTTGAGATGAACTATACTGATAACATGTATAATTAAGGTACAAATCTAAATTTTTTTATCTGATTTACAATTTCTTCCTCACAGAATAATTTATTTGAAAGTAAGTGAGTAGCAAGATGCTTTGCATACAATATATTTAAACAATATGTCTGATTTTCAACCAGCATTCTCAGATATACTAATCTATGATTCTATATAGAGAATAAATGTTATAATCTAAATGCATATTTGTCATACTATATTACATTTACAGTTGTAATACTGGACTTTGACAATACATTAACTTTTTAATCTTTTTACTTTGTTTTGTTATTTTTTATGTAATAGTTTATTTGAAACAGTGTTTTGATAAATAAATGCATATAACATACTTGAAACTTTATTTTAATTATTTAATTATTTTTATCTTGTTACTACAGGGGTAACAGCAGTTAATTTCTGATAGGTTGTTAAACATAGTGATTTCAGTTCTTTTATTATTATTATTATTATTTAATTTTATTAATTACACTTTATTCACTTTGTATTCCCCCATAAGCCCCTCCCTCCTCCCCTCCTGATCCCACCTTCCCCTCCTCCTTCTTCAAACATGCCCCTTTCTGAGTCGACTGATAAGGGAGGTCCTCCTCTCCTTCCTTCTGATCCTAGTCAATTAAGTCTCATCAGGAGTGGCTGCATTGTCTTCTTCTGTGGCCTGGTGAGGCTGCTCCCCCCTCAGTGGGAGGTGATCAAAGAGCAGGCCAATCAGATCATGTCAGAGGCAGTCCCTCTTCCCATTACTATGGAACCCACTTGGACACTGAACTGCCATGGGCTACATCTGTGCAGGGGTTCTAGGTTATCTCCATGCCTGGTACTTGGTTGGAGTATGAGTCTCTGGGAAGACCCCTGTGTTCAAATTTTCTGGTTCTGTTGCTCTCCTTGTGGGGTTCCTGTCCTCTCCAGATCTTACTATTTCCCACTTCTTACATAAGATTCCATGCACTCTGCCCAACCGTTGGCCATAAGTCTCAGTGTCTGCTTAGATAGTCTGCAGGGTAGAGCCTTTCAGAGGCCCTCTGTGGCAGGTTTCTAGGTAGTTTTCTGTTTTCTTCTTCTTCTGAAGTCCATTCTCTTTGCCTTTCAGGATGGGGATTGAGCATTTTAGTCATGGTCCTCTCTCTTGCTTAGTTTCTTTAGATGTACAGATTTTAGTAGGTTTATCCTACGTTATATGTCTATATGAGTGAGTATATAGTGTGTGTGTCTTTCTGCTTCTGGGACAGCTCACTCAGGATTTTTTTTTATTATTTTTATTTTTAGTTACATTTTATTAATTCTGTATCTCAGCTGTATCCTGCTCCCTCATTCCCTCCCAATTCCACCCTCCCTCCCTCATCTCCTCCCTGCCCCTTTCAAGTCCATTGATTGGGGAGGACCTCCTCCCCTTTCATCTGATCTGTTTAGAGGGCCTCTGAAAGACTACCTAACAGTGTATCAAAGCAGGTACTAAGACTCATAACCAAACCTTGGCAGAGTGCAGGGAATCATATGAAAGAAAGGGGAGTTAGTATGATGTAAAGAGGACAGGAGCTCCACAAGGACCAAATATATCTGTGCACAGAGGTCTTTTCTGAGACTGATACTCGATAAGGACCATGTATGGATATTTGAAACTTTTAAGAAGCCTAAAATTTAAAATAAATTTTAATTTAATATTTCAAGAAATACATTTTAAAATTCATTTGTAATTGTTCATAGGTTCATCTTTAAATTTAGTCTTGTTCAAATTTAGTCTTCATAAATAACAAGATTCTTCAGTTACATATTTAGCATGTGTCCTTAAAAATGCAATATATATGTTTGTTTTTATGTGAAACAACCCCAATAGGCTTATGGGTTTGGACATGTGGTCCCAAATAAGGGTGTTATGTTATGGCTTGGGTTTATGGCTTGTCTAGAACAGAGGATGTGTGCACCTTGACTGTAAGAACAGTGACTGTAACATCAGTTTCTCATTACAACACATCTGGCCGCTTCCACATTTGTTATGATGTAGCAAGCCACACTGCAAGCTTCTGCCACCAAAGCAGTTGTTCCCATGATAATGCCTTCTTTGACATGAAAGAATATATTCTCCAACTGTGAGTTAGAATAATTTCTTTATTCTTAAGTTACTTTTGTCAGGCACTTTGTCAATGTGAGGAGGAAAGCAATTACTATAGTCTGAATAGGCAAATAACAAAATAGTTAAAATAAGTAAAAATTTCTTATTTTTAAAATATCAAAATGAGTCATTTAAAATTATATAATTTATCATTCATGATAGTATTATATCAGAAAAATGGGGCAATTTTCCACAGATTTTTCACCATGCTGAATGGCTGTATAATTTTTGACATACGTTTGTCAGAAAAGAATTGGAATAGTACATACTTTCAGTTCCAGAATTGAAGAAATTGTGAGAACTTCTTTTCTCCTTGGTCTTCTGTCAGAAATTGGTCTGTGTTAAAAGAGGGCACTAAAATGAGTACATTTCTAAGGTGTCATCTTCCCAAGACCTTCATCCTGGGTGATGTGCTGCATATTGAAATACACAGAGGGTTCTTCCCCAGGGAAAGTGACATTTAATCCCCTGCTGGCATTATGAGCAAATGCTGTCACTGCTGCAGTCGCAGGAACACAAGTCTATTTCTTCTCAACCGATTCTACTAATAGATATGAAAGGCACTGGCACGCTCCCTGTGAGAAATATTCTCTCTCTAAAACACTCAGAAGGTGGCACAGTGGGTGATCTTTTCAAAATCACACTGACTGTTAAGAAAACAATCAGAAAATCCTCCTTGGGGGCTTGACTTAGCATTCCTTTCATGTAAACATATAGCACCTCACTTCAGTCAGGTTTCGGGCCAAATGATAAATTGGTAAATTTGTCAAGAGATTATTTTAATTTTTCTGAAAGATTTTTTAATATTTTAGAAGTCATTTAGCCATAAACAATATATATACATAATATGTACACACATATATATACATATATATACATAGCCATAAACAATATATATATAGCCATAAACAATATATATAAATATTTATATATATAAATGGTTTTCCTAAAAGTGATTTATACTTATCTGAAAATCTGTTGTGCATACTTGTAGCTAATATAACTTAACAATGTATAAGCATAGTTATTTATTCATGTTATTTTATGAAATATCATGACCATATTTCACAATCTAGGAGCCAATGAAAATTGACTCAAGAAGTGCTTTTTATCTCAGTTGTCATTTGATGTGTATTTGCGTATATGGGCACACACATATGTGCGTACATCTAAACACAGATTTTATAAGACAAGCAATTCAGATTTCACTGGTATGCATTTAATAAATTACTATTCATACTAAAAAAATTGAATAACTTGTTATGTGAGTCTGATTGATATTAAAGATTATATATTTTTTTCATTGAAGTTTTAAAATATCTCTGTGGACTTGAAAAATTAGGTACATTTCTTGAGAATAGTATTTTCTTTTTAATGAAATGAGATAAAAAAGAAAAAAATTCGTTTGGAGAGAGGAAATGATTTTTAAAAAGTTGCATCAGTGTGTAGGACACACTCTGTTAGAAGAATAAGAAATGATCAGTTTGCCCATGAAAGTCAGGTTGAGCTGAAATGTCTTCTCCAGGCTTTTTGCTAAATAGTGGGCACTGTAAGCTGGGTGCTGTTAAGACACCAGATCTCCTCACTGAAAGACCAGTTCCTGTTTGGAGTGAGCCCTGTTAGACAGTATCTTTCAGAATCAGAGACTTGGAAGATTGTTTCCACTGCAGGTAGCCGTCTTGTTCAAGGTCACATTACCACTGAAAAATCAATGCAGGAAAATAATAGCAGTCCATCTTGCTGCCATTTTGGACAACTTTTAAGAGGCCATTCTAAGTTCTGAAGCTTTCCATGTTGCAGTTCTAGCATCTTTTATGTGTGTGTTATAGCCTGAGCTTTCTCTGCTCCTTGCAGAATTATCCTCCTATACTTAGGGCTAATCAAACTTGTAATTTAGTATAAATAAGTTGCATCAAGTTGCATACTACAGTGAGAAAGCTACTTCATTTGGGGTTCCAACTTGCAAGAAATTGGGGAGAGAAGCTGTTTTTGAGAAAATTTTCGAGTACATTTTTATTTTATCTTCATGATAGGTAACTTTATTTCAAAATAAGAAATACTGTTGACCAAAGAGAATAGAACGAACCATTGAAATAGAAAGATGTTCATTCTTTTCCAGTTCTATTAAACTTTGGGAGAGAATATAATTTGTCCATTAGAACAATTTTCTTTTTCATGCTAATTTTTCTCAAAATAGATTTTCCCTTTTGAAAATCAGTAAGTCAACCTCAATCACCTTTATTTCAAAATCACTGAATAGTTCACACCACTGTGGCTGCAGGATCTTGGGAAGGTAATCATTTATTTCTTGTCTGTGTGTGCAATACTGCGCAAAAGCAGTGTTTTAGAAAATAGTTCCTATGTTTAAACACAAGCCTTTTCCTTTTTATCATTTCTTGAAGTGGTTAGAGATGTTGAAAGAAAATAAAACAATTCCAAATATAAAAATAATCATTCTAGAGTTAAGAAACATGGGCTCAAAGACAGATAATTCTACTGATTAACTATTTTCCATTTACAAAGTCTCTGTTATTATGTTTTAATGTTTTATTGGAAGATTATTAGTTTCTTTTAAAGCATCTCATTTGATTTTTATTAATGTATGTATGCGGATTTGGCTGAACATGTGCATGTGTGTATAGTTGTCCCAGAATGCTGGACAATTGTGTTACATTCCCTGAAGCCTGAGTTACACGTGTTTGTGTTTTGTCCCATGTTGGTGCTGGAAGCCAAACTTGGGACCCCTGCAAGACTAACAAATACCCTCCGCCACTGCTTCATTTCCCAAGCACTATCTTCTGTGATGATTTATTGACACATAGATTATGCAAGTATTCAATGATTTCACAGACCACAGCAATAGAAAACTACCTTTTCAAGGACTTTCAATACTACCTATTAGTGTTATGAAATTGTAGTCAACGAATTTCAAACAGTTTCATTCATAGATATATCTCTCCAAATCTCTCTAGTTTCCCTTCCCCATCTCTAGACCCAGTTTCATGTCCCTTTACTTTAATTTTTGTTATTAATAAACCAGTGAGCTCGATTATTGCTTTACACATGTGCACGTGTTTGTGACTCTCCACTGTGGCATGAGCAACCATCAGCTGCTACCAACTGCCAACAGCTTCTCTGACAGGAGTAATGCCTCAGAGCCACTCTCCTGTGCATGCGTTAATTTCAACAGGCTTTGTTCTGTGCAGAGAACCATTTTGCTGTGAAGCTCATATAGGCAACAACCTTGTCATGACCAAGCACCAGCATTTCACAGTTCTCTTTATCTACAGGCTTTTTTTTCTATCCACCCACTTTTTTCTCCAATTTAACTTTGTGTCTACTGATAGAAGAGGTTGCTTATTTAAGACACTTTCTGAATTTGTGCTTGCATTCACTTTCCTATTTTTTACACCGCTAATAAACTGTAATTTATTAAAAAAATAAATAAATACAAAATTTAAAAAATGATAAGGGCAATGATCATGAATATTATACTGAGCAATAGAAAACAGACAAAGCCTGCATTGTTTATTTTAAATAACCATTTACAAATTTAAATATATAGTGAAAGACATACATATTTACCACAGGCCAGGATTTTTTTTTGGAATCAGTAAAACTATGTCAGAGATAGTGAAGTTCTATATTTTGTGGTGTTTGTATGTCTACATACCTTGTTCAAATTAATTGAACTCATAGGATACAAAAATGTCAGAGAGAGTGAAACGGTATATCTAGTCATTGCTTCATGCTTGCATACCTTAGTAAAATTAATTGAACTCAAAGAACACAAAGTCCTGAGAAATACAACTTAAGTAATAATATATTATAAGGAAAAAATTGTATCAAATGGAGGTCTTATGGATAAACTAGCTTAGGAACAAGCCACTGTTGAGTTTTGGTAGCTGGAGGGAAAAAAAACTTGAAATTCTTCTTCAGCCTTTTAAGAGAAGATAGTACAACATACTACTTGGGCAGGAAAAGAACAATACATACAACTAAGTGTATATAACTGTATCATCCAAAGAAGGTCTAACCATCTCAATAGTTAACTTAAATACAATTGCATTTACTTTCACATTAAAAATTTTAAACAAAAATATTATATTGTATCACTGGTTACTGTATATTTACAAGAGACAGCTATTAATAATCAGTAATTTTATGTCACAGACATTAAACCTAGGCATTACAGAAAATAAATTCCATGAAATGTAATTAAATGTATTATTTAATACACTATATAAACAATATTATATTGCTTTTCATGATATTGCATGTTACAATGCATACATTTAAATTTCATTTATACAAAGTTAAAAATACAAAAATTGCTGAAAAGACAAAACCTAAGAATAATAGGAATAGAGGAAAAAGAAGATTCCCTTCTCCAAGGCCCAGAAAATATTTTCAACAAAATCATTGAAGAAAATTTCCCCAAGTTAAAGGAGAGACCAATAAGAATTCAAGAGGCCTACAGAACATCCAACAAATTTGACCAGAAAAGAAAATCTTCCTGCCACATAATAATCAAAGCAGTAAGTATACAGAACAAAGAAAAAACACTAAAAGCTGCAAGGGAAAAAGGCCAAGTAACATATAATGGCAAACCCATTAGAATCACACCTGACTTTTCAACAGAGCCTATGAAAGCCAGAAGGGCCTGGACGGATAGGTATCATGCAGACCCTAAGAGAACACAGATGTCAGCCCAGGCTACTATATCCCGCAAAACTCTCAGTCCTCATAGACGGAGAAAACAAGATATTCAATGACAAAAACAAATTTCAACAATACCTAAACACAAATCCAGCATTACAGAAGACACTGGAAGGGAAAATACAACCCAAGAAAATTAGCAACTTTCAAGAAAACACAGGAAATAATTAACCTTACTACAGTAAAACAAAAAGCAACCAAGCACACAACCTTATGACCTCAGCCAATATCAAAATCAAAAGATCTAACAGCCACTTGTCATTAATCTCTCTCAACATCAATGGACTCAACTCTGCAATAAAAAGACACAAACTAACAGAATGGTTATGTAAACAAAACCCAGCAATCTGTTGCTTACAAGAAACACACCTAAGGCACAAATATAGACATTACCTGAGGGTATAGGGTAGGAAGATGACTTTCCAAGCAATTGGACCCACGAAGCAAGCAGGAGTAGCCATTCTAATATCTGATAAAATAGACTTTCAACCAAAATTAATAAAAAGAGATGGGGAAGGACACTTCATACTCAACAAGGAAAAATTCCACCAGGAAGACATTTTATTACATCTTAATAATAGTTATATTGTTGATATTGCATCTATTGAATCTTTTCAACAGAATTTGGGATAGCAATCATTTTTTTCAATCAGTTCTTAAGCTCAATTTACTCCTAAGGTCTAATTATGAGAACAGCAAGGTGGCTCAGTGTGTAAAAGTATTTGCCACCAAGGCTGAGGACCTGTGTTGATCTCTGAACCTACATGGTAGAAGTAGAGAACGGACTCCACCAAGTTATTATCTGACATCCACACTCATGTCATGGCACACATGCAACCCTACCCACATCCCATACACACATAAATGCAGAGGCACAGGGTTATTAATGTGATGACATTTTGAAGAATTCAGAAAATAAAGAGTCATTGTGTCACATGGTAGTTCTTTCACTACCATATGTAACAATGCAATACTTGAAATTGGATACAATAGGAATTTTACACAACAGAAATTAGTAAACATTTTAAATCAAGGCTAATCCTCATCTTCTTCAACCAGACACAACTTTTAAATGTTTACTAGAAAACCAACATAAACCTTTTACTTTGTTCCTTCTATTACCCTGAAGGAATCATACTTACTGCTACACTTAGGTGATAGAAATGCACAACAAAATGCTTCCTCTTTTAATGACTACACTTTAAGTCTATACATTCTAGGTGTTGGAGACATTTACCAAAAGGCAAGTTTTGCTTCACAGGTCTCTCTTGAATTCTACTTTGTTTTCTATATTGTAGTTTATGGACATACTATTGAAAAGGAACTAAAAGTTGTTACAGTTGCCTCAAATATGGATAAGTTCCATGTACAACTTTGTTTTTTACTCCTGACTTGTAAGAAAAATGAGTAGATCTTTGGCTGTCTGAGACTCAAATGAGGATGAAAAACTATTGTTATTTTCCATGCTGCTTGAACTTCTCTCCTACTTACTTTCTTATTACTTCATTGTATCAAGTATAAAACCTCTCTTATGAAACTATAGTATTTACAGAGAAATAGAAATTTCATTACAAAGTCACAACACAAGTTAGACCAAGAAAATGATATTGAGGGAGAAGAAATGTACTAGACTGAGAAAAAAAAAAAAGAAGAAGAAGACAGTATGAGAGAAAGAAATGTGTACTTAGAACACAAAATGATGTTCTGTGTTAACTTCCATCTCCCTGTTAAACTAAATGATGTCTTTGTCCAGATGCTTGTGTAATATCGTCTTAGGAGACTCTGATGAGTACAAAAGTAGGAATTTTATGTTCTCTCAAATTTTTATGACTATTCAGAGGTTCTTTACATGGGATTACAATTTGAGAATAGATAGGCACAGATCAGAAATGTTATAAAAAGTATTTAGGACATATGTTTTGTCTAAATTGATTTTATGGTTTGATACCTAGAAAAAAGAGATGAGTATCTAATTGATCACATATTTATGCTTGAAAAACGTCTTTTGGTTTTGTTAGTATAGACTGGCCTAGAACTCCTTTTGTAATGCAAGGTAATTTAGAATTCTTTTTTATTTATTTTTATTTTTATTAATTACAGTTTATTCACTTTGTATACCCCTGTACCTCCCTCCCTCCTCTTCTCCCACCCTCCCTCCCTCTTCTTCCCCCATGCCACCCACAAATAGGGGAGGTCTTCCTCCCCTTTCTTCTGATCTTAGTCTATCAGGTCTCATCAGGAGTGGCTGCATTGTCTTCCTCTGTGGCCTGGTAAGGCTGCACCCCCCTCAGGTGGTAGTGATCAAAGAGCAGGCCAATCAATTCATGTCAGACACAGTCCCTGTTCCAAATACTAGGGAGCCCACTTAGACACTGAAATGCAATGAGCTACATCTGTGCAGGGAGGGGTCCTAGGTTATCTCCATGAATGCTCCTTGGTTGGAGTATCATTCTCAGAAAAGACCCCTGTGCCCAGACATTTTGGTTCTGTTGCTCTCCTTGTAGAACTCCTGTCATCTCCAGATCTTACTATTTCCCACTTCTTTCATAAGATTCCCTGCACTCTGCCCAAAGTTTGGCTCTGAGTCTCAGCATCTGCTTTCATATCCTGCAGGGTAGAGTCTTTCAGGGGCTCTCTGTGGGAGGCTGCTCTCCTTTTCCCTGTTTTCTCCCTCTTCTGATGGCCATCCTCTTTGCCTTTCTGAATGAAGATTGAGCATCTTAGTCAGAGTTCTCCTTCTTGATTAGTTTCTTTAGGTGTACAGATTTTAGTACTTTTATCCTATTTTACATGTCTAATGTTCACTTATGAGTGAGTATACATGCTGTGTGTCTTTCTGCTTCCGGGATACCTCACACAGGATGATCTTTTCCAGTACTCACCATTTGCCTGCAATTGTCATGATTTCCTTGTTTTTTTTTTTTTGTTGCTGAGTAATATTCCATTGTGTAAGTGTACCACAATTTCTGTATCCATTCCACAACTGAGTGGCATCTGGGCTTTTTCCAGCTTCTGGCTATTACAAATAAAGCTGCTACAAACATGTTTGAGCAAATGTCCTTGTAGAATTCTTATCAATACTCATGCCTCAGCATCCTGAGCATACTTGTTTTTTCCATCCATAGGAGGAGTTTGAATTGGAAAATAGGCAAGAGAATATGAACCACTAAAAACTGACATGCCTTTGACCTAGGACACATGACAGCCATTTTTTATACCCAAAACTGTATATCTAGTATCTGATCTTCTGAGGTTTTATCATTGTGGAAAACAAGTGCCAGGTTTTGGGTAGAAGATTATAGAAATAAAGCAAATGTTCTATCCTGGTTAGGAGTTTGTTGTTTTTATTTTTGTTCATTGGTTTGTTTTGCCAATTTGATGTAGGCTAAGAGTAATCTGACAGAAGAGAGTTCAAGTTACAAAGTGACCACATCAAACTGGCCTGTGGGGAAAGCCAATCAGGTATTCCCTTATGAATAACTGATTTGGAAAGGCTCAGCCAACTCTGAGTAGTACTATCTGCAAGCAGGTGTTCCTGAATGGTACACAAGAACAGGCTGAGAAGACCCTGGGAAATATTCTTCCATGGTCTCTGCTTCAGTTCCTTCCTCCAGGTTCCTGCCTTGAGTTCCCATTCTGAAGTCTGTGGAAGAGGGACTACACGTTTTTATTCATGGTGGTCTTTTCACACCAATAGAAGTCCTAACTAAGACAGTAACCAGGCACTCTAAAAATATTCATTATTATCTAGCTATGACTTCATCAATGAATTAATCCAGTAATCCATCACTAATTTATTGATGACGTTACTGTCCTCATGATCTAAGAACCTCTCAATAGTACTTTAAGTTGTGCCCCTGTTTTTCAGCACATTAATTTTTAGGGAAAGACTTTACATAACAACCAGAAATCCCTATTCCAAAATGCATTTTCCTTGTTTCATGGTGAGTCAATGTCCCCTTCCCAACGGTAATGTATTTTGTGTTTTTTTTTTGTTTGTTTGTTTGTTTGTTTTGTTTGTGGATAAACCTATATGCACTTCACTTCTGAGGCTTTTATTTCCCACTGTGCTTCGTTATACCAGGTTTCATGTGTACTAGATCTTAAGTAAAAATGCAGCTGGTCAATTTTATCCTGTTTTTTTTTTTTTTTTTTTTTTTTTTTTTTTTTTTTTTTTTTTTTTTTTTTTTTTTTTTTTTTTTTTTTTTTTTTTCTAATGAGTCAGACTTAAAAGAGCCAAGATTCTAATTGGAGAGGAGGAGACCTTTGGATGTTATGCTTGTTATTGCTCAATATTTCTGGATGGCAGAAAAACTTATCAATTAGGGAGTCCGTGGATAGCTGGTTTTAGACTCAATGTCTCTCCCTCCAATTCTAACTGCTAATCCATGTGTAAATACTAATCCACCTCAAGAAGTGGCAATGAATGTTATCCGATATCATGTGCACGACGTGTGGTGAACTAAACTCTGTAATACATGCAAAGATCAGCTGTGGCTCACTCTGTGCTCCTGCATTTCCCTCCTCTATTAAGAGAGAAGAAAACCAGCTGGGGATGGGTGCTATGGTTCATTGGCTTTTTATAATTTGCTCTTATATCTTTCCGTCAGCATTATTTCCCTTGGTCTATCATTTGCAGCAAACAGATTAGTAAACACCATTAGCTAGAGTCTAGTAACTACAGTCAAATTATCTTTGACCAGAGAAATCACCGCACCAGAGATCCTTTACTAATAATGTGATCTAACTGTTTTGCTAAAGAGAAAAACTGGATTATAATTACTGAATTACCAAGAATTCCTCAAATAAGTTTCTAAATAGCAACATCTCATAAAATGTATATACCACTTAATTAAAAATAATCTGTTCAGGCAATGTTTGGATAACAGAGATCTTTATGCCTAGTAAACAGAACCTGAGGATAAGTGGTTAGGAAAGTCAGCATCAGTTCATGAGCCCTGCACTCTGTGTGTATATGCAAAAGTTCTGAATATTCTGAAGTACCTAAAGTCTATAACTGTATTTCCAAGATGTAGAATTGAACTTAATTCCTCCTTCATTTGCAAATTTATACTCTAAAGCAGAGTCTAATTCATCGGAAATACTTAAACAAACAAACAAACAGAAAACCTCTTTCCCCAATACAAATATGTAACAGAGATAATTCAGAATTTTCCATTCATTAGACAGCTTCAAATGAGATTCCTCTAAAAGTTTATCCCAGCAAATCTTAAGAAGGAAGTAAGGACTATGTGTGGAGAGGACCTAGATCCCCTGTTCAAAGGAAGCCCATTGGCTAATCACTTCCCAAGTGGGTTCCCTAGTAAGGAGTACAGGGGCTGCCTGTGACATGAAATAGGTGGCTGGCTCTTTAATTGCTTCCCCCTGGGAGGTGCAGCCTTGTCAGGTCACAAAGCAGCCAGCTTTGATGAGATCTGTTAGGGTCAGATAGAAGGGAGGCAGTCCTTCCCTACCATGGGACTAGGGAAAACACATAGGGGGAGAAGAGGGAGGATGGGTGGAACTGAGAGGAGACAAGGGATGGGGCTGCAGTGGGAATACAAAGTGAATAAATTGTAAGAAATAAATATGTGAATAAAATTTTTAAATAAATTTATTAATAAATTTTTAAAATCATAAAAAAAGGAAAAGAAGAAGAAGAAGAAAAAGTAGATCAGAAGGCAGTCATTCATGTTTTGGGAAACAGCGCTATTCTGTGAAAACCACTTACAAATGTGACAAAA
Source organism: Rhombomys opimus (assembly GCA_010120015.1). NCBI lineage: Eukaryota > Metazoa > Chordata > Mammalia > Rodentia > Muridae > Rhombomys > Rhombomys opimus. The sequence goes on along the minus strand of REGO01000658.1, from coordinate 541,497 downwards.
TAGACTTAAGCAAATAAGATACTTTAAAAAGCAGCATTTGATCTCCTCCCCACCTCCGAGGGAGGAGCAGCCTTGCTAGGCCACAGAGGAGGACATTGCAGCCAGTCCTGATGAGACTTGATAATTTAGGGTCAGATGGAAGGAGAGGAGTACCTTGCCTATCAGTGGACTTAGAGAGGGGCAGGGAGGAGATGAGGGAGGGAGGGTGGGAGAAAGAGGGCTACAAGCTGGGATACAAAGTAAATATACTGTAATTAATATAAAAAAAATTAATTTAAGAGAGCAGCATTTGGGGCTAATAGCATAATTGTTGGTTACCTCATACACAGTGTTTAATTACACAATTCAAGACTGAGAGTTAAAAACTAATTGAATAAAGTATATTTAAAACATTTTTCTACTTTTGATAATGTCAGTTGCTTACATGGAAGAAAAGAGCTTTAGAATGAGCCGAGTGATATGTCCTTTAGGCTTTTGAGATAAAATAAAACTTTTGACAATTTTGTTTTATCTTAAATAAGGGACCTGAACGATGTTTTTTTACATTCATTTTACAGAGAAAGATAATTTTGCAAGAACCAGAAGTTTGATAAAAAAAATCAGACATATATATTTTTACTTAATTACTTGGATTTCTTAAAGTTTGAATTACAATTTTTCAGGATGTTGGCTTATGCCCAATCTTGGAGACTCAACTTACCCTGAAACACTCAGGGTATTATACTTAATAAATCTATATGTCAATCATTTTGTTGGCCAATGTGTCCACAGGGATAGACATTTGAGAGAGAAAATTGAACTTCGTACAAATATTTCATTAGTTTATTGGAGATTCTTTATATTTACTCTCATCAGCACAAAACAAAAAGAACTATGCATTATTGATGCTTCAACAACTGCAGGCTGAGGTAGCTCAATTGTTCCTACTCTTTCTTTTTTTGTGACAGTTGTGTTCAAGGCTTCCCATTTTCCCAAGTACTACTTTAGCTGTATCACACAATTTTTGATGTGGAGTGCTTTCGTTGTTATTAAATTCTAAGTATTGTGCAATGTTCTGGCTTCTTGATATGTAACTCAGAATTCAGTTGCAAATAGAAACCATTTTCAAATAGCTGTTATAAATAACCGAAATAATACTATTGCCATAGCACCTCAAGTATATTGAGTTTAAATAAGGTTTGTGCTGCTGTCTGCAATCCCAAACACTAATCTACCCAGGAGTTTTATGGAACAATGAACCCTAACTTTAAAAGCAAGCCTTTGTAACAATGATTTTTTAGACTAAATGAACATTTTAACGTTGATGTCTGCCTGTATTGGTAATAACTATTTTTATTGAATATAACTGTAGCATACTGACTCCCAAAGAAAATTCAAGATGCTGATTCTAGTCCTTTCTATAAATATTTTATTTATATAGCTATATGGAGATATCTTAACAGAAAACATATTCCAAAATTCCTATGCCACGGCTTTCCTAGGCAAATTTCTCTGCCTGCATCTGTCCCAGGTTCCTCACTTGATGTACAAATGTAAAGGGACAGTGCCTATACTTAATTCAGTGGCCTTAAACCCTGGACCAGCATTTTCAATTTTAGTTTGAAAGACTAGTGGGTGGCAGAAAAATGATGAATTTGAGCAGATAACCTGTTTTCCCATAACTGGGTATATCCTGTTGGTCATAGCTATTCTTTCTTATGGAACAAAACTCCACTAGGAGGAAGGTCACCCAAGTACTGAGTACTGAAACACAAATGAGAATTACAATCAGATATCTTTTAGTTAATAAATGTGTCATCTTCAAGATTGTTATGGTTTAATTTCCTAACTACTAAATCAGTTCAGAATATAAGTACACATTGTTTATCAGTGCATATTTTTTGTATTTCTTTTAGCTTTATTTTGTTTAATTATTTTTACTTTTTTCAATTACAATTTATTCACTTTGTATCCCCCCTGTACCTCCATTCCTCCTCCCCTCCCAATCCCACCCTTCCTCTTCCCCAACTGTGTCCCTCTCCCAGTCCACTGACAAGGGAAGTCCTCCTCCCTTTCCCTTTGAACCTAGTCTATCAGGTCTCATCAGGAGCAACTGCATTGTCTTCTTCTCTGACCTGGTAAGACTGCTCCCCTCTCAGGGGGAGGTGATCAAAGAGCAGGCCAATCAGTTCCTGTCAGAGACATTCCCTGTCCCCATTACTATGGAGCCCACTTAAACACTGAACTGCCATGGGCTACCTCTGTGCAAGAGTTCCAGGCCATTTCCATGAGTGGTCCTTGGCTGGAGTATCAGTTTCAGAAAAAGAACCCTGTGCCCAGACTGTTTGGACCTGTTGCTGTCCTTGTGGAGCTCCTGTCCTCTCCAGGTCTTACTATCTCCCACTTCTTTCATAAGATTCCCTGCACTCTGCCCAAAGTTTCATTATGAGTCTCAGCATCAGGCTCAATACCCTGCAAGGTAGAGCCTTTCAAAGGCCCTCTGTGGTAGGCTCCTGTCCTGGTCCCTGTTTTCTCCCTCTTCTGATGGCCATCCTCTTTGCCTTTCTGAATGAGAATTGAGCATCTTAGCTAGAGTCCTCCTTCTTGATTAGCTTCCCTATGTGTACAGATTTTAGTATATTTATCCTTTATTATAAGTCTAATATCCACTTATGAGTGAGTATATACGCTGTGTGTCTTTCTGCTTCTGGGATACTTCACTCAGGATGATCTTTTGTAGTTCCCACCATTTGCTTGAAATTTTCATGATTTCCTTGTTTTTTTTTTTTTTTGTTTTTTTTTTGTTGTTGTTGCTGAGTAATATTCCATTGTGTAAGTTTACCACAATTTCTCTATCCATTCCTCAACTGAGTGGCATCTGGGCTGTTTCTAGCTTCTGGCTATTACAAATAAAGCTGCTACAAACATGGTTGAGCAGATGTACTTGTATACTTGAGCATCTTTTGGATATGTGCCTAAGAGTGGTATAGCTGGAACTTGAGGAAGCACTATTCCTAATTATCTGAGAAAGCTAGCACAGGAGACTTCCTGAACAGAACACCAACAGCACAGACTCTAAGAGCAACAATCAATAAATGGGACCTCATGAAAATGAAAAGCTTCTGTAAAGCAAAGGACACTCTCATCAAAACAAAATGACTGCTTACAGATTGGGAAAGTATCTTCACCAACCCTCTATCTGATAGAAGGTTAATATCAAGTATATATAAATAACTCAATAAGTTAAACAGCAACAAATCAAGTAATCCAATTGAAAAATGGGGTACAGAGCTAAAAGGAAATTCTCAATGAAGGAATATTGAATGGCAGAGAAACACTTAAAGAAATGTTGAACGTCCTTAGTCATCACGGAAATACAAATAAAAAGGACCCTGAGATTTCACCTTACATCCATCAGAAGGGCTAAGATGAATAATTCAAGTGACAGCACATGCTGGAGAGGATGTGGAGAAAGGGAAACCCTCCTCCACTGCTGGTGGGAATGTAAACTTATACAACCACTTTGGAAATCAATCAGTACATATTTTAATTCTATCATTTCATGCTGAAGGTATATCCTGTTCTTTTTCACTCAAATCAAGTCTTTTCATTACTTTCCTGTACCTTTAATAAAACACCATGATCAGGGTAACTTATAGAACAAAGGGTTTTGGGTGTTTATGGTTTCAGGAGGATAAGTCAATCAGTGAAGGTATGTATGGTGCAGATACAGTAGCTGGAAGCTGATAGATAACATCTTCAACCAAGAGTATAAATAGAGAGAGAAAGAGAGCCAACTAGAAGCAGTTATAAACCCATATAAGCGAGACAAGCATTTCTTCTTAGAGCACAGACTTCTGAAAACTACTTTACTGAATGCAGTCTTAATGTGTTGAAATTAATTTATTGAAATTCAGCTGGAAATAAAATGTCAATAGTGTGCCCACCTCCTCTCCTCTATGATGGAATTGTCTCACTTATGAGCTTCCACCTTTCTGGAAATTTAGTTAAGCACTGCAGAGTTCCTTATTCTCTTCACAGTGACAAGTTGGGGGTTGCTCTGTTAAATGGCATCAACTACAGAATAAGCTGATTTGATGAAGCTTGAGAGATACATTAATATATGGATACTGTACTAAGTAATTGGGAGGAATTTAAATACCATATCCATCTCATAGAATCATAGTGATAGGTTGTCCTCTAGGACCTACGATCTGTCTGACCACATGTTCTTGGCCCCTCTGGGGTTTCGTTTTAATGAGTGAGCTTTAGTTCCAAGCAAAAATGATTGGGGTTACTCCAATTAATATTCATGTGACTATTGTACCAATGGGCATATCTTGCCAAACAGCCATTATTTTAGTTTGTAGGGTTCACAGATGGGTAAGACTGTTGATGAATTTTGTCTTTCTGTGTCATGACCAGTTCCTTCCAACATGATGAAAGTTAGACAGTAGGGAAGGCAATTGTTAACGAATGCCAGTTTGATGCTTCCCCATGATGGTCCACGGTATTCCATGTCGCAAGTATTTGGTGTCTTCAGCTTATCTCTGAACACCATTGCTTCTAAAGCATTCCAAAAACTGCCTCTTTTATTCTTCTGGCCGTAGATGAGTTTATTGATGCTTCAAATAGATTGATTCTTAGAAGTTTGTTATCTTTTTATGTTGGAGACAGAATTAGTGCAATATTTTGTGTTAAGTATCAATTAAATGAAGGTCTCATGCTTTCATAATAGCAAATTTATATTAACTAAATGATCCCGAATGTTTTAAAGCTACACATCTCATGCAGCTAATACAAAGTGGCAACTAGAATGCAGTCTTAACACAGCTCTTACTAGCTAAGAGTGTTGGGTTGTGTTTTTACACTCTAGTTTTATTGTCCTAAAGCAGTGTCTTTTCCAATTACAAGCCACCATTAGAGGCAATTATTCAAAGAGAAAATGATTGGAAGTGAATGTCATGGTAGTGTGCCCCAGAGTTAAAGAGGTAAACATTAACTTGTTTCTATTTACAAGCACAGAAACGGAGAAAAAATAAAACTGAACTTGGAGTCATTTTTTTCTGGATAGTTACTTTGTTTTGTCTGTGTGTATGTATGTGAGTGTGGTGGTGGTGGTGGTGGGGAGCATGTTACAGTCTTCTGCTGGGAATTTACTTTTGGGATGTATTTTCTAGTAGACAATATCAAGACTAATGTTATCCTTTAGATATAACACAAAAGAAGACAAGAGATACAATGAGCTATACATAAACTTTAAGTCACCATACTGAGCATTTGACATCCGCCAGGGACTTGACTATACAGTGAACAAAAGTATGAATTCTAAAAAGAGCAATAATTATCTGTGAATATTCATCTGTTAATATTTGGAAGAGAAAGGTTGAAACTTCCATTGAGGTAGTTCTATTTTTAATAAACTACTTGATTATTTCTATTGAAGACCTTTTATGTCTCATAATCAGACATCTATATCATAGGCACTAGCAACATATGCTCTGTGTAACTTGTTATCTGAAAGCATTCTAGTAACAAGATACAAAGTACCTCCATCATGCATTACATCATAAAAGTAAGAACTTCACCATATTTTATGTAGTTTTATAGGAACATCTACATTAACTTTTATATCTGACTTGGAAAAAAACTGATAGAAATATTAGCAAATGTGTAGTTCATATTCATGTCCTTATCAGACACTTGATAAGAAAGAGCCATATTCTCTGATCTCCAGAGTTATTAAAAAACAAAATAAAAATGAAACTTCAAAGTGAGCACTTCAAGTTACTTTTTATTGTCCAGAGATAAAAATGAAACTCTAAGCATAAATTCAATGCATCTACTGCCTAAAATGTAACTTTTGGGATCTCCATTATAAAGCTAATAAAATAGTAAAACAGGGAAGCAATTCTGATCAATACAGGAAAGATAAAAGAATGACATCAAAGAAAATGGTGGACCACAGGCTTTCAAACATACTCCCATGTAAAACAAGGAAAACAAGGGCAGACGGTTTCAGAACTAACTTCATTGGATTTCATTACATTGACTAAAGACATATTGCATTCCAGGAAGCATTGATTAAAAATATGAAAAGACTGAATCTTAATAAGAATGAGTAACTCTATGGTCTTTGCTTCAATTCTGTTCTCCTATGTTTTGTTATGGCCAAAGAAACCAAACTGAGCAATGGCTATAAACTGGGCAAACATTTGCATGAACAAAGAGGTTGGAATTCTAATATTCTCCGGAAGGCCTGTGCTATTGCATCTCTCTTCTTCCTCCATAGACCAACAAAGCTTGACCTGATATAGAACTTCTTTTCCTTAGCAATGAGTGTAACAATTAATTGTTAGTTGTGACTGAGAGTACATACAACCATGGAAAACAATGACTAAAAATGACCCAACCTAAAAAAAAAATCTGCTAAAAAATATAAATTCTTGAAAATTGTCCCGAGATATTTATAAAATGACCATAAAAGGTCTTGGAAAACTGTCATGTATGGTACAAGCTGCGCCTCTGCCCTGTCTTGTGTTCATGATCTGTCTTGTGTTCATGATTGCCGGGGGTGTTCTAGCAGTGTTAATCTGAGGGTGTGTGAGCATTATTTTAAGAAAAAATAAACTTTTTAATTAAATAATTTATCTGTTCATTCAATTTACATGGTGATTGTAGTCCTCTTCCTCCTCTTCTCCTGGTCTGTCTCACCTTCCTCCCTCTTCCCCCATCTCCCCTAAGCAATGTGGGGGGGGAGTCCCCTCCTACCCACCTACCCCAGCTCATCAAGTTACATCTGGACTGATTGCATCCTCTTCCCCTGTGGCTTGGTGAGGCAGCTCTGTCAGGAGGTAGTGATCAAAAAGCAGGCAACAGAGTCCATTTCAGAGACAGTCCCACTTCCCTTACTAGGGAACCCACATAAAGCCTGATTACATCATCTACTACATCTGTGTAGGGGAATTAGGTCCAGTCCATGCAAGGTCCTTGGTTGGTGCTTTAGTCTCTGAAAGCTACTCTGGACCCTGGTTAGTTGGCCCTGTTGGTCTATTTGTGGAGATCCTGTCGCCTCTGGGTTTTTCCACCCCTAAATTTTTCACAAGATTCACTATGCTTCACCCCATGTTTGTCTGTGAGTCTCAGCATCTGTCTGAATCTGCTGCTGAATAAGTCCTCTCAGAAGACAGCTATGCTTTTAAATTTCCTGATTGAATATAGAAGATAATACCCAATATATATATATATATATATATATATATAAAACAAACAACTGACCCAACTGACCCTATTTAAATGTCTGTTTTGATCTCTATTCTATTATCTTGATCAAAACATTAAGACCATTTAGCATGCTTATTTTGAGTTACTTTTTAATGTTGATATTAGGTAGTTGGGATTCTTCAATATTGTTATTTTATAGTATTATTTCTACTTTCCTATTCACTTACATTTCTATAAATATCTGAAAAGTGTTTATTACTGTTTCAAGGATTTGCTGATATTCTTACCAAGACTGCATTTGCTGAGTACCTCATAAGAATCATCTTCATTTCTCAGATTTTCTTACCTACAGCTATTGTTTAATTTATTGTTATTCTAATGTTTTTTCATCATTGTTTCATAAATTTGGATATAGATGGTTCACATATTAGCACACATTGATACTTCATATTTCTTTGATTATATATATATATCAATAAATATTACTGATGAATAATTTCTGACAATTTAAAAATATGAACAGTTTTGTATGCTAATACAGTAACTTACACTGTTTTTAGCTCAGTCAGTATTTGAAAGAATATTTTCATAGATTCTTTGAGATTCTTCTGTGTAAAGATTCATGATATTTATAGTTTAAGTTCCTCTAACTTCTGCTTTCTAATGCTTTGTTGTGAATTCTCTAGAACTTCTCAAACAATATGCTCCTGCTCCATGTGTGATTTGAAAAACAGTCTTTAACAGAAGAGGAAAGAAACACTGAAAACTATTTGGTGAGTCTAATTCACACACCTGCCTTGTGAAGTTTTTGCTGTCCAACTGTTGCTGGTTTGTTTGTTCTTTAACTTTTTATTGATTCTTTGTGAATTTCATACTATGCATCTCAAACTCACTCATCTCCCCACCCATTTGTAACTTCCCTCCACTGTTGAAACATTTCCTCTCTGCCTCTTCCAAGTGGCAAGTATCAAGAAAGGAAGACACTTGCCACCATATGGAAAGACTAGCTCTCCAAAGTTCTCACACTCAGGTGGCTAACCCATGCCCTCTGTCACCAAGATCAGCTTTACCATGCTGCCTATGGCAGGTTCTTGCTTTTTTTTCTTTCTTTTTTTATTATTATTAATTACACTTTATTCATTTTGTGTCCCCCATAAGCCCCTCCCTCCTCCCCTCCCAATCCCACCCTTCCTCCCCTTTCTGCATGCATGCCCCTCCCCAAGTCCACTGATAGGGAGGTCTTCCTCTCCTTCTTTCTTATCTTAGACTATCAGTTCTCATCAGAAGTGGCTGCATTGTCATCTTCTGTGGCCTGGTAAGGCTGCTCCCCCCTCAGCGGGGGGGGGGGTGTTCAATGAGCAGGCCAATCAGATTATGTCAGAGGCAGTCCCTCTTCCCATTACTATGTAACCCACTTGGACACTGAACTGCCATGGACAGGAACTCCACAAGGAGAGCAACAGAACAAGAAAATTTGTACACAGGGAACTTCCCAGAGACTCATACTCCAAACAGGGACTATTCATGGAGATAACCTAGAACCCCTGCACAGGTTCTTGTTTTTGAGATCAGCATTTTCTTGTAGTTTAAATTGCTGGTTGCTTCTGCCAAGACTTTTAATTTTTTTTAATTTATTACAATTTATTCACTTTGTGTCCCAGCATTAGCCCCTCCCCTTCTTCCCTCCTAATCCTACCCTTCCTCCCTCTTCTCCAATGCTTCTCCCCAGCACACTGAGAAGCGGGGGGGGGGGGGGGAGTCCTCGCCTTTCATCTGACCCTAGCCTATCAGGTCTCATCAGGAATGGCTGCACTGTCTTTCTCTGTGGCCTTTTAAGGCTGCCCCCCCCCCTTAGAGAAGAGGTAATCAAAGAGGAATCCACTGAGTTCATGTCAGAGACAGCCCCTGTTCCCCTTACTAGGGTATCTACTTAGATACTGACCTGCCATGGGCAACATCTGAGAGGGGGTCTAGGTTATATCCATGAAAGGTCCTTAGTTGGAGTATCAGTCTCAGAAGAGACTCCTATGCTGAGATTTCTTGGTTCTTTTGCTCTCCTTGTGGGGCTCCTGTCCCCTCCAGGCCTTTCTATCACCCCCTTCTTCCATAAGATTCCCTGTACTCTGCTCAAAGTTTGGCTATGAGTCTCAGCATCTGCTTTCTGCTGGGTAGAGTCTTTCAGCAGTCCTCTGTGGTAGGCTCCTGTCCTGTTTTCTATTTTCTCCATCTTCTGAGGTCTATCCCGTTTACCTTTCTGAATGAGGTTTTAATATCTTACCCAGGGTTCCTTCTTGCTTAGCTTCTTTAGGTGTATAAATTCTGCCCAAACTTAAGGTTTAGGGTTTTCTTTCATGTTACAGATAGAACATAGAAAAGAACATAATGCAGCACTTATACCTGGACTCAACCCTTCAGGTGGCTAAAGATGGTGATTTGTCCTTTAAGTTATTGGTGTTCGTGCTCAATATTAGCACCGAGCCTTCTTCTTAACTTCAGATCAAAATATTAAGAGAACTATATTAGAAAACAAAAATATTAAGGACCACCAACAAAACTAAGCAAACAAACTCTTTATAAATTCTCTGTGCAATCGGTAAATTGTGACATCTTTCCTAAGTCTACCTGCTTCAGAATTCTTCAGCAGTTGAATTTCATTTCTAGTCTATTTTTTTTTAAGAGTAGTGGCAGGAAGGCAACAATAAACTTATTCTTTTACAAAGCACAAGTCATTATTTACATAAAAATACATATAAACCCTGAAGACAAAAATAAACAAATCCTTTAACAGAATAAAGATAAAGTATTATCCACTTTTTTATATGAAGCTAATGTAGTTTGCACAGAAAATCAGAAAAGGCGCTTAGAAAAGTGAAGATTCAACTTCTATCCAGTTTATGAAGTTCAGTGGTTTTATGAACATGTAGCAATAAGACTGTATATTTTAGTCATTAAACTGAAGAACTAGTTGTTGACTGGAAAATGTTCTTAATAACTTTTCATGAATAGGAACATGGCATGAGACTTAAAACAATATAATACTTTAATTAATTGAGGTATAAATCTGAAAGACTTCTGTTCTAATAAGTAAAATATATTATTATTTTTGCTCCAGGCCCTCTCAATCCACAGATCACATGATTTCGTTGTTTCTATTCAATTCTCCTAAATTTCTAGCCCTTATCATCTCTGCTTCCTCATTCAAGGTGGTCCCTGAGCCTTGGGAGTGCAGTATGCTGGGTGATGGATATCTCCCTTTTGTAACTAAGTACTTCCTGACACATTTCATGCATTTTGATCCTGTACTGAATGGTTTTGTGTCCATTTGACACAAGTTAGGGTCATCAGAGAGGAAGGAGCCTCATTTGAGGAAATTCCTCCCTGAGATACAACTGTAAGGCATTTTCTCAAATTGTGATCAATGGGAAAGGGCCCAGCCCATTGTGGGTGGTGCCATCCCTGAGCAGGTGGTCTTGGGTTCTACAAGAAAGCAGGCTGAAGCCAGTCCTGATGAGACCTGATAGACTAGTGTCAGATGGAAGGTGAGGAGGACCTCCCCTATCAGTGGACTCAGGGAGGGGCATGGGAGGAGAAGAGGGAGGACAGGACGGTTGGGATTGGGCGGGGATGATGGAGGGGGCTAAACTGGGATACAAAGTGAATAAGCTGTAATTAATGAATAAAAGTAAATAAATTTAAAAGAAAAAGAAAGCAGGCTAAGCAAGCCATAGGAAGCAAGCTAGTAAGCTACTCCCCTCCATGGCCTCTGTGTCAGCTCATGTTTCCAGATCGCTGCCCTTTTAAAATTTTTGTCCCAACTGCCTTTGGTGATGAACAGTGATGTGGAAGTGTAATGAGAATAAAACATTTCCTCCCCAATTTGCTTTTCGGTCATGCTGTTTCACCGCAGCTCAATGGTAACCCTAACTAAGACAGATCAGTTGTGAATGTCTCCATTAAACACCCTGCACTGTGCAGATAATCTCTGATGAGGTCTGACAGCTGCAGTATTCTATGGAAAGAGAGGTAAAAATTTAGACAAGAGTTTGATGCTATGTCATTTAGTGAAGTGAAAATAAACTCATTCCTGGGGCTTGTGAAGTCCTGAAGTATGGGTCCCTGGTCAGGCTTCCATTTCCAGGTATGCATTTCCTCCGGTGGAGTGAGCCTTAAATATAATCAGGAAACTGTGCTTATTCCATGCATTCCTGTTAACGTCACATCCATGGATCTATCTTGACACACCAATCTTTCTTATAGTTGAGAGTATTCACAGCTGAGTAAGACTTTTCCCTGCTGCAGACTCTCTATCATAATCTGGTCATAGGAAAGCCAGAAAATAGGGAGGAAGCATGTGTGTGTGTATTAGTATATGTGTGTGTATTAGCTCAGCTCGTGTGCATGTTGTATGCAAACATGTTCATAACCCCCTGAATCCATTTAGCTTTGATCATATGTGCAAGTGTCCAGAGTTGACCACTTGAGACTGGACATTCCAGGAAGCAGCTAATTTATCTGTTTCTATAGCCATTTTCCACCTGTAGCTCTTTAGCTAATATTAAGAACATGTACAATTTCTCCTTTCAACACTGAAATATCAACTGTTGTCATGATGTTCTTGTTCAGATAATTACATTGCTGGAAGTTCATTAGTGCATTTCTCCTGTCCTGACAAAAAGACAGTATCTAACAACAGGTTTCCTAGATCTCTGGCTCTTACAGTGATTTTTCCCTATTCTCTATGATTTTTCCTGAACCTTAAATTTATTGGTTGTTGTATGGAGAAAGGAGAGGAAAGGAGGGATTGGGAGGGGAGGTGGGAGAGAGCTACAGGAGAAATACAAAGTGAATAAAGTGTAATTAGTAAAAAAAAAAAATTAAAAAAATAAAGTTATTTTTCTAAAACGTTTTGTTTCTCATTTTCTCTCTTAAACCAGCTATCATCAAAAAAATTGAGACTTAATTATATTATTTAACAAGCCTCACAGCACAAGAACTGAGCAGTTATTACCCTATTCTTAACCCTCTAATCTAATTTGGCTTTCTCCCTGCAAACATCCCAGAAATACTTGCACTTTGTAGCTTTCCTGCTCCTGCTGTCTCCTGGACTTCTGCCCTTGGCTAAATTTTCTCTTTTTTCCACTAACTCCTCCACCCCTGGCTGGGAGGAGGATCTTCAGTACAATTAGACAGCTGTTAGTTACCCCAATATAAAAGTGGTACTATTTCACAATTGTAGATATATTGTTGTTATTGTCATTATTGTGATTCATAAGCTTTACTATATAAGCCACTTCATAAGCAAGGTGATTGATCCTCTCGCTTGAAAGCTTGCATAGTTTCATCTTCAGACACGTAGAGTGTTATTTATCCATCTTTTATGTCCTTCTGTGTCCTACTGTCCCATTTCTCTCTCCACCAAAACCTTCCTCTTCATAACTCTGCTTTCCCATTCATATCACCCATGCTTTAATATCTATGACCCTTGCATATGATCTTTTTGCTCCCTCCGCTTTCCCCTTTCTAGTGTTCTCTGGCTTCTACATGCATGTAGCACTCTTTTATAAACTATTTTATTTAGGGTGTTTAGCTCTTAACGTCCTTTCCAACTTCCCAACACTAGTAGTAGGTTAACAGAGAGAGAGGGTCCCGTTATTTCTCCTGGCTGTTTAGGGTTAAATGGTCTTTGGAGACCATACCAATCTCTGCCAACATCAGATACAACCAGCAGCCTTCTCCAAACCACTGTACCCTGACATGTCTCTCTCCATATGTCTGCTCCAAACAGCCACATCCTCCATCTCTCTAGTCTCTCCAAACTGCAACATGCCACATACCAAAACTGCCTGCATCACCTTCTCTTTCTCAGCTCTCAATTTAAATCCTCAGAGCCCTAAAACATACCCTTCTCCTTGATGAACATAGAAGGCCATTACCAACTTGCAAAAGTCACGCTCTGCGTGAGACAGTTAACATCTATGGACAGACTATAGCACAACCAAAATGTCACTTAAAATGAAACAAGCTTACATAATATAAACTGAGTTTACAAAGAAACCAAAACTTCCATTACAGGAGTGCTCCAAGTTAATCAGAAAATTCTAAGGATGGTACACTAAGACATTTTAAAATAAAAGTTCACTTCACGGGCGTTTTCAGGAACATAGGGCAGGATCAGATAGAGGGCCAGTGTACAGTCACTCTACAGGCCTTTAGGCTCAAATAGTGATCTTTTGTTTCTACTCTGCATGACCATAGGTTTGCTTCCAATTCTGTCCTATCTGGTATGATGGCAGGTTCACAATCAAGTCATTTTTCTTGTCCAACATAATAGCAACACATCAGTGTTGGAAAAACTGACAGGTGTGAATGCCTCTGAGAGACACAAATGTGACTGGAAGTTAGAAGTCAAATGCTAACTTAATTTTCATTGCACAGCCCATGGCTATTTTGGATCTCACATAGTGTATGTGTTCTCCTTTAATATGCCGTATTATTCAAAAAGCTGAAAGTGTTTTCAATGTGTTTACCCTAAAACAATAATGCTGTTTAAGTTCGCATTCTTAACCTGATTTAAAATTATGTGGTGATTATTTATTAAATTACCATATAATGATGCATATGTAGATACAATTTATGCCCAAATAAATGTATTTGAATATTGAAATTTCAACCAAAAATTATTTGAATTTAAACCAGTATGTATTTAGGAGCTGGTAAAATCTAGAAAAAAAAAAGAAAACATAAAAAATAATTTGAGAATTAACTGAGTAAGTCTTCATGGAAGAATTAAACAAGGGCTAAGATAATATTGAATAACTTTAAAAGCTGTAGATATCTGGTTTATGTGATGTGAGGGCCAGACTGGAAATGAGAATGCTTTCTATAACCTCTCCATCTTCCTCTCCCCTTCTTCCTCCTTTTCCTCTCTCTTTTTCCCTTCCTCTCCCCTCCCTTCCCTCTCTCTGAATACGTAATTATACATAAATGAAGAGCAATAATTTCCTTTTCATGGAATTTTGGAGTCTTAATTAAATGAGTGTATTTATGTAAACTTTTGATGGTGGTGAAACTCTGACCTTAGCAATCATTACTGTTATCCTTACTATAAACACACTGTAGCGGTTATTTATAATGGTCCATTTGGTTAGACTGATATGAGAGATTAATGAAGCACACTTCAGAGCTGTCTGTGAGAGTTATGGGGATATAGCCTGAAATTATAATGTTATGAGGATTCTATCTTCATGAATGAATCAATCATGTGATCAGTCTATAATATGACAGCTTATTGGGAGAGGATGAGGATAGCATTGCCTATTTAGAAGTAAGGGATTGGGATGGTCCCTGGAACTGTATCATGTCTTGATATCTTTCTGAATCCTCCTTTCTCTGCTTTTTTATAGTTGTGATGTGCCCTCTGTATTTGAATATGCCTTGCCTGCAATATTGGCTTGAATTTTCTAAAAATGAGTCACAAAATAAGTAATTCTTCTGTTTAAGTTTTTAATTCAGACATTTAGTAACAGTGATGAAAAAATTATTAACTCAAATATTATTAAATAATATTTTATTCCTATAGAATGTTGAGAATTCATCATCTTCGTCTTGTTCTGTGGTAGCTTCATGTCTTCATGTTACATATTTCTCTCTGGTCAACACTCACAAAAAGTTGTTAAATTAAGATTTCTTCCAAAGCAAGAAATATTTTCTTTAGTGATTTTTTCATTAATAGTGCACTCCAAGAAAAATTTATATGCAAATAAACTATACTTCATAGTGAAGAAAAACTATACATAATCAAGACACAAAAGTAATCTTATCTTTTAAATTTCCTGACATACTGAGACACCTATTAAACACTGCACAAATATTTCAAGATGTTTCCTTGTTTACATTTTTTCAAAAGCTGAAGGCTGTTCTCTGTTTTGGTGTCCTGCTGATAAAAATGTAGATGTCTCAACTCCCTCTGTAGCACTCTGTCTGTCTTCATGCTGCCATGATTGCCTCCATGGAGATAATAGATTAAACCTCTGAAATGTAAGCAGGCCACAAGTAAATGTTTTCCTTAAAAAAAATGGGGAGGCAAATTTCAAACTGAAAACATGGATTCCACTACCTAGAAGTGCAATACATTTGATAGTGCCTCCGTTATTAATATTAGTAGAGTTTGAGTGTGTCAGTAATCCTATTAGATTTGGCTACTTCTTCCAAGTTGAAAAAATAAACAAACACTTAAATAGAACCTTTTCATTTTGGTTCCCAGAAAAGAAGCAAAGAACTCTTAGCACTGATTTTTAATGATTATGTTTACTGATATTCTAGAAAAAGGCAAAGCCTTCTCCAAATATTTCATATGTTAATTGAAGGGTATTAACTCTTCTATTTGTCCAGAGTGGGATCATCCAGGACACATCTCCAACCTTTTTCCAAATGATTATAGTGTAATTTTGGTCTCTACACACATTGTGAGGTAAAATTTACTAGAAAATAGTACAACCTTCTGATTCCAAATATATCCTAAGAGTTTGGCATCATGGGAGTCAAAGTGTGGGTGTGTACATTATGCCCTAACTATTCATTTTCCACTAATTTTGCCTTGGGAAAGCACATAATAGTGTAGATCAATGGGATCACGGACATGGAATAAGAAGTTGTACTTTCTATGGCACTAATACTTGGTACCTGTCTTGGCTTTGATTCTTCATGCTGTATTTACTTTGAGACACGGACAAAGTGTTTCTGGTTTAATACCTTCAGGCCTAAATAGATTTATTTAAATAACAAGACTTTTTAAATATATTGTTATAAAAATCAGTAGTTTGATCATTCAATATTAAATGTTGGAGATTGAAATTGCTTCATTAAACACCACTATTATATTTGGCAGTTATTCCATGATCCATAATCAAAGATAAATAAAAATGTTCTTATATCTTTAAAAAGCTACAACAATTACATCTTTTCTATCCTCCAGCCCTTCCCTTCTGCCTCTTCATTTGCTCTCAAACTGCTGTTCTTTTTTGTTTCACACACACACACGTGTGTGTGAGTGTGTGCATGTGTGCATGTATATATGTATATATATATGGACTCCAAAATTCCACGAAAAAGAAATTATTGCTCTTCATTTACATATAATTATATATTCGGAGAGAGGGAAGGGAGGGAAGAGGAAGGGAAAAAAGAGAAAGGAAAAGGAGGAAGAAGGAGAGAGGAAGATGGAGAGGTTATAGAAAACATTCTCATTTCCAGTCTGGCCTCAATTTCTGAATAAAGTAGAATGTTTTCCATCCACCTGATTAAAAGCTGTTGTATACATGAGTTTGCCAGGAGTCTGGCATACTCATTATTAGCTATGTCATTCATCTTCAAATAGTAATCATTGGTTACCAAAAAATTACTCACAACAATTCTACATAAATGATCTCCCGTTTTCCCAAATGTTTCTGAGTATGGTGCAAACAAAATAATGATGTAAATACTATTGAGGAATGATTTTAGTTTATGACAATTTAGATATTATTGACTAAACATATTCTATCTTTCAGACACTGCATCAATGAATAAGGAGGAAAAAACCTGTAAAAAGGAAATCTTTGGAATTTGTTATTAAATTATTTTGAGCAATAAGATATATTATGAATATCTTTGAACATGTTCGGCAAAGCTATGCACTTGAAACTGATTTTTTACCTCTGTAAAAACAACAGGGGACACCCTAAAACTGAAAATTTTCATGCTAGTTTTACCAAATGTATAGTCTTGGAAGGTAAATTTGCTTCTAGAAGTCTGACAATTTCTAAGACATTGCATTTTTGTATTTCATCCAGTAAGGACACAATTTGGTTCAATTTTCATTGAGGAACATTTGACAATATCTACGCTATCTCTACTACCTTTTACAATAATCTATCATTCTTTATGTATGTCACATTTTCAAATTCAGGTACTGGGATTTAGGTCAACCTTTGTTTGACAAAAAAGTCATTTAAAAAATTTTGTCCAACTCATAAAATATTTGGATAGGTGGTCAATGAAACCGATTTTTATTTTCTTTCATGACTATTCATTGCAAGGTTTCATCACGGTTGCACCAATTGTGTCAATAGTATGAAATTAGTAGGAGCTCTGTCAAGACAAAGATTAGATTAGGCAGTTTGTGTTCTTTATTTCTGAACAAATGGTCATAAAAAACAACTTCTGTGAAAAGAGTAACAGCCAAAGACATAGGACATACAGAACACAAAAGCCAGTGTCACTGCTATTATTGGATGCTCCATTTTTCTCATAAGAGTAGTGATTTGGTTCTATTATTAATACAGCAAAACAATGTTTTAAGATAATTCTGTCTGATCTTATGCAGCCAAAATCCTCAGGAAATAAAATTGCAAATCCCTATAACAATCAAAAAAGTTAGAATGGTAGTATGTTTTATCCCCCAAAATAATATATCTGGATTTACTTAAATCTAACATAAAACCTTGAGGAATGGGCTGAGGGATAACTCAGTCAGTAAAGTGCTTGCTATGCAATTGTCGGGAACCTGAGTCCAATTCCCAGGACTCCCTTAAAAAGCTGTAGACATCAGTGCACATCTGTAATGTGATAAGCAATATCTCAAAAAATAAGATGGAGAGTGAATAATAAAGACAGCTTTGGCATTGAAACTTCTGTCTGTCTGTCTGTCTGTTTCTCTCTCTGTCTTTCTCTTTCTCCACACACACACACACACACACACACACACATACACACACTCACACACACACACACACACACACACACACACTACTTTTAGGACACAGAATACCATTGGTACATACAAACAAAATAAAGATTTTAAATATTTCAAACTAGTAAAGCGTCTCATGCAAAACTATGCAGTGTAGTTTTCCCTAAAGTATATTTCATCTGAAATAAAAAGCGGGATGTAGATGACAAAAACATTCTAGCTCTTCTTTCTTAAAAAAATAAGCCACATACTGCCCATTACTGGCAACTGGAATCACAAATATCAGCACTTGGACATGCACTGTACTAGAGAGTTAATTGATACAGCAACTACAAAACCAAAACCATACCAAGAATATTTGTGTTAGTTTGGATTTTTTGTTAAAAAAATTAAATGCAATGTGATAAGTGCCTTGCTGACACATTATTGTCTAAATTCAAATTCCAAATTCCAAGCCTTTAAAACTAAAGCCATCTGTTAGTCATTAGCCTTTTAACTACTGACTTGTAAGTTCATTTATAAAATCCAGCCAATATCCTTGTAATCTCATTCTGAGCTGGCTGAAATGCCTCCTAATCTGGAGACAGATTGGGTAACTATTCACATCAAGTTGAATTGAATTTGGAAGATGCAAATTTTGCTGAAGTAAAAGGGAAAAATATACATCTAAATTTCAACCTTAATTCTCAACACAGTAAGTCGATTAAATCAAAGTATAACCTCATATGATATTTACTCTCATCATTTGTCACAAGATAACTGGAGAAAGAACAATGCAAAAGGCTTTACTTGGACTCACAATATGAAAGGTGAAGTCCAACAAGGGGGCAAAGCCATGACGAGTTTATGGCAGCCGAATGTATTACTAATTCCTGATCAAAAAGTAGAATGCTCTAGTCAGAAACAAAGGTCAACCTATTCTTCTCAAAGAACTTCCCCCAATCATCTACACCTGCAGTCCATGCCTCCTTCCCTAAAGAGTTCATCACCCAAAGCATCACATCATTCAAGAATCAGTCAATCATACAAACACATAAACCTGTATAGGAAAGTTTCTATAGACCACTATCTAATGTTTTCTATGCTGTGGTGTGTGTATGTGTATGTGTGTGTGTGTGTGTGTGTGTGTGTGTGTTGGGGAGTGCATTCATATTCATGATTAGGACATGTGAAGTTTCAAAACTCAATAAATGTAATAGGTATAGAAGAAAGTTGAAATTTTATTTTAAAATTTATTAGAAAGAACAAAAAATGTATACCCTCTCTATACTCCTTTTCAAATTTAATGAAAAAAAATAGTCACACAATATATCTAAAAGGAAAGTGGGTCTCTTAAACAATATTAAAATAATAAAACTGATTATCAAATTTAACTAATATACAAAATCAGAACATATGGCTATGTACATATAAGGAAAGAATAAATGTGAAAGTACAAACAAAATCTCATTAATATTATGAATAAAAATTACATATATTTAACAAGTTAAGTACTTATAAAGTATTGAAAATGTAGGTAGCACACACTTACCAGCACTCAGAAAGAGAGGCAGGTGTATCTCTGTGCATTTGAAATCAGCCTGGTCTACAACAAACAAACAAAGAAAATAAAACAAAATCACAAAACAAATTAAACTAGTTTATGCTTAAATGATGCAGTATGAAAAACTGTTCCTAAAGAAGGAAATTTTTTCACACATTTTAACTCAATTAATAAGAGACAGACAGCAACTAAAAACAAGTAAATCATTAAATTTCCTGGCAAATGGTGGGAACTAGAAAAGATCATCCTGAGTGAGGTATCCCAGAAGCAGAAAATACACACATGGTGTATACTCACTTATAAGTGGGTATTAGACATATAATATAGGATAAACATACTAAAATCTGTACACCTAAAGAAGGTAATCAAGAAGGAGGACCCTGGGTAAGATGATCAGTCCTCATTCAGAAAGCCAAATAAATTGGACATCAGAAGACAGAGAAAACAGTGAATAGGCCAGGAGCCTATCACAGAGGGCCCCTGAAAGACTCTACCCAGCAGGGTATTGAAGCAGATGCTGAGACTCATAGCCACACTTTGGGCAGAGTGCAGGGAATCTTATGAAAGAAGGGGAGATAGAAACACCTGGAGGGGACTGGAGCTCTACAAGGAGAGCAACAGAACAAAAAGTCTGAGCCCAAGAATCTTTTCTGAGACTGATACTCCAAGCAAGGACCATGCATGGAGATAAACTAGAACCCCTGCACATATATAGCCCATGGCAGCTCAGTCTCCAAGACTGTAGCCTAGTAAGGGGAACAGAGGCTGTCTCTGACATGAACTCAGTGTCATGTTCTTTGATCATCTCCCTCTGAAGAGGGCATCCTTACCAGGACACAGAGGAAGACAATGCAGCCAATCCTGATGAGACCTGATAAGCTAGGGTCAGATGGAAGGGGAGGAGGACCTCCCCTATCAGTGGACTGTGGGCAGGGTATGGGAGAAGAAGAGGGATGGAGGGAAGGATTGGGAGTGGATAAGGAAGCTAGCTACAGCTGGGATAGAAAGTGAATGAATGAATTATAATAAATAAAAACAAAATAAATATAAATACATGTAAAAATGAATGCAGTAACAATAAGAAAAAGGAAAAGTAAAATCTATTTACCAACCTTACAGCTAAAAATTCATACAAAATGGTGAATAATAAAATATATTATTTTATCTTAGTATATTAGTAGAATAATAATTTTATTGTATAAAAACTATAATAATCATTTGCAGAAAAAAAAAAACACTATTACTGTGAGCTGTGCTGAGTGATCATGGTGATCAATGTTGTGCCACTCAGCAGCAGGCCAGAAGAAAACTCCCATAACCTGGGCTTCCAGAAAGTTCCATAAATAAGCACATTGTCTAACCAGTTAAAATATAATAAAAAGGGGCTGGAGAGTTGGCTCAATGTTTAAGAGAACTTTCTGCTCTTCCAGAGGACCCGGGTTCAATTTCCAGCACCCACATGGCAGCTCACAACTGTCTATAATGACAATTCCAAGGAATCTCACACCCTCACACCAATGCACATCCCATAAAATTAAATAAATTATTTATAAAGATATTAAAAATAAAAATATAGTATTGGCCAAAAATGAAAGATTATTGACAATGCAAAGTACAAAAATAGGCTTATGTGAATATGCTTGCCTCACCTTTGACAAAACATTAAAAAACATAAAATTAAGAATGTAAATAATTTCAGTAAGTAGTTGTAGAACTATAATCTGAAACTAGATACATACTCCTCATAAAATTTTCTAAAATTATCATAGGCACACAACTATATTATAAAGCTATATATAGCCTACATTTACAAAATGTGAAAATCAAAACTAATCCTATATTTGGTGAAAGACAAGGTTCCTGGAAGAAATAAATAACAAAATGGATCTATAAAATGAAATTATGTGATCAATGAATAATACAAAAATGAAAAAAAATTCATAAATGTTTTCTTTGAAAACATTTATGAAATTTATATTTGATAAATGACTGTTTTTATCTTTTTTATTTATTATTTTTATATTAATTACAGTTTATTTACTTTGTATCCCAGCTGCAGCCCCTTCCCTCCCAATCCCACCCTTCCTCTTTTGTCTCTTTCCTGCCCCTCTCTAAGTCCACTGATAGGGGAGGTCCTCCTCCCCTTCCATCTGATCCTAGCTTATCAGGTCTCTTCAGGGTTGGCTGCAATGTCCTCCTCTGTGGCTCAACAAGGCTGCTCCTCCCTCGGGGGGAGAGGGAGAAGGTCAAAGTGCCAGCCATTGAGTTCATGTCTGAGACAGTCCCTGTTCACCTAACTAGGGAACCCACTTGGATACTGAGCTGCCATGGGCTATATCTGGGCAGGGGTTCTAGGTTATATCCATTCATGGCCCTTCGTTGGATAATCAGTCTCAGAAAAGAACCCTGTGCTCAGATATATTTGGTCCTGTGGAGCTACTGTGCTCTCCAGGTCATACTAACTCCCTCTTCTTTCATACGATTCCCTGCACTCTCCCCAAGGTTTGGTTAAGAGTCACTGCATCTGCTTTGATGCACTGCTAGGTAGAGTCTTTCAGAGCCCTCTGTGGTAGGCTCCTGTCCTGTTACTTGTTTTCTCCTATTTTTCAATGTCCATCCTATTTTTCTTTCTAAGTGAAGATTGATCATCTTACCCTGGATACTCTTTCTTGTTTGTCTTCTTTAGGTGTACACATTTTAATATATTTACCCTATCTTATAGGTCTAGTGACCACTTATATGTGCTTATATACCATGTGTGTCTTTCTTTTTTCTGGGATACCTCACTCAGGACAATCATTTTTCTAAAATATACAAACAACTTTTAGATTTGGAAATAAGAAAATCAAAGTATGTTGGAAAATAAGCACAAATCGGGAACATTTTTTTTTTCAAATAAATGAAGAGTCTGTTACACCATCCTGTAATAGGGGATTGTAACTGACACAGAATATTACTTCATGCCTATTCTAATGGTAAAAAGCCCAGCATATAATCAAGATCAAATGCTGACCAGAATATCCAGTTGCTGGTGGAAGTAATACAAACAAACAAACAAGATGCTTTGGGAAACATTTGACAGTTTCTTACAAAACTGAGAAACTCATGGTCCAATGCCTGCTCTTTGACACTTACTTACGTGAGTTAAAAACACATCCACAAAACAAACCTATTACAAAGGTTACACATTATATTCAGAATTTCCAAAGCTTAGGAGCAACAAGATTGCTCTTCAGTAAATGAACTTTTAAATAAACCCTGGCAAAAACAGAGCATATTATTGAGGTGCCAGGGTGAGTTGGCACCCCTTAAAAGTCCCCTCCTCTTTGAGAAGGAGAGGGGGATTTTGGGGGGTGGGAAAATAGAAGGGAGAGGACTGATCAGTATGTAAATTAATTAAATTAATATTTTTTATAAAAGGACCTAGTTACAGTACATTAAAATATAAAATTAATATATATTCTTTTTTATGTGAAATGACTGTTTTATGGTTTCCCCCCTGCATACATTCTAAATGCTCAAAATGATGAGGAGTAAAACAGTTTCCATTTGTTGGGGATTAGGAAAATTGAAGGGGCAGATGGTTTTAGGTCAGTGACTCTCTGTGATGCTGTGATGGAGATAAATATCACTGTACACTTATTTAAACCACAGAAGACATAGTATCAGGTATGACCAAAGGAAAGTCTAAATTACTTTTTTTTTCAACTTAGTTCCTTCAACTGAAACAAATTTCCTCCTATTCTGTGGAATGCTGCTGTTTAGGAAGCTTGTGAATATATTTAAGGCCATGAGCTACATTTTTATGTGATTCTGAAACTCCTTCTGCAATATAGTCTGTTTACCTAAACTAAAGAACCTAGAACCCTGAAAATGCAGCCACTTCTTATGAGAACTGATAGACTAAGATCAGAAAGAAGGAGAGGAGGATGTCCCCTATCAGTGGACTTGGGGAGGGGCATGCATGCAGAAAGGGCTGGGGGGAGGGTGGGACTGGGAGGGGAGGAGGGAGGGGCTTATGGGGGGGATACAAAATGAATAAAGTGTAATAAATAAAAAATAAAATATAAAAAAGAAAAAAAAGAATATGAACAAAATAAAAGAAAATAATTTTTAACTCTCTCTAACCATTTATTGAAATTGTAGAACTAAAACCATTGTTAGTCTAAATCTTTAAATCTTCAGTTAAATCATTTAAGTAACAATTTTTCTATTTAAGGACAATTAAAAACTTGTCCTAGAAAAGTCTTATGTAAACAGTACACAAAACAGTTTTAACTTTTATTGATGTTCTAAGATCCGTAGGGATAGAATAATCACACATTACTTTACTTTATTCCAAACTGAACACGTAATCACTTGAACATGAAATGTCTTACTGGCACGTGCTTTGAATATCTGATCCTTAGCCAACAGCAGTGCTGTCTTAGAAGGTTGTAGATACGATGGGAGGTGTCTAGCCCATGAATGAGGTCACAGTGAGACAAGCTGTGGAAGGTTGCATGCCATTCATCCCCATGTACTCCTCCTGCTCTCCGTTCTGGAAGCCAAGGTGTGAACTAAACTCCATTACCCATCCCTGACTCCCTGGGCAGACATTTCTGAAATCCTCATCCAAAATAAATCCATTCAGTGTTAAATTATTTTTTCAAAGATACTTTGCATATAGTGACTATAAAGCTAACTAAAATATAAACCTAACGGGGACTTGGAAAGAATGATGGCTGAATCTATTGACTTCCTGCCATTCTCTAACATTGTATACTTTTTCTAATGACATGGTTAGAAAGGATCTGTGTGCATTTCTTATAATTCCAGTTTGGTTTTAGTTATTTAAATGTCCTGTAAGCTGTAGAGATATATCCATGAGTAGATTACTCTAGAGTAAAACATAAATGACTAATTTTGATGAATTAGATACTCAATATTTGAAAATAAAACATTTGCTTTCGCACAACTCATGATGGAGTCTTCAAAAAGCATTTGAGTACAAATTAAATCATAAGTATTTACATCTTGAAGCATTATATTAATCTGGAAACTATACAATATAAATTTAAATGAAAAATCTGTATTTCTGGATTATAGGCAAAAAATAATTTTCAGTGACTCACATGAACTTGATAGTTGTATATAATTGTACAAATCTTGGAACCAAATAAGACACAATCAGTCTTACTTGTGTCTCATATATATTTTTGATTTTTTAAAATTTATTTATATTTTTATAAATTACTGTTTACTCACAGCTGTAAGTCCCCACCCTCCTCCCCTCCAAATCCCACCCACTTTCTCTCATCTCCTCTCATGCCCATCCCTTGGTCCACTGATAGGGAAGATCCTCCTCCCCTTCCTTCTCTCCCTAGTCTACCCTATCAGGTCTCATCAGGATTAGATACATAGTCTTTCTCTCTGTGGTCTGGTAAAGCTGCCCCCCATCAGAGAGAGGTGATAAAAGAGCCAGCCACTGAGTTCATGTCAGAGACAGTCTCTGTTCCCATTACAAGGGAACCCACTTGAAGACTAAGCTGCCAGGGGCTACATCTGTGCAGGGGTTCTAGGTTATCTCCATGCATGATCCTTGTTTGGAGTATCACTCTCAGAAAAGACCCCTGGGCCCAGATATTTTGGATCTGTTGCTCTCTTTGTGGGGCTCCTGTCCTCTCCAAGTCTTCCTATCTTCCCCTTCTTTCGTAAGATTCCCTGCACTCTGCCCAAAGTTTGGCTATGAGTCTCAGCATCTACTTTGATACCTTTTTGGGGAGAGTCTTTCAAAGGCCCTCTGTAGGAGTCTTCTGTCCTGATATTTTAATTTTTTTCGTGATATTATTCACAAACATCGCATAATATCAAAATTATTAGCTATAGGATATGATTAAAGAAATGTAACTTGGTTTCATATTGGCAAATCATAAACTACTCTGCATGAATTCTCAAAAAATTCCAAATTTGTTTTGTTTTCCTTCAAAATGAAAATATCAAGCAAAAGTTAGGGTTCTGATGTAAACCATTTTAGACTGAAGACCATACAGTCTTTACAAACCTTCCTAATATTAACAGATGTCACATTTGCTTATGAAATCTGGAAGCAGATGGAGGCATCTTATTGTAAAAAGTAATTCATTTACTATCTACTTAGTTGAATCTAATTTACAAGTATTCCCACTACTTTTTTGTACTCCTACTTAGAGCAAAATATGCTATTTTCTGATTATTGAAACATATGTCTAATGTTGGCATTTATCTTTACTTTTGAGTTTAACTCTTTCTAGAATATTAAGCCAATGGTGCTAATAAAGCAATAGAGGCACATAAAACACATCTTGTATTCTAAGAAAAAAAATGAAACAAAATAGTAAAACTCCAAGTTACCGCTTTCCAGTAGAAAAATCACCCCCACTTCTGCCTTGTAATTATTAAACATTTTAAGTTTTTCTTCAGTCTCAGGTGATGGCTAAGGGTCCAATGCTAGAGAGTTTTTTAAATAACCAAAGGATTCTTTTTAAAAATCAAAATTTTGTTTATATATGTATATATGCATATATGCATATATGCATTCATATATTCTGTATATGTATATATATTCTGTCTATCTGTATATATGTAAACAAATTTATATATATATATATATGTATATATATACACATATATATGTATATACATATATATGGTCGGTTGCATCCAAGACTGCTGGCTAACTGATCCAGAGAAGTCATGCATGCACGATCTTAAAGAAAAGGAGTTCTACATGGGGAGGGACTTCCTGTGCCATAGTTGTCATTCCATTCTTGGTTTTGCTGGCATGTAGGGTAAAGGCTGGCCTGGTTACCTATGCTGTGATCAGATCTGATTACAAATGACCACATTTCATTGTGACCTTATGTTTTTGAAAAGTTGTGAAGAATGAAATAAATTTGAAAACTTTCTCAAGTACCCTGTAGGCTCCCATGGGTGCAATTCACAGAACTGAGGTATTGTTCAGGATAGGCAAGGCAGCCCTAACTAATAACTTCTGTGTATAGCCCGATATTGTCTGATTGACAGTTCCAGATGGAATCATGTCTTCCAGTTGATGCAATGAGGAAGAGACAAAGATACAAAGTCTCTGATGTGATAATAATAAAGTGTTGTTGATTTTCCGAACATATCACCAGGTGTGGGTCTACCATTACAATGATTCAAACTGTATTGAATGTCAGAAGATATCACATTAACAAAATACCTTTAAACCACTACCAAGAATAAAATAAGTTCTGTTCTTTGTTTGTAGCTATTATTAGAGCACTGAGAAAATAAACTAAATGAAATTATATGTTTTAGGCTAGTTTGCAAGTAACGTTATCAGAAACCACTAACTTTCTTCCCTCTTATTAATATAAAACTGATTAACTCCACATTATTAAAACACACGATAAAGTATATAGAATAAGTAGTAATTGAGTAGAAAGTATTTTGTTTTAGAAACTGTAATCTCATAAGTTTATTTACCATTGTCCTATAGCATAATGATTTGCTACTCTAATTTGGCCTTAATATAAACCCAAAGGCTTCCTAATTTATTTTTCTTTGTAAAGGACAAAATAATAAATATGAGTAAACAATCTGTACTATTTTATTTTTTCTAGTCCATCACTAATATTACCATATTTAAAAACAAAAACAATCCATTCCCCTGCATGCAGCCTTTGTGTAGACTAAGACGATGTAATGAAGTTGACAAACTACGTTAGAGATACCATCTTCTCAGAGTTCGGAATTACCTACGGATCCTTTGAGAGTCTCTTGCCTTTTGAAGTTTGCACCCTGGTGCCCTTTTCTGTTTATCACCTTATCTTCTAAAGACACCCATACTTCTTGTTTATTCCCTAGCCTGCAGTCTTGGAGTGTTGGATTCTAAGAACGGCATTCTTGTTCTGGTGACATGACTAGAAAATGGTCTGTGTACATTTCTCATAGACTCAAATTTAGATTTTAGGGATTTTAATATCCTCTATGCTCTTAAAAGAGTTCTCTGAGTGGTTTATCTTCATTCTGAGTTAGAAGAGAAATGGCTATTCTTGATAAAGTAAATACCTACTAAAAGAAAATAAAATATTTACTTACTTTTTACAGCCCAGGAATTATAAGGCCCACTTGAACTAAATTTATTTGAGCACTGGTGACAGGACAGTATTTTATCCTATCACAGTTTCCATGCTATTTTATAGTTTGACAGATCCACCATGCATTCATTTTATGTATATATGATGCTTTGACTAAATCTCCATGCATGTGTGACAATCACATCAGCCAAATATTTACGTGCTCTGTACAAACCCCACAATACAGGTTTTCTTTTCTTTCTGTTTTGGGGGAGTGATTATTTGATTTTGTTTGTATGTTTAGTTTTTGTTTTGGGATTTGTTTATTGGTTTTTTGAGACAGATTTTCTCTAATAGCGTTGGGTGTCTTGAAACTTACTTTTTCTGTGAGTTGGGGACTTCTTGTTTAACAATGCCATTTGCTTTAAATCCCTCCTCTGCCAATATCCCCCCTGTTTCCATGCACAGGTTATCTTCTGAGTCACCTGCTTTGCCATCTCACAGAGCCCTGTACAACCTCAAGCAATAATGAGCAAAGATAGTGTAGGTGGTTTGAACTATGGACACTTTAAGGGAAATAAAAGAGGTTTCTTTTCTGTTCAGTGTTGGGATATATTTTTAAACATGTCTTAAACATTTTGTATTTCTTAAAGACCTTGACAACACCTCATTGGAGTGATCTTACTACAATCTTTACCCATGCCTTTGTTCTCATATAATATAATATTTAAAAAAATAATATAGTCATTTGTGCTTTTGCAGAGATCAATAAACAGTGTTAAATTCAGTAGATGTCTCTGGTCTTTACTTCAAAGGTACATTAAAAAATAAAACAAAATAAATATTGAAATAAATACTGGTATTGATTATATAAATGTGGAAGGAAGGATACGAGGGGCCAGATGAGTTGAAGACAGCAGGAGAGCTTGTCCCACAGAGTAAACCAAGCAAGGCTCATAGGGGCTTACAGAGACTGGTGGCATTCAGGGAGGCTGCATGGGTCTGTGCCAGGTCCTCTGCAGGTTCATTATGATTGTATAGCTTTGTGTTCCTGTGGCACTACCAACGGTGGGGATGGGGTGTGCCTGACTGTTTCGCCTGATCTTGGGGACACTTTTCCTCTTCCTGGGTTGCCTCATCCAGCCTTGACAGGGAGGTTTGTGCCTAGTCTCACCGCATCGTGTTATGCAGTTCTTACGCCTGGCAAACCTACTCTTTTCTGAAAGAAAAAAGAAGAGGAGCAGTGGATTTGGGGAAATGGAGAGGTGTGGATGTGGGGGACTGGAAGTAGTGGAAGGAGGAAATGTGGGGTCAATATGTCTTGTATTAAAAAGGAATAAATTTAAATAGGAAAGAAAAAATATTTTTTAAATCAATTGTGAATGGCATCTTATGCAGCAATTGGGAAACAAACAACCAGAAACACCCTTAGTTTCCTGGAATGTGCACATGTTTACAGTAATAGCACCTACATTTTTTCAATTAAGTTCTAAAACGGTATTCACTATGAGATACATAATTGATTTAATACAACATTTGGGTAAATAGAATTTAATTCATGTCTTGATTGCATTCTTCAACAACAACTCAAGCATTAGAAAATGAATATGATTTAAAATAAGGTCAGTTTTAATAAAATATTTAGTGTTGATTTCATGTGTGTTAAAACCACCTCTTTTATTTGTAGTGGAAATTGTTGAAGTTCAAAAGGATGATGAAAGGAGACAGAAAGTTTCAGCAAAACCTCAGAGAGAGCTGTCATATTTTTAAATAATTTAAAGATGGCATTTTCAAACAATGCAATAGAGATTTAAAAGCAGTATATTTTTGAATGGTATTATATTTTATTTGCCCTTTATTTCTTATTTGTGGTTAACAAAATTCTTCACATTTTTTTAAATAATTTTTATTTTTATACTAATTACAGGTTATTTACTTTGTATCCCAGCTGTAACCCCCTCCCTCATTCCCTCCCAGTCCCAGCTTCCCTCCCTTATCTCCTCCCTGCCCCTCTCTAAGTCCACTGAAAGGGGAGGTCTTCATCTTCCATCTGACCTTAACTTATCAGGTCTCATCAGGACTGGCTGCAATGTTGCAATGTCCTCCTCTGTGATCTAGCAAGGATATTCCTCCTTCATGGCGGGGTTGGGGAGGTCAAAGAGCCAGCCATTGAGTTCATGTCAGAGAGTCCCTGTTCCCCTTACTCTGGAACCCACTTGGATAATGAGCTGCCATGGGCTACTTCTGAACAAGTGTTATAGATTATATCCATGTATGGTCCTTGGTTGGAGAGTCAATTTCAGAAAAGACCCATGTGCTCAGATATATTTGGTCTTTGTGGCACTCCTGTCCTCTTCAGGTCTTACTAACTTCCCCTTCTTTCATATGATTCCCCGCACTCTGCCCAAGGTTTGGTTATGAGTTTCACGTTTATTTTTAAAAGTGTTTGGAAAAAGTTAGGTTCATAAAACAGAAAATATAAGTTTTCAAAATGATTGATTATAACATATATAGCAGGAATCTAAAGATGAAGATTTTATACTATTAATTACAATTATCACAGTGTTATAATTTTTGAATAAACTGAATTAAAGTTTATTATAATAATCCTGAGATTTAATAAATTAAATAAAATTAAATTTTAGTTTTAGTTAAATTTCATCATGCATTTCCCATTGTTAACTTTATTATTCTAACTCATTTAATAAATAATTTTAATAAACATAGAAGTCCTGTTTACTACGTACAGGTTCGGTTGTCTTAAACAGCTTAATAGATATCTAAGCAAGACTCACAGGGGCTCACAGAGAATAAAATGATAATTATGGAACCTGCATTGGTCTGCACTAGGTCTTCTGCATATACGTTATGGTTTTATAGCTTTGTGTTCTAAGAAAAACTTAACAATTGAAATATTAAGTATAACCTAACATGCTTGACAAGTAATAAGAACATTTTCTTTTCATGCTATGGATAATAAAATTAAATATATCTAAGTTAATGCAAGAACTTAAGCTTTTCATTACTTAATTGGCTGAAGTCCTCAGAAAACTTTTTTTTTTTTAGTTAATGTTCTAAAAAAATAAAAAACACCATGACCAAGGTAAGTTATAAAAGAAAACATTTAACTAGGGAATTGCTTACAGGTTTAGAGGGTGAGTCCATGGCCATTGTGGTGGGGAGGCATGACACTCAAACAGTAGCTGAGTGCTTACATTTTGGTCCATGTGCTGTAGGCAGCAGGGGAGGGGGAGATAGAGAGAGAGAGAAAGTCTGGTTCTGTCATGGGCCATTGTAGCCTCGAAGATCACCCAAGTGATTCACCTTCTCCAACAAGGGCATACTGCCTAAATCGTTCTAAACAGTTCCACCAAATAGTGAATAAGCGTTTAATTATGAGTCTATGTGTCCGTTCTCACTAAACCATCATGATTACAAAGTTATTCTCTCTCTCTCTCTCTCTCTCTCTCTCTCTCTCTCTTTTTTCTTCTCAATGCAGTTTATTCAGGAATCTTGAACAATCTTCTGACTCTGGGGAAAGCCAGCCCACAGCTTAAAATATCCTCTGGGTAGCCAACCCCAGCGTGCCTCGTGGGCAATGCAGATAGGTCCACATACACAGAAGCCAGCCAGATCCTCAGCCTTAGCCAAATATGGAGTTGTTTGTGACAGAGAGCACTCACCATCGGGAAGGTGGAAGGCGGAAA
>REGO01000658.1:484328-510098 GCA_010120015.1 Rhombomys opimus | reverse complement strand
AGGGGAGGAGGGAGGGGCTTATGGGGGGATACAAAAGGAATAAAGTGTAATTAATAAAAGTTAAATAAAAAATTTGAAGAAAAAACAAATAAAAAAAATAAATCATCCTTACTATTAAATGTCATTTTCCTAAAAGAAAAAAAAAAAAAAACAGTTATTCTCAATCTATTTTCTAGAAGTTGCCTAAACATCCTTATCTCTCTCACACGACAGAATTTCAGTATAAAGATGTAAACTATATGAAAGTGTAAATAAAACAAATCATTGATGCTAATGAAATACAAAGGTCTAGTAAGCTAGACATAGATGGGAATAGGACAAAATCATCCACAATATTATTTCAAAGAATGTTGTTGCAAATTCTAGGCTTCCACCCAAAGAATATCTGGACAGGGATGGGGTTTAAGAATGAATGTGTTTTCCATGTAACCAGACTATATTTCAGTGTCATGTGATAGGAAAAGATATTCAAAGGGTTCCTAGTTAATATGTAAATAGCATTCACAACCAAATGTTAAATCATGATGTTTAGTTAGAGACAATTATTTCCAAGTCCTGTATTAGCAAAGGGACATTTTCCACAAAAGCAACACTAATCATGAAGCTCAAGTTTCAAACATTGGGTACCCTGTACACTGGTTGTCAAACTGACAGCTACAAAATGCAGACAATTTGTTATACTCCACACAGATGGAAGAAACAGACAAGAACACCCGAGAGTCTCATCTTAAGCTTTGATTAAAATAACTTGCCCAATAGTACAGTAGGCTATTCTGAAAACTTTCAAAAATAATTTTGCACCATAAAAGCAGTAGAAATTATAAAAATGAACAATCTAAGTAGAAGGAGGATAAAAGGAACACAAAAAGAGAGAGGGAGAGGGAGAAAGGGAGGAAGAAGTTGATTTTAGTAGATAATAAATACAATTTTTGAAGTCTTTAATAGAGATCTTGAGTAGCTGAAGTATTTTATTCTTATACTTGATTGGAAAAGATCAAAATTATACTCATCTGATTCCATAAATTAGTAAATGATTTTAATACTTCTTTAATAAAAATGTGTCAGAATTTATAAACACATCATGTAGTTTAATAATTAATTTAGAAAAAATGTGGAAATTGTTGACTATTACAAACAATTTAGATATATTCTGATTCATTAAAAATTTTAATCACTACTGCAATAAAATTATATTATAGTGTAATGGCTAGTACAGAATACAATATGAGTATATCAGAGTCAGTTTTGTATAGTGTCCCGTCCAGCGGGAGTTCAACAGGTTCCTAAGGAGGGGCGAAAAGAATGGGATGGGACGAGAGACACAAAGAATGAGAACAAGACTGTAATCTGATGCAGCTCTCGTTTATTTGAAAAATTTCACACAACTTTATAGGGAAAAGGCAAAAAAGGGAAAATGTGTCAGCAAAATAGTTTACAAAAGATAACAGGGTGGTTGAAGATGATGCAGAATACCACAAGAATGTTTACTAAAAGTGATACGACAAGAAGGTCAGCTAAGATATCTCAAAATGTCTAGCCTGATGAACAGATGTCTCATAAGTTCTGGAAACATAAATGTCTCACCCATGACCTTGTTGCAGCTGTCTGTAACTTTCCACGAGCTGGCCTTGGCTGCCAGCAGTATAGTTGGCAAAAGCAAGATATAATTTAATGTGACATTTTGGATAAATAATTTAAAATAAAGGTACTAATTGAGTATACATATTTAAATGATATAGATTGTTATCACCAATACCTCAAATATTTCAAAGCAAAATAAATCACATTAATGTATATTATAATATATATTACAAGAAGACATGGTGTAGTTTAGTTAGAGTCTTGCATTAGGCAAGACATTATTTTCTAAAAACGGAAAAAGGTGAAAATAAAATGTAGCCTGTTAGATATTGGAGTTCCTCCATTGTAGAACTCTAAGAATCTCACTGCAGCCAACCAGTAATCTAGCCAATAGAGTTAATAATAATAATAATAAATGGTTAATAATTATTAGAAAATTAAGTATAATAATCTAATAATAGAAAATGGAAATTAATAATAATAAATGGTAGGTGTTAATAATAATAATAAAAAAAATGGAAGATGTTTCATTCCATTTTTCATTATAATTTGTTACATAGCAGTATAAAAATTAATGCTACTTGAGGAAGAGAATTTCTATATTGACCTGTCTAAATGCACAGATATGAACGTTCCCATCTGTTAACAGCAGCATTTCATTTGCTAAAATCTATGATTTTACTTCATCTCCTATTTATTCCCCAGGAATCCTGATAACTCCTTTACTTGCAAATTACTTCTCAGCCTTGCCGTCTCATCTGCATATGAGTTATTTCAGAACTTTCAATTTTAATCGTCCACATTCATGACCTGATCCTTCCTCCATCCTTCCTCCATCCTTCCTCTTCCATTTTTCATTTTCGTCATTATTCTTGCAGCACTACCACTTCGATTACAGACCTATGCATCACGTTCCTGACAGAAGAGCTCTTTTTGGATGTCCAACAGGTATCCCTAGGGCAATAGATCCCTAACAGTTGTCATCCATTCCTGATGTTTCCTCGTCCCAGAAAATGGGAGCAGCATCCATTCAGTTGATCAAAAGGGAGCCAGTCCAACACATCATCTCCCATCCAATAACTTACCATCCTACATATACTATAAATCTCCTACCTGCCTTCATTTTTCTCTTTACATCTTCCTACACTAGTATTTTCAAATTATCTCTTATTACCTCAATAATTAAAAGAGCCTGAATGTTTTCACCACTTTGTAACTACAATAAAACTTCTGAGTAGTTATATAGAGCATGTATTTAATACCAAGAACATTGAAAGTGACTAATGTTTTAATTTAATTCTTACAGTTCAATCTAGCTCATAGATGTGGAACTGAATCCCGAAGAGGTCAAGTTACCCACAGCAAACACAGACAATGCTAGAGCAATTTGCCAGATTTCAGCACTATGGCTGTTGCTATTAGCTGGTAATTATATTGTTGCTTTATTTTCCTGCTGTAGGACCCGGAGCTCTGAAGCTAATGTTGAAAACTTTTTTTTTAATAGTTTAAAAAATGGTATTGACAGAAGCTAACTAACTGCCTCAAACAAGTTTTGAATGATTAAACTTAAGAGCTCAGGTTAGCATTCACTGTAATCTTTGAGCATCGCTTTAAACTTAGTCAAATCATGAAAGAAAAATCAATACTGAAGAGTTCACTTTGTCCTGTTACTACTACAGTGTTGCTGAAATAGCACTCAATTCCCTAAATCCAAGCCATGTATTAACATTGTAAATGATCTCTCAAATATTTATCTAACACTGGTTATAAAAAAAATACTGCACTAAAGAAGTATAATAGGAATCCACAGGGACATCTTTCTACTACTTGGTGTATTACTTTTATTGGAGGGAAGGGGAGACAGTGTGATGTTTCGGTCACTATTGATTTAATTTTAAGAGAAGAGTGTCATGACCTAAGCTGAGAATGCTTCCAATGTAAATGATGGTTACTTTTGACCACAGTTAGGGAATGATTCATTTAATTTAAAAACTGCCAGTACCAAGATCTGTGTTGCTTGTCCACCGTATGTGAATGCTGAGGAGAGCCTGTGTAAACATCTCATCTTAGAGATATAAAACGCACTTCATTTCAGAACAATGAATGGGGTGTCTTAATACCTAAATATTCCTGGTTGGTGAAAGAATAGTTTTTGAAATGCATGCTCTCCTTTACTGTCCAAATAAATAGCTACCTGGCAGGAGAGATGCCATGGTCAAATAAATCTGGAAGGAACTGCTAACTAGTTATGAAGTTTGGGCCTTGCCCTACAGAAATGTTTATACTCTTTGTGGAGGTAAGGTGAACATAAATTAAACAATGAAACAATTTAGAAGCAACAATTTATAATGTGAACAATTATATATAAGGTGACACAGGAGACATTCAATACTCAAGTGTGACACACTTCCTTATTAAATAGTTTCCCACACCAGCTAGCTTACTATCTTCTTTCTTTTATCAGACACTGCCTTTCTTAACATTGACTGACTCATGATCTATTCTCATATCCTGCTCTTTTACTGTCAGCGGCTCTCAGCAACTTAGAAGGAAAACTCAGCTGAAGAAACCCTATCATGTGGGATGTTTCTGGGCTCTTTTCAGTTTTATTTAGTCTCGAAATAACTCCAGGCTTTGTGTGACTACTTACAGCTGTTCAGTCCGTCCCTTACAAGGTCATGCATTGAATCACTGGGCAGTTCAAGCGTCTTTATTTTTAATCTCATTCCTTTGAATTAAATTTGCCATAAGAGCATGCAATGGTAGATTTCAGCATCATTTTCCATTTCTTCTCATTTTAACTACAAATTCAGAAAACGAAAACATTTAAATAACTTGTGCTTTTTGTTTTACATAGAAAATCAGAAGATAAGAATCACATTCACTAATTTGTAAATTGTTGAGGCAGTGTCTGGCCTAATTCCTACCTTAAATATTTTTTTCATGGAATTTCAAACTGATAATACAGATGTGAACCAAAAATGTGTTCAGAAGTGAATTGTCAAATGTAAAGAATTATGATTTCTTAAGATTAACATAGCCTAAAAACATAGATTTCATAACTGAGAGAATTGATGACACTTCTCTTCACCCCAGTTTTTGTGTTCAAAATGGGTCAAAATAGATCATGTTAGGCTTAGCATGAATGTCCTCACACTAAATGCTTCATTTCTAAGCCCTGTAGATTTTCTAGTATTCTTTTTTTTTTTCTTTTATTCTTCTCTCACATATTACATCCCAACCACAGTTTTCCTTCCCTCCTGTAGGCTTAGATTTTTCAAAAACCTACTTCATTTGGGCTCTTAAACATTTTACCTCCCTGCCAACCCACTGACCAGATGTAGGGGAAAAAGAAGGATATTAGGAAAAGGGGTTGTAAACCTTTTCAGACAGAGTTCCTTGGGGTGATTTCACTCCTTGTTTTCTGGATACCAGCAATCCTGTCAAATGGCAAACATCAAACAGCAACACATATCAACAGCAGCAATACAATTCAGCAGAAATAGCAAAACTCACAGAAAGCTAGGAATAGGCGAAAGTCACAAGAACCAGCCTGTGTCTGGAGCATTTCTCTCTCTCCAAAATGAAGTGTACAAAAACAAAGACCAGGAAAATGATGTGAACCCTTGCAAAGTGTATCGATGCAAAAGCATTGTTTCACTGTCTGTGGCTTCTATTTATCTCTTCTCAGTTTTTTCAGTGGTTTTCTACACACAAAAACCACTCCCTTCTCACAGGACAGTTTCCTGCAAAATATCTCAAGCCCTCTCAGAAGTCTGTTTTTAGCTAACAAAGATCACCAGTCTGTTTTCTGCAGCAGAAAAACACTCCCATATTCTACACTTGGGACCAAAATGAAAAAATACATTCAAATGACACAACTGAGTCTTCAAAGGAACCAGAAATGCCCACCTCACCCTCTACTCCGTCCAGTTCCTTCTCCTACCTCCCCTCTCCCCCAGATTCAATCCCATTTTCCTCTTAAAAAATGAGCAGGCCTCCCAGTTCTAAAACAATATATATCTTTAAAATATTTATTTATGCATTTATAAATGTATGTATAAATGTATTTAGTTTATTCAATGAGAGTGAGTGGACAAATGCATAGTTAATGCATGGATATGAAAAACACATTACTTTTATCTCATTCCACAATGTGAATTCTGGGGATTGAAATAAGATCATCTCACTTTGGCAACGAACACTATTAAGCCTTCATCCATGTCACAGATCTAGGGCTCTTGATTTTCATTTCTTCCCCATCTCAGCCTTCATCATTTTAACAGATGAACGAAAGCTGACCCTCCTGGCTACACTGACTCCATAGAGCAATCTTGCATGACACTGTATCTTCCATTCATGGATGCATCAAAGCCTAGTGCATATTTAGGGTAAATGTGTCTTTGATGAACAAATAGAACAGTGAGTTTTAAATTTTTTGTGGTATGAACTAGGCATGGTCATGCAAGCCTGTAATCCCAGCACTTGGGAAGACAGAAGCAGGTAGATCTCTGTGAGTCTGAGGCCAGCTGGTCTACAAAGCAAGGGCAGGACAGCCAAGACTACACATAGAAACCCTGTCTCACTTAAAAACAAACAACAAAAACATTTGTGGTATGAATGGATGTCTCCTAAATTCTTGGAAACAAGGTGCTAATTAGAAAGAAAAAGAACCCCAGAAAAACAAATATGCTTTATAATGTAGTTCTTCAATTGAACAAATAAAAATAAAAATGTATCCTTTGTTTTCCATTATCCATTATTTTCTATAGCTAGAATATAAATATATCTTTAGATGGACAGGGACGTTTCAAAACATCATTTGATAGTTTTCCAGAGATGACCTTTTTGAACTTTAGGTTTTCCTTTCATTATGTAAATTTGTATATTAACTTAAACAATAAATAAGAAAAAGGGAACTTACAAATCCCTTACATCCCTTACACACATTGCTTATTTCTGTCTTGAAAGATTTGTTTTATAGCCAAGGCTGGCTTTGAACATGCAAACCTCCAGCCTCAGCTTCTTAAATCCTGGTGATTGTAAATATGAGTTACCACCCTCAGAAAGCACTTTATATTTTTAATATGAACACTGCACAAAACTCTAAATTTTAAATGCAACATTTATTCATATATATTGTATTTTAGAGTTGTGGTCCACATAAACCTTCCTCCAAAACAGATTTTCTGGCTTTTAAATTTGTGTTTCAAGAATAAACCTCTTGTTCATATAAAAGTTCATACTGAAGGAGCACATGTACTTTGTTATACAATTTTATCATTGCTAGGTTAGCTCAAAATATATTTAATTGTTTGTCTTGATATTTTGAATGAACACACAACAACCATAGCTTGATTCATCCTCGACATATAGGAGAAATATAAAACTACTAATTCGAGTAAAGGATGTTAACACTGAATATGTCTTTTTTTAACTTTATTTTTCTTATTAGTTACATTTTGTTAAATTCTGTATCCCAGCTGTATCCTGCTCCCTCATTCCCTCCCCAGTCCCACCCTCCCTCTCTCATCTCTTCCCTGCCCCTTTTCAAGTTCACTGATAAGGGAGGACCTCCTCCCCTTTCATCTGATCCTGTTTTATCAGGTATCTTCAGGACTGGCTGCAAAGTCCTCCTCTGTGGCCTAACAGTACCACTCCTTCCTTGTGGGGTGGGGAGGTCAAAGAGCCAGTCATTGAGTTCCTGTTAGAAATAGTCCTTATTCACCTTACTATAGGAGACCAATTGATTACTGAGCTATTACAGGTCACATCTGAGCAGAGGTTCTCAGTTTTATCCACTCACGGTCTTTGGTTGAGTGTCCATCTCAGAAAAGACCCTGTGCCCAGATATGTTTGGTCATTGTGGAGTTCCTATCCTTTCCACATCAAACTCCCCTTCTTTCATATGATTCCCTGCACTCTGCCTAGGGTTTGGTTATGAGTCTTAGTATCTACTTTGGGACACTGCTAGGTAGAGTCTTTCAGATGCCTTTTGCGGTAGATTCCTGTCATATATTCAATGTACATCCCATTTGTCTTTTCTAAGTGAGGATTGATCATCCTCACCCTTGTCCACTTTCTTGATTATCTTCTTTAGGTGTGTAAATTTCATTATGTTTATCATATCTTGTAGGTCTATATAAGCGAGTATATATCTTATAAGAAACTAATACTAAGGCAGACATTAGTAGCATCAATAGTAAGCTATAGATATCACTCCTTTAATACAAGTTGCCATAAATAGTCTTTTCATTTATGTGGAATGTGAAATTTCTGGTTTCCTTGAAGGCTGAGTTTTGTCATGTGATGTTTTGTTCAGGTTAGCTTGTGAGAGGGCAGATAATGTTTTTCTGTGAACTCTCATGTGCAAGGGGCATGACTTTGGCCAGTTGAGAACACCCATGGGTGGATTCTGAGAAAAGAATATATATAGAGGCCCAAATACAGTGAGGCATTACTTTTTGGATGAACATTGCTGCATTGATCTCTGTGTTTCAACACTTGACTTCACAGAGAGAAATGTTCCAGAGAGATTCTCCAGGCAATCCAACTGAGTGTTGGGACTTTCACTGACTTCATGTTGCTGCTTCTTGTTGGTTTTTGGTTTGGGCTGCTGGAATCCTGATGACTGAGTCTGGCAATCCCCTAAGGATCTATTAACCCTAATCAGCAGAAAGTAGATAAAACAGGACTACAGCCCTTTTCATACTAATCTCCTAACAAAGGTTTTGAGGGTATGGGGTTGAGAGGTGTTGGAAGGGAGGTAAAGGTGCTTAAGAAAGTAAGTTTCGTGGAAAAATCTGAGCCTATAAGAATGAGTCAATATTCCATCAAAAACCAATAGTTTCCTGTACTCTGCCAAAGGTTTGGTCATGAGTCTTTGCTTTGAAAACACTGCTAGTTAGAGTCTTTCAGATGTGCTCAGTAGACTCCTGTCATATGTTCAATGCACATCCCATCTGTCTTTCTAAAGGAGGATTGATCATCTTACTCCATGTCTGCTCTCTTGATTATCTTTTTTAAGTGTATAGATTTCATTATGTTTATCATATAAGAAAGAGGGGGAGTTAGTCTGATGGGGAAAGGATAGGAGCTCCACAAGAACCAAACATATCTGGACACAGGGTCTTTTCTGAGACTGACATTCAACCAAAGACCATGTATGGATATAACCTAGAACCTCCGCTCAGATGTAGCCTGTGGTAGCTCAGTAACCAATTGGTTTCCCAAAGTGAGAAGAACAAGGACTATTTCTAACAGGAACTCAATGACTGGCTCTTTGGCCTCCCCACCCCCCAAGGGAGGAGCAGTCCTGTTAGACCACAGAGGAGGGCTTTGCAGCCAGTCCTGAAGATACCTGATAAAATGGGATCAGATGAATGGGGAGGAGGTCCCCCCCATCAGTGGACTTGGAAAGGGTGGAGATGAGGGAGGGAGGGAGGGACTGGGAGGAGATGAGGGATCGGGACATGGCTGGGATACAGAGTTAATAAAATGTAACTGATAAAAAAAAAATAAAATTAAAAAAAAACAATAGTTTGACAGATGAAAAGGCCTTGACCCAAAGGTTATTCATTGTGATGTTTTTAAAATTAGTTATAAGTCCGTAAACCTCTGCAGTTTTTGAGTTTCTGATGTTTTCCTAATTAGAAATTAGCCTGCAACATCAATAAATGGAGCACTTCCCAAGCCTCTCAACAGAGAGAACAACTTATTTCTCATCCTGAGTGTTGTGCTTCTTCACATTTGTGATGGTGATCTTTGCTTAAACTTATATGAATTCCTTTTGGAGATGATATCACACTTTCTAAGACTATTGGAAATAATGATTGCACATCCTGAAAGAGGATATTCACCCCCAAAAATCCATTTACTTCCAGTATAATTTTTTAAATAAAACATTTCTCATCCATATCCACCCTCTTTTAATTTATGAGATTGCTTATTCTATTAACACAAAGGATACTCAATATCATTGCTCCCAGTATATACATATGGCTATACATGCATGCTTATATGCAAAGATTTGTGTATACAGTGATAATGATTATATCATATAATATGTTATAATTATCATATAAATTATTGCTTTTAAAGGGCAAAGAATTACGTTGTTTTTGTTTTTATAACTTTTTTCTTTTTCTTTTTTTTTTAAATTCAAAACGGGAAAATTTCAGGTGTGAAAATTCCACTGTGGCATTCCTTTGTAATGTGTGAAGTTCACAAAACTCAAACAAACTGGGGGTAGCAGTATGTAAACATGAATGCTAAACCTGGAAATCAAGAGAGTTGGAAAAGAGAGACTAGTGTACTCTTTGCTTGGAGTATCCACGTGAAATAAATTAAAAATTATAACTGTTATTAAATTTCCCTATTAGACTATTTCATAAATGCTCAATAAGAAGACAGCACCCCATGATTAAATATAAGCTCAATAGATACATTTATCACCCCCAACTTTTCAAGGCACAAAATTACACATTAATTGTCAAGGGCTGGGACCTTAGCAATGAGAAGATCCAACAGCATTTTGTCAAAGGAGTTTATAAAGATGTTGTTTATAAGGTGCTAACAAGGAAAGAGCAAGGGTATATGGTAGGTTTATTTTTTTATCATTTTTTTGCATAAAATTCTATATACTAGTTTAGAATCACACAGATAAGAGACATGTATCTTTGAATAATTTAAAAATTTAAACTGTTAAACTAAGTAAAATTTTGTAAGATATCTGGAGTAGATACTGTATGATTTTTCAACTTTGATAAATACTTTTTTCAAAAATAGTAACTTTCATGATTTGTAGGTTTTTTTTTCTACTGTTTGTAGAAAAAATTATCCATCCATGTTCTGCCTTAAAGTATGGTATATGCAAGAAAACTACAATATGTAACCTAACAGGATCAATCTTGTAAATTCTGGTTCAGAGCTGCTCTTAGGTGTGTGTGTGTGTGTGTGTGTGTGTGTGTGTGTGTGAAGAAACCACACATGAACTTAGCAAGGTGCCTTTTTGTTTCCCAACATAAACTGCACTGGACCCAGCTACAATAGCTACTTAAGTGTCAGAACTGAATTCAAGTTTTGCCTCCTTCTCTGAGCGCTCTGTAGGAGATAAGTTGACCATATATGTGTCTATCAGCACTAAGGAGTTTTCCACTATACGCACTGTAGAATTCACTTTTCATTTAATGATTCTGAGCAGCATGAGTTTGTCTATGGTACCTAACTGGGGGGTTAGCAAATACAAAATTTTCTACCTTATCACAGAATTTTGAGGAAAAATTTCTCAAATACATAGCAAGAAAAAGAACAATCATTTTATCTGAACATTGTTGGCACATACTAAAGTTCCAATAAAATACAGTACCATTATGACCACCATTCTTCTTTTTAGTCTACATTTGTCTTCTAATCAATATAGATTATAAGAATCAAGCCTCATTTTGACCTTGATATCTTAAAGCAACTTATTCTAAAGCCTGCTTGTTTCTTTATTGATGCTGAAAATCTCTCTTCCTTTGACCCATATCATTTACTCCAAGAGCCCTCACTGATGTCATTCAGATCAAGGCTGGAGAGGTCTAGCATATGTAAAATGGCTTTACCTGGTATACATAAGAACCACAGCTTTTGGAAAACAACCAGAATAGTATAAAGAAATGTTTGTTTGTTTGTTTTCACATGGAGCTTTTATACTTCAAGAAAAAAAAAAAAGAATATTATAGTTGGTGCAACTTGTTTTCAAAACTTCCGTATAAATCAAAGGTTTGACTTTTAAAACAGGGAAACCCACAAATTGTAGGTGTGATGTTAAGAATTAACAGGGTGTTGAGTTACTGGACAATCTGAATTATTTTTAATGTGAAATTAATAAAAAGTAAATGGTTTCAAGTTTTCAAATAAATATTTACTACCTATATGTTTGACCTGTATTGGAATAAATTGTTGCAATTTCTTCTTATTCATCAATCAACCACAGGCAAAAGTCATAAGGTTCATTTCAATTTGTTCATTTGAGTATAATTTAATTAAGGGCTATTGCAAAGCTGAAGTTCATGACAGGGTGCATCAAAGCCAGAGAGAGCATGCCAACAAGGTAGAGGATAGCAAAGGGCAAGGCAATGCATTCTAACCCTCTGGTTACCAACTATAATGTAACAGCTCTAATGTTCTTTCTCTTCTTGAAGTATAAAAGCTTCATATGAAAAAACATTTCTTTATACTATTCTAATTATTTTCATTTTTTCCAATTGCTGTGGTTCTTATACATGCCAAAGAGCAGGACAGGTGTCCAAAGCTCATTGGGCAGAACAGTCTACTTGCAGCTATTAGCATATTTACAGAAAAAAGAGGACCTAAGAACACTCTAAAATGAATGATCCAGAGAAATGACTATGTGGGCTTACTGGCCCTCTCACTGAGTCTGTGATCCTCAAAACAGAGTCCAAACAGGAAGCATGATACAAGAAAAATCCCTTGTACAGAAAGACAGTGTGGTACCCAGTTAGCGAGACCCCAAAAGACCAGCGACCATATCAGGAGTCAGAAATAGTCTGTAAAAGCAAAGAGCCTTTATTTCAGGCTTAAGTTTGGACTCCCAGCATGAACTGACATAGCAGTCAGAGGCCAGGAGCTTCTAGCTTAGAAAGAAGCTGATTTTTATAGGGTTTTAGCAAGCGGAAGGGGCTTCCAGACTTGGGGGTTAAATGACTGAGTGAGATTTAGCAAGAGCAGGCTTGTTACATACTGATTGGCTAAAGGACTATTTTGGCAACCACAAGGAAAACATAATTGTTTTAGCAAAACACAATTGTTTTAGTCATTTCAACCTGTTTCCTGATTGCCTAGTGTCAGGGTGGGCACACTGTGTCATCTGGAATATTATGGTTTCCTGCAAGTACAAACACGTTTTTCAGAGTGAGATTACAAGATGGAGGCTAGTACAAAAATGAATCCATTGTGCTCAGATTCTTCAACAGTGGGTAACCATCCAAGGACAAATGGATGACAGATAGGACAATGCTAATGATTGTAGTTGAAAATATTTTTCTATAAATCAGTATACCAAATGATGCACTTTAAACATTAGATGAATACAAATTTAGATAATAGTCTCTTAAGAGGATGTGCAGAAAATGGAAAATGTTACTACTTATTGGAAAAACATTATGTTTAAGATATCATAGTGTTGAAAAAAATGTTAAATATATAACCGAATTATTAAACAAGTTAGGAAATCTGAAATTATTAAAATATGTGCCAAACGTTAATGTTATTTATGAAAATGTACTTGTAACTTTGTTTCTGCTCCAACACAAGGAGCTTCTCCCTAGAAACCCCCGTGACACACTTGTTAGCATTTAGGCAGCCTGCTTCTAGGTTGCCCAGCAACCTATGATGTCATCATGTGTCGTCTGCCAGGTAGCTATACCTGGCAGACATGGTTAAGTTTCTCCTTAAAAGGATCAACCTGCCACTTTGTCGCTCTCTTGCCCTCTT
The DNA here is from genome assembly GCA_010120015.1 of Rhombomys opimus. Classification (NCBI taxonomy): domain Eukaryota; kingdom Metazoa; phylum Chordata; class Mammalia; order Rodentia; family Muridae; genus Rhombomys; species Rhombomys opimus. Next base: position 497,018 of record REGO01000658.1, on the reverse strand, counting down.
GCCCTCTTCATCTTTCTCTCCTTTCTCTGTTAGGTCACTCCCTCCCTTCCCCCATCATATCTCTCTCTCTCTCTCTCTCTCTCTCTCTCTCTCTCTCTCTCTCCCTCTCCCTCTCTCCCTCTCTTTCTCTTTCTCTTCATCTTCAGCTAATAAACCTCTTTAATAGAAAACTTGTTGTGGGCATCATCATTTCATTGGTCCTAACAACTCCAGCCAGGGAATCAAGTAGGCCATCTTCACTTCCCTTACTTTCCTCCTATAGCAGTTTCCTGTTCTAATCCCCAGCTTTTGAGTAAACCATGTGCTGTCCACCTCTTTCCCAGGGGACAGACTACCTCCCTGCCCCCATTTCCTGGGCTCTATGCAGATCTCTTGGAGCTTTTCTCTTTCTCTCCATCTCATTGTCTCAACTACAGACACTTGGGGCGATTCTCTATTGGGAGCCACCCTGGATAGGTTAAGGCCAGCAGGGAATCAGGTAGGTGATCTTTACTTTCCTTCCTGTTTTGTGCTTTCAATTCCCAGCCTAATCCCAATCCCTGGAGCAGAGCACCTGCAGAGGCCTGCTTTCCCTCTGCTACTACTCCCCGGGGACTCCACAGAGCCTCATGCTTTGTACCCTCCTGTGGACAATTGCAATACCCCATTCCAGGGTCCAACTCCATTCCTTCTTGTCAGTCCCCAATACCTGAAAACACATTCAACCCAGGACCCTCCTGTGGCCACACCTGGCAAGGACTCAGAAGCACTTTCTACCACAACCCACAACCACAACAGTCACCTAGAATCCAAAGAGTACATCACATACCTAGGAATGGGGCAGAAACATAAGAAAGACAGAACCATATAGAGAACCCGGAATTACAACCACCCCAGGTCCACATACCTACTTACAAATGTAAAAACACATTCAAGAATTGCCCAAACAATGTTTCCTCTACATTCCAACAACGCTGCTGCAGTAGGTCTCATTACTTAAAAAAAAAAAAAAAAAAAAAAAAAACAGATTGAGGAATATGGCCAAATAAGCAAGGAAAAATGAAACATAGAAAACTCTAATGCATATAGCAAGCAGTATATTCAACAAAATAGTTGAGAATCCATCTGTTCTCCTGTAAGTAGAGTGCTTTCCTGGGGCTGGTGACATAGCACTGTATAGTAGGCAGGTGACTGAATCAAGATTGTAACAATCGAAGATTGTTACTGTATTACATAATTATGAATGTGTGGCTCTGCTGTTCCCTGGTGCTTTGGATGCTGCAATTGATAAGCTGGGCAAACAATTATAGAAGTTTAGGAGCAGCTGACATAGGTCACTTTTCCATGGATGAGGGAATGCCCAGGGATGAGGAGAAAGAAAACGGGAGATGGCACTGTGATTATTTTTGCCATGACAAAACTTCCATGGAAATAATTGTAGGGATATTCTCAGAAACACACCCCTCACCCAGCAGCCACTTTATTGAAGAGATGCCTGATACACATACAAAATTACAATAAACTGTAATTCCCAAAATATCGTTTGATAGTATATACTTAATCATGTTGCATCAATACAGGCAGCCTTCTGAGCACTTTTTCTGGGAATGATGGAAAACAAGGTATGATCCTACTCATTTGACAGCTAGGAACTATGATACAGAATCTACGCCATCCCATACAAGGCACACAGTTGCTATGTAGAGCTGATAAGTAGATAGATATAAGATAGATAGATACATAGATAATAACTCACTCTATTTTATAGGGATTATTATTATACCTGTATAATTATATTATCTAAATTATATATAGCATAAATATAATTTATTTCATATATATATTTTTATGTAGGGATGATTGAGTAAAATTATGAACGTATTTATGCACACATGAGTGAAAACAAGAATAATCACGTTGAGAAATAAATGTTCCCTGGATCCAGTGTTATACACTGGAGATTCTAACATTCAGGAGGTGGGAGCAGAAGGATGGGGAGTTTAATGTCAGCCTTGCATTCAGAGCACAATCCTATCTCAAAATGACCTAGGGGTTGACAAAGCAGCTCAGTGACTAAAATTCACAAGGCCTAGGTTTGATCTCTAAGAGTGCAAAAATAAAAGTACTGTGCTTTTCAGAACAAATAAAAATTTGTCAATGAAGATCAACTAAATTAAATTTTAGTTTGGGTGTGGAAGTATAGCTTTGGTTATAAATTGTAACTAATGAAAATGTAACATGCTGTATTGTTTCCATTTGACTGAGAATAACTATTATTTATTAATATGAACCCATTGCACACTAGTTCTTCTGAACAACCCCCCTCATCCTATGTTTTACCAGCTCTAAGTTAAAAACTATTTTCTGACTTTTTTTTTAAGATGAAGCAGTTAAGGTACAGGCAAAAAGAATAACTTATCTCAGACTGCACGGCTAAATGAATATAGCTTTCAAGTCCAGATTAATCAACTCTAGAAGACTTCCACATTGGCTTCTAAAATGGATTGGATCCAATTTGCCACGAGTTTGATACCTGGATAGAAAGGAGAAGCCAAGTCGAATTGATCCATATGTTTTCTTGGGAAATGATCAAAGTACTCAGGGAAAGGCCAGGACACGAACTTCGCAGGTGACCACCATGTAATAACTTGACTTTTCTAGCCTCCGCAGTACAGAGATAGTGTCAAAAATAAGTCTCAAACTCATTTTTAAAGTTACCAAAGGCTTCCAAAGTTCAACACAAAAGTTGTGTATTTGGCTTTAGGGTCAACAATTCGCAGAGCAGACAAGTCTCAGTGGGTTCTGTTCACTATTTCTCTGCCTCACCCTTTTCCTTAATGAAAGAAATGAGATGGCTGTTCGGAGAGATCATTCTCCTTTAACACTCAGTATAGGAAGTCAAAAAAATCTGTGGTGGTGTTTAGACATTTCCTGTCTTCAGATTGAACCTAGCCCAGTATTTGCTTTGGTGGTTGAGAAAGAATAAAAATAAAGTGACATTTGCAAGAAGTTGAAGAGAGTTATTTCACTTTAGTATTACATATAAGAATAAGAAAATTCTGACAACTGATTCAATATTTAGCTTAAGGCCAAAATACAATGTGATATCCTCAAAGTCCCTTCTAATGCATGGGTTTTAGATGGCTATGTCATGGAGTGTGGCCATCAAATGCAGGCTTGGTCAAAGGAGTTACCTCTGCAGGTATAAACATGTTTATCCACATGGGTTAATTTTCCATTAATATATGAACAGTTTTCTAATTTTTTTGTGTATAATGACTTTAAATGTACCGAGAGAAAAGAAGTATCACAATCATATTGTAGACACTCAAACAATAAATGGAAGATAAAACTTACTCTTCCAAATCATTGTTCAAGTTAATTATGAGTGGGAGTTGTTAAATGTGTGTGACAATGGGTGGACATGACACATCAGTTAGTAGTGAGTGGTTATAAAAATAGACAGTTTTTATTGATCTAGATCAGTATTACCAACATTAGTAACTATAGGAGATACTTAAAGTTTGTACTATGATCCTACAGAGAATTTTTAATGTTTTCCCTATAAAGAGGAGTCTCTTTATTCTCTTGCTGTGAACAGAAAAAAAAATGCTTCAGTTTCATCATTGCTTATGATTTTCTACCAGCCCGATATAGGTTGTGTAACAAAGGCTGACATGGAGTTATTGCTGGCTGGACCCAGGACTCTGGTGAGAATAGTTCTGAGGACTCTTTATCAACTTGTCTCCATAGATATAGCCTGCATGACTATCTATAGTAACTGAGCCCATTTCATCTCTCTCATTATTTCATTTATGTATTATCTCTCATCTTTCCCCGGGGTAAGTTCAGTAATATAACACATTCTCATTTAATCCTGTCTGGTGTGTGTTCTAGGAGAGTTGAACTAACAGATTTTTTTTTCTTGCTCTTTAATGAGAATGAGAGAAAATGTGATTCATCAATGTTTGCCAATGAGAATGTCCATTATGTTATGGCATAATATTTCATTTAAGGTTTCTGATTTCAGAATCTATATTAGTAACCTGGGAACATAATAAAAGGGACTTCTTTTTATGCAAACAAAGTCTTGGAATCCTCATGACTTTATCAGGACTGTAGTAAATCTTTCTTTTATTAAGGGAAAAAACAGTATGTTGTATTCACTCTACAATGGCTGTTACCATAGGAAGAGATTGGAAACTCTCATTGTTGCCTACAATTGGGGCTTTATCTTCCCTATTTTTTTTTGTTTGTTTGTTTTTTTGTTTTTGTTTTTTTTTTTATGAACCTGTCTCTAATTCTTCCCAGGAAATTATATGGAAAATTGTTGAAATATATATCTGAAACCTAAGGAACTAGTATAAAGTGATAGTTAGATATAAGATACCACGAAGGCCATGACAAGAGCTATAGCTCAGTTGGTGAAGTGTTTCCGTGGTATCTAAGAAGTACTGTATTTGATCCCTAGCACTGCATAAACTTTGTGTGAGTGTATGTCCATAACTCTAGCACAAAGTAGTGGATTCAGGATGATCAGAAATTCAAGATCATTTTTGAAACTACACAGTGAATTAGATATGTAAGATTATGTTTCAAAAGACAGAAACAAAATGAGAAGCCATGGCATTTACAGATTTCATTCAGACAGACACTTTCTCAACCACATTCACAATACCCATCTACTTGTGAACTTGTCTTCCTCCCCACAAATCCATCATTATAATCTTTTACCCTATATTTTTTTCTGTTTAAGAACTATAAGTTCTTTTATGATTTCTTTCTTAAACTCTGAGACTGATTTTCTAACTCAAAGGTTGGTTGCAGTATTTTTAATGCCAAGGACTGCTTCAATCCATTCATTTACACAGAGCTCACATTTCTATGTAATAGCCACATGCATATAACTGTCACGTTTATGGGCACAGTCACCAAAACGTCTTTTGGTTTGGTCACTGAAAATTTATACTTTTAACATTCAGTGAATTATTTTATTTACAGCATTTTAAAATGAAATATCAGGCTTTCAGATTCTAAAATAACCACTACTTTCTCATAACCCTTCACATTTTTTTTTCATTGCCAGTGAGAAAAATAAAAGGGCTTTAAACTAAAGTAAAATATTGGAATTTCTGATTAAAAGCCGTCTTCTGATATGCTCTTTCAGTGAAATCATTGCAGAGGTCATACTTCAAGGCCATAATAAAACTAATGAAATGAAGGCATCCCAGAATCTAAAGTTGTCACAAATCCTAGGTTTTATTCACCAGCGAAGAACTAAAGTCTAAAGAGAACCACAGCATGTAGTTACCCCAAGGTGGATGGCTGTAACTTAAAAGTGTTGTAGTTAGGTTGTCAAATCCTTCCCCAAGGTCTGTATGCACCAAGTATTGTCTCTGCTTCTTATTTTGAACAATAGACGAGATTTTAGGAAGTAGAACTCAGAAAGAGATCATTAGTTTATTAAAAGTTTGTCTTCAAAGAGAACTGTTGGACCCTGGGACCTTCTTCTCTTTTGTTTCCTGCTCATGATTGGAAATATTTTTCCATCTTTGGTTTCCATAGCCCTTGTAAAAACCACGTCAATCAAATCCAAAAAGGAATGGACCCATGGGTTGGAGGCAGGATCCAATAAAACTGAAAGCTCATTGTTCTGTTATGTAGTTATATTAGGCATTTTGCTACATTGGTAGAAAAAATTACCCATCAAGTAGGTCTCATCTTTTCAAAGGTTAAGAGAGGTGAGGCAACTTGCTCATGCTTCATCTCACTAATTAAGTCTGAATACCAAAAATATTTTCTTTTGTTATCTTCCTTTTATCAACTATCTTTAAGGCAGAGTTTGATATGTATCTTGATCTTTTTGAAAATCCTCTCTAACTAGGCTCCATAAAATTATTTTCAAATTACTGTTCATTGCACTATGAGCATACCCAGGGCGTGGAGTCACTGTTCAAGCACAGACACAATCTTTTTTTTTTTTTTTAATTTTTTATTTTTATCAGTTACATTTTATTAATTCTGTATCCCAGCCGTGCCCCGAACCCTCATTCCCTCCCAGTCCCTCCCTCCCTCCCTCATCACCACTGTGCCCCTTTCCAAGTCCACTGATAGGGGGGGACCTCCCCCCATTCATCTGATCCTGTTTTATCAGGTGTCTTCATTGAGTTCCTGTTAGAAATAGTCCTTGTTCCCCTCACTTAGGGAAACCAATTGGTTACTGAACTACCACAGGCTACATCTGAGCGGAGGTTCTAGGTTATATCCATACATGGTCCTTGGTTGAATGTCAGTTTCAGAAAAGACTCTGTGCCCAGATATATTTGGTCTTTGTGGAGCTCGCATGACAGGGGTCTACTGAGCGCATCTGAAAGCCTCTAACTAGCAGTGTTTTCAAAGCAAAGACTCATGACCAAACCTTTTTTTTTTTTTTTAATCTATTTGGAATCTTTTGTGCATTTCACCTTTCTGGTGACCCTACACTACATCATCATCTCCTTTTTAGCTGACAAAAATCTTTACTATCGTTTATTTGGGGAGAATAAATATGTTCTCTGACCTGTTTGAGGTGTCACATATTGCTTCTAACACTTGTGAAGATCTATGCTAGCATATTGATGCAAGGAAACAAGAGATAGCACAGTAGCTTTCCAGATTCTGTCAAAGAGGATTAAAAGATTAATATGGGAAACAACGACAGTTACATTCTCCTGGTGTTCTTTTATATATTTTTATAACTTTTAATGAAAAAAGATGTGATAATATTTATCATCGATAATGCCTCTCAAAGAAATGCCTCCATACTGGATTTAGCTTACATCCATCATTACAGCTTCATTTACATATTAATATTTTTTCTATATAAACATAGTTTAATAAAAGAGGGAACTAACAAACCTTTTCAGGGAATGTCTGGTCAATTGTTTACAGTTAAATAACTCTAAAAACAAAAGTCAGGAAATATTTTAAGAGGCTTAGTTTAGAACAAAGTAAGTGGTGATATCTTTATTAATTTGGAATAATTTTTGTCTAAAAGTAGCTTTTCTCCGATTTTTATGCTTTCAATTAGCACTAAAACATATTGTAGGAAATAGATACAGAATGAGACCTATAATCATTAGGTCAACTACGAAAGAAAAGGTTTCTGTACTAAAGTTCATTTATTAAGTCTGCTTTCTGGGAATAGTCTGAATGTTCTTCACTCCTTGAAACTAGGCTGATAGAGAGGGTTATTCCATACCTGAAAACATAGATGCTTCGTGGTGGCTAGAAGTCTGGTGGCCTGAGGTTGAGATGTTGTAAGAAGTTATTAATATTTGCTATTGTTTTATCTTCTTGTAACGCTGCTGTTAATCCTCAGCAGCTGTATAACCAAATCACCACACAGAGACTGGGTTTTTAGTTAACTTAGAACACAATGCTGGGCAATATTTACTCCCTCCTAAACCTCCAAGCCCTCAGTTTCCTAACATTTAGATTTCCCACATTATACTTGCTTTTTGTAAAATCTTAGGTCTGGTTCATGCTCCACATCCTCCAAGATCTCTCCTCCTGCTCTGCTCTCCTCGCGCTCTCCCCTCCATGAGCTCCTCCTCCTTCTCGCCCCTTCCTGTTCTCTAGCTCCTCCCCTCTTTCCTGTCTTCTGGCTCCTCCCATTGCACAACATTGTATCTAGTTGCTTTATTTGTGTCCTGTTTACACAAGAGTTGAGACAGGATGCTTATAGTGAGTATCACAATGCAATATCCAGATTGAAACCAGAGAGTTCGGGGTGGGGAAATCAGCATTTGAATTAACAAGGGTAAGGCATATGCATTTTAAAAGAATATTATACCAACATTGAGATCTGACTACTCCCATTGCATTAAAGGCCTCAGATGCTTCTCACTCATTACAGTTTGCCTGCATAACTTCCTTGCCTTCATCTTGTTTGCATTCATAATTCTGCTTGCCCATCGTTTTCAAAGGGCAAAAATGAACTCTGGTGTCAGAGACACATCAGGGATAGATGTGCTAACCATGTAAAGTCCTAATTAGCCAGCTGTCTATACGGGAAGGATTAAAAGCAGGTTTCCATTCACCTGGGATGAGATTCGGTAAAATTCTATAAAAGAGCATGGAAAAAAAAAAAAGAGAGAGAGAGAGAGAACTTCATGTGAAAAATTACAGAATTTCATGTGAAAAATTACAGATTATTTTATCATTAATTATTTTGAGAATGATTAATTATAGAGGACACAATGCAACCCAAAAATAGACATTTTCTTCCTTATCCATTTTCAAAAACTGAAAAATCATTTCATAATAAATTTTTAGTTTTCCTTTTTATTTACTATTCATTCTCAATTTGTGTTTTGTATATCTAGCATTTTTTTCTTATCTTTTTCTATTTTTGAGAATTAACATCAAGTATCACACATTTTAGATATATATATATGTCTTTAGTTTTGCTTATAAGATTTTTATGTGACATGGTAAAGATCTACCTCCACTTACTGAATACCAGCATTATTGTGACTAGACTCTTCATTATTTTTAATGGCAACAATTTTTTAATTTACATGATCAGAGCAGAACAAAAGGAAATGTAAAATAGAGATCATTATAGCAAAGTTACTTCATACTATTCTCACAAACACAGTGGGAAATAAGTAATAGATAGTAAAGAGGTTTTAGTTTGGGGAAAATAAGAAGTTAGTGTTCTGAGTTAACACTATTTTCCCAGATAACAGGTGCCCAAGGTAAGAGAAGAACAAGATGGTAGTAGCAGGATTATCTTGATATACTAATTCATGTTCTTTCTCCTCAGGGGTTGTTTTTATAACATTTTAAAATTCATTTTCAATAGTTATCTCTCAGTTTCAGGTATTACATGAAATTTAAACTGCTTTTCTGTTTAGTGTGTATCCTTGAAATATTTGAGGTACTTAACATTTAATGGAATAAATTACATAAATCTTTTTTTAATATTAGTTACAGTTTGTTAACTTTATATCCCTGCTGTATCCCACTTCCTCTTTCCCTCCCAATCCCACTCTCCCAGGCTCATCTCCTCCTACCCCTTTCCAAGTCCCCTGATAAGGGAGAATCTCCTCCCCTTCCATCTGATACTGGTTTATCAGGTATCTTTAGGACTAGGAATGCAAAGTCCTCCTCTGTGGCCTAGCAAGGCTGCTACTCCCTGGGAGGAGGGCTGGGGGGGCCAAAGAGTCTGCCATCGAGATAATGTCAGAAACAGTCCCTGTTCGCTTATTAGGGTACCCACTTGGATACTGAGCTACCAAGGGCTACTTCTGAGCAGGGGCTCTAGGTTGCATCCATACATGATCCTTGTTTGGAGAAACAGTCTCAAAAAAGACCCCTGTGCCCAGATATATTTGGTCCTTGTGGAACTTCTGTCCTCTCCAGGTCATATTAACTCCCCTCCCCCCTTTTTTTTGAATTCCTGCATTCTGCCGGAGGTTTGGTTATGAGTCTTAATATCTGTTTTGATACACTGCTAGGTAGAGTCTTTCAGAGGCCCTCTGTGGTAGGCTCCTGTCCTGTTATGTGTTTGCTCATACATACAATGTCTATCCCTTTTGTCTTTCTAGGTGAGGATAGATCATCGTACCCTGGGTCCTCTTTCTTGTTTATCATCCTTAGGTGGATAGATTTCAGTATATTTATCCTATCTTATAGGTCTATATAAGTGAGTATATACCATGTGTGTCTATCTGCTTTTGGGATACCTCATTCAGGGTGATCATTTCTAGCTCCCACCATTTGCCTGTAAATTTCATGATTTCCTTGTTTTTAATTGCTGAGTAGTATTCCATTGTGTAAAAGTACCACAATTTGTGTATCCATTCCTCAACTGAAGGACATCTGGGTTGTTTCCAGGTTCTGGCTATTACGAATAAAGCTGCTACAAACATGGTTGAGCAAATGTCCTTGTTGTGTACTTGAGCAAATTTGGGTATATCCCTAGGAGTGGTATAGCTGGATCTTGAGGAAGCACTATTCCTACTTGTCTGAGAAAGCACCAGATTGATTTCCAAAGTGGTTGTACAAGTTTGCATTCCCAGCAGCAATGGAGGAGGGTTCCCCTTTCTCCACAACCTTTCCAGCATGTGTTGTCATTTGAGTTTTTTATCTTAGCCATTCTGTTGGGTGTCAGGTGAAATCTCAGGGTTGTTTTGATTTGCATCTCTCTGATGGCTAAGGAGGTTGAGCATTTCTTTAAGTGTTTCTCTGCCATTCTGTATTGCTCTACTGAGAATTCTCTGTTTAGCTCTGTTCCCAATTTTTTAATCGGATTGCTTGATTTGATGCTTTTTAACTTCTTTAGTTCTTTATATATTCTGGATATCAGCCCTCTGTCAGATGTAGGGTTGGTGAAGATCCTTTCCCAGTCTGTAGGTTGTCGTTTTGTTTTGATGACTATGTCCTTTGCTTAACAGAAGATTTTCAGCTTCATGAGGTACCATTTATTGATTGTTGCTCTTAGGGCCTGTTCTGTTGGTGTTCTATTCAGGAAGTTGTCTCCTGTGCCAATGAGTTCCAATTTCTTACCCACTGTTTCTTCTAACCAATTTAGTATATCTGGTTTTATGTTGATATATTTGATCCACTTGGACTTTAGTTTTGTGCATGGTATAGTCTAGCCATCTTTACTTATATAGTATAGAGTAGTAGAGTATGGAATAAAGTAAGCTACTTCATTAATGAGGTATTGTGACTATTTAAAATGATGGAGTTTAGTTTTTATGTCAATGCTATGAAGTATAATGTTTATTTTCACAGCCACCTCTATTTTAAAAAATGAGAGTTTAGGTTTTAAAACTTAAATTATTATTTAATAATGTTGGTAAAATTGAAGTTCTATTTTCTGACTATAATCATAGTGGCCATTCATCTGAAAAAACTCTTTTAAGTTACTTCTCTCAGAAAAGAATCATTGAATGAATATTTGAATCAAAGGTACAAATGAACTGAAAACATCAGTTTAATGAATGACAGTTATCTACAGAGTAGAAATATCGAGACTCCTATGTTCTGTATATTTTTATATGTAAAATATTTCTTCAGTAGAATTATTATTATTATTATTTTAATGCAGTTTATTCAGGAACCTTGAATAATCTTCTGACTCTGGGGAAAGCCAGCCCACAGCTTAAATAGCCTCTGGATAGCCAACCCCAGCGTGCCACGTGGGCAATGCAGATAGGTCCACATACCCGGGAAGCAAGCCAGATCCTCAGCCTCAGCCAAATATGGAGTTGTTTGTGACAGAGAGCACTCACCATCGGGAAGTTTGAAGGCAGAAACCAGCTCCATCTTTAAGGCGCGGCATTATGGAGCTCTCTACAGTTCCCCCTTTTTGTTTTAGACGCATCAGGCAAGAGTAGAGGTCTGATCTCTGATATAGAAATAAATTTGGACTTTGTACCCATGTTCATTTAAGTGTCATCCACCCAAAGAGCATCAGACCCGTCTGATACCTTTTTCTCAGAGGGGGGACATGGGGCATCAGCCCGCATGCAATCAGACATGGTCTTCTCTGGGTTGAAAGTGGCTGACCCTGAGTGCAGTGCTTAGCCTCGCATCCTGAGCGTAACATTTTAGCTTTTTATGGTAGCCAACCATGCTTGGGGAGACTGCCCTGCTTCAATGGCTGTAAGGCCTGAATGATCGTCGCTGCATTACGCTGTTGTGAGACTCTAATCTTGTATATACACCACAGGCAAACCAAGGCGACCAACAACAGAAGGCCTGCTAAGGCTCCCATGCCCGCCCATTCCTTCAGATGATTCATGGCTGCAGCAATCCATGATGATATTCCTGTGGCTAGTCCTGCGTCCACTCTGGTAGAATTTACTGTAGCAATGGCCACTCTCAGCTGCTCCATCATAGTGTCGAATTCTCCAGTCCAATTACCTAAAATGTAGTTAGACAATTGTTTAGACAGATTTGCAGCACAGGAAAAATTCTCATATTGTATGCTAGTGACACAATGTCCAACATACTTCCATTGACAGCCAAGTTGAGCGATTTGCCATAGGGTATCAATTTGCTCCTGCACGAGGTCAATCCTCTGATTGAACACCATCAAGCCTCCTTTCAGTTGAGAATTAATTCCTTTTTATACATCTAAAGCATGAGCTACATTGGCTAAAGGATTATTTAGGGTCTGAGCAGTCTGCACAGTATAACTCATGGCTAATGCCATGGTGGTAGCTCCAACAGCCGCCAATGAGATGGCAGTAACAATGGCGGCTGTAATTCCAAGATCCCTTTTCTGTCTGAAGAGAGTCATAGCGTGAGGGGCATCAACGGGCACAGGCACCCAGCGAGGCATGCGAGTAACCAGGGCATATCTAAATTCACTAGCATTCCGGCATTGGGCAAAAAAGCAAGTATCATTAACACAATTACTTGGCTCTATCTGGCTAACAATGAATAAAATTGGGGATATAAACACACAGGTGTGGACTTATAAGAAATATTATGAGAAGCCTTAACCCCCTCGTTGGAACATCCTGCATCAGTTCTAGAACTAGCAGTGGTGGTGTCCCAGGTCTGAGTAGGTTCAGGAGACCATTGCCCCCAAGGGCTAGACATGCTCCATGTAAATTGACTAACTCCATGTTTTCCTCCACTTTTGAAAGTCATTTAAGGTTCTTAAATTATCTTTTCTTTTTTTTCCTTTTTTTAATTTTTCATCAATTA
>REGO01000658.1:452808-482748 GCA_010120015.1 Rhombomys opimus | reverse complement strand
TCCAGTTGGACCAGCACCATTTGTTGAAGATACTATCTTTTTTCCATTGTATGGTTTGGCGTCTTTGTCAAAGATCAGGTGTCCATAAGTGTGTGGGTTTATTTCTGGGTCCTCTGTAGAATTATAAACAACAGAAAATTCATCGAGTGAATAAATTTGTGCCATAACCAATGAAGTTTAAAGCAATGTGGGTGAGATTTAAAGAGACAAAATCCAAGCATGAGACAGCACATCACTCCCAATTTTATTTTATTTTAAGGTATGTTTATTAATCTTAATTTATGTGTATTTATATATGAGCGTGTGTGTAATTCTTCATGTTCTTATTTGAACTACATACATGTAGATCCATATAAGGATCATCAAATGACTCCAGATCCCTTAAGTGTGTAGTTGTAGCTGTTGTGACCTGCCTGATAGAAGGGCTTTTGAGCCCTGAGACATCTTTCCAGACCAACTTTTCCATTCTAAAATGTCTTCTTGTAAACCTATACGCACGTGTGTGTGCCTTTATTTAGTGTCAAAACCCTGTAAGAATATTTTAAAAGAGGGTAACAAGTTTAAATTTGAGACTTAAAAATTTTAAGTTTAATTTTGTTCCTAAACAGGACGATGTAGTCAGCTAAGTGTTTTATTCTTATATAAAAGATAGAATCTTTATTATTTGCTTAAGAAACACTTATAAAGCCGTAAGACTGACATTAATAATATGAAAAAATAGTTATATTCTGAGTCTTACATGAACCACCTTAGACTTTTGGCACATTTCATCATTGGTGTCTTTTCATTGAAATGGAAGCCCAGTAAAGAAAGAAGGGAATATATTTCCTAACGGCTAGATAGATAGCAAAACTCTCCAAACGAGAAGCTATTTTAGGCTAAAAAGCAACTTCCTCAGTGAACTGTTTTCTCTGTAGATCTAATTTCAGTCAATTGCCAGTTTCTGCTGTAACCTGAGGTGGGTATGTGAGCATGCTTGCTGTTATCAGACTGAACTAAAGACACTGGCTGGGAGACACAGGCAGAAGACTTCATAGGAGCAATGTCCTAAGCAAGTCAGCGAAAAGTCAACCAGAGGATCTCTGGTTATTTGGAAGGAGATCATTGCTGTCATGAAACCTGCCAAAGTAGGCTAAGAAAGCAAACAAATCAAAACTGGTAAAAAAAAAAAAAGTGTAATTATTCATGAAACATGATTTGAAAAATTCAACCTAAATTCCTAACTCAAATCATCTTAGGCAAGTTATTAAATAATCAGAAACATATTTTTATTGCTATCAAATTTAAATAAGTGAGTTTATTAAACACTGCTTACTAAAGTTCCTTTAAAAAAAGATTAATGCTGAAACAAACTTTTATGAATTCTATGTCTTTCTTTGGTTTTTTCATTTGCTATACATTACAACTCTATTTTAACAATCATCACAGGCAGCGAAGTTATGATGATCAAGAGAGAAGAAGATTTTATTCACATGTAGTTTAGAGCCTAGATAGGGGAAAAAAAGACACTGTGAAGTTCCTCCACAAATTATTACATGAAAATGACCAAAGAAGTAACTACAAACTGAGATGAATGTTTGGTAAGGATAATTAACTTTAAGAAAAGCTTGTAAGAATGGCTAGTTGTCCTATCATAACATCTATAATACCAGCACTTGAGAAGTGGAAGCTGAAGGGTCTGGAGTTCAAAGTCATCTTTTGCAACATAGAAAATTAAATTTTTACAGTAGTCTAAGGTACGTGAGAACTCTCCCTCCCACCAAAAATTAAGGAAATGAGAACAGGAAGATGAAGAAAAAAATAAAAAGGAGATAGGGAGGGACACACACACACACACAAGGAGAGGAAGGGAGAGAAGGAGAGAGAAAGTGGGAGAGCAGAGAAAGAGAGACAGACAGAATTGCTAAGAGTAAAACAAAAAAAAAAATTTAAGAAGTTCCTAGGGAACACACATTTGAACAAGCACACCTTGTTAACATACATGGCTTAAACAAGCAAAGAATAATAGAAAGAAACAACAACTCGAGATAAACACAAGTGAAATTTTATGATGCAAAAATAAAAGACTTGAAAATGAATGCCTGAGTAAAGACAGGTTAATCCCCTATCCATGGATTTGGGGTGGGGCAGAGAGGAGATGAGGAAGGGAGGGTGGGATTGGGAGAGAATAAGAGAGGGGGATGCAGCTGGGATACAAAGTGAATAAACTGTAATTAATATAAAAATAAAAATTTAATTAAAAAGGACAGTATAAGGGGGAAATATAATTGTACAGTATGTGATAGAAGCACAGTGAATGATATTTTCCCTGTATTCTCAGTAAAGCATAATTTTGGTAGTTAGAAACAGTGATTCAGCCAGTCCTTCCTCTCTTCTTCTTTAAAACAAGTATGAGCATGAAGAGCTATGAAAGGAGCCTTGGAGAAAAGAGCTCTGAGATGAAGAAAATGTGCTATAAACAAGCTCAGTGCTTTTGTGTGTGTGTGCCTGTGTGTGTGTGTGCATGTGTGTGTGTGTCTGACACACACACACATGCACACACACAATGAAAACATGTACACACACAATGAAAATATAAGCAGACCACATATACAATGAGTAAACATTCAGCTTCCTGCCCTCTTAGGATACGAGGATAGCATAAATCCCTCTACTAAAATAAATTTGTAGCTTCTCGTGGTAGCACAGACCTGTAATTATTCTAGAGACAGAGTAAAGAGGAACCTCCCCCAGTCCACAGACACTGCGCTACACAGTAAGACTCTCTCACAAACAAAACAAAATTCTTTAAGAACTGGTATATTTTATGTTATTCAGTAGTGTGCCAGGCAACATACTACATTCTATGAATACATGTTTTGATATAAACCAACCAAAAAAAAAAAACAACAAAAAAAAACAAGAGCTATCACAGAGACAAAGCAAGAATATTATTTAATATGTGACTTAATACTAGAGCAACAGCTTCATTTCACAGCTGAGAAAAGTATCTACCACCAATTTAAACTTGCCAAGTTTTTATTAGGTTTGATGTACATGCTTCTTTTTTTTCACTTTTTTTTAATTTTATTTTTCTTATTAGTTACATTTTGTTAAACTCTGTATCCCAGCTGTATCCCGCTCCCTCATTTCCTCCCCAGTCCCACCCTCCCTCCTTCATCTCTTCCCTGCCCCTTTCCAAGTACACTGATAAGGGAGGACCTCCTCCCCTTTCATATGATTCCATTTTGTCAGGTATTTTCAGGACTGGCTGCAAAGTCCTCCTCTGTGGCCTAACAGTACCGCTCCTTCCTTGTGGGGTGGGGAGGTCAAAGAGCCAGTCATTGAGTTCCTGTTAGAAATAGTCCTTGTTCCTCTTACTATAGGAGACCAATTGATTACTAAGCTATCACAGGTCACATCTGAGCAAAGGTTCTAGGTTTTATCCACTCATGGTATTTGGTTGAGTGTCCATCTCAGAAAAGACCCTGTGCCCAGATATGTTTGGTCCTTGTGGAGTTCCTATCCTTTCCACATCAAACTCCCCTTCTTTCATATGATTCCCTGCACTCTGCCGCAGGTTTGGTTATGAGTCTTAGTATCTACTTTGGGACACTGCTAGGTAGAGTCTTTCAGATGCCTTTTGCAGTAGATTCCTGTCATACCTTAAATGCACATCCCATTTGTCTTTCTAAGTGAGGATTGATCATCTTCACCCTTGTCCACTTTCTTGATTATCTTCTTTAGGTGTGTAGATTTCATTATGTTTAACATATCTTGTAGGTCTATATAAGCGAGTATATACCATGTTTGTCTTTCTCCTTCTGAGATACTTCACTCAGAATGATCTTTTCTAGATCCCACCATTTGCCTGCAAATTTTATGATTTCCTCCTTTTTGATTGCTGAGTAGTATTCCATTGTGTAAAAATACCAGGCTTTCTGTATCCATTCCTCCGTTGATGGACATCTGGGTTGCTTCCAAGTTCTGGCTATTACAAATAAAGCTGCTACAAACATGGTTGAACAAATGTCCTTGTTGTGTACTTGAGCAATTTTTGGGTATATACCTAGGTGTGGTATAGCTGAGTCTTGAGGTACCACTACTCCTAATTGTCTGAGAAAGTGCCACATTGATTTCTAGAGTGGTTGTACCCCTTTACATTCCCACCAGCAATGAAGGAAGGTTCCTCTTTTACCACAACCTCTCCAGCATGTGTTGTCACTTGAGTTTTTGATCTTGGACATTCTGAAGGGTGTAAGGTGAAATCTCAGGGTCGTTTTGATTTGCATTTCCCTAATGGTTAATGAGGTTGAGCATTTTTTTAAGTGTTTCTCTGTCATTCGATGTTCCTCTTTCGAGAATTCTCTGTTTAGCTCCGTTCCCCATTTTTTAATTGGATTACTTGGTTTGCTGCTTTTCAGCTTAGTGGCAGGATACAAAATCAACTAAAAAAAATCAGAAGCCCTCCTGTGTACCAAAGACAAAAAGGCTGAGAAAGAAATTAGGGAAACAACACCCTTCACAATAGCCACTAATAACATAAAGTACCTTGGTGTGACTCTAACCAAGCAAGTGAAAGACCTGTTTGAGAAAAACTTCAAGTCTCTGAAGAAAGAAATCGAAGATCTCAGAAGATGGAAAGATCTCCCGTGCTCATAGATTGGTAGGATTAACAATGTGAAAATGGCCATCCTGCCAAAAGCAATCTACAGATTCAATGCAATTCCCATCAAAATACCAACTCAATTCTTTACAGAACTTGAAAAAAAGATTCTCAGCTTCATATGGAGAGACAAATAACCCAGAATCTCCAAAACAGTCCTGTACAACAACAGATCATCTGGAGGTATCTCCATCCCCGATCTCAAGCTGTACTACAGAGCAATAATAATAAAAACTGCATGGTATTGGCATAGAAACAGAAAGGAGCATCAATGGAACCGCATAGAAGGCCCAGAAATGAACCCACACACCTATGAGTACTTGATATTTGACAAAGAAGCCAAATCCATTCAATGGAAAAAAGACGGCATCTTCAACAAATGGTGCTGGTCCAACTGGATGTCTACATGCAGAAAAATGAAAATAGATCCATATTTATCACCCTGCACAAAACTAAAGTCCAAGTGGATCAAAGACCTCAACATAAAACCAGATACTCTAAAGCTGTTAGAAGAAAAAGTGGGGAACAGCCTAGAACTCATTGGCACAGGTGTCCTGAACAGAACACCAACAGCACAGACTCTAAGAGCAACAATCAATAAATGGGACCTCATGAAACTGAAAAGCTTCTGTAAAGCAAAAGACACCATCATCAAAACAAAACGACTGCCTACAGATTGGGAAAGAATCTTCACCAACCCTTCATCTGACAGAGGGCTAAAATCCAGTATATATAAAGAACTAATGATGTACATGCTTCTTAATTTCTTATGCTTTTCTTTAAATTACTGTCCTTGATTGAAAAACAACTAATTGTGGTATAAAATTAATAGCTTTAAACAGATTTAAAATCACAGTGCAACTGTCTTATCCTTAATGATTTCTTGATATTCAAACATTTATACAATAAGCAATTAAGAAACATTCTTTTTTTTTAATCATGGAAATGGTGGATATTTGGAGGCAAATACAATCATTTCTGTGTTTCAGGAAAGGAGTGATGAACAGAACACTAGCATCACAGGCTCTAAGATCAATAATTAATAAATGGGACCTCATGAAACTGAAAAGCTTCTGTAATGCAAAGGACACTGTCATCAGACCAAAACTATGGCCTACAGAGTGAAAAAGGATCTTCACCAACCCTATATCTGAAAGAGGGCTATTATCCAGAATATATAAAGAACTCAAGAAGTGAAAAAGCAACAAATCAAGTAATCCAATTAAAAAATGGGATACTTAAATAGACTTAAATAGAGAATTCTCTGTAGAGGAATATAGAATGGCAAGAAACCCTTAAAGAAATGTTCAACATCCTTAGTCATCAAAGAAACACAAATCAAAACGACCTTGAGATTTTACCAAACACCCATCAGAATGACTAAGATAAAAAAAACTCAAGTAACACATGCTGGAGAGGATGTGGAGAAATGAGAACCCTCCTCCACTGCTGGCTGGAATGTAAACTTGTACAACCACTCTGGAAATCAATCTGGTGCTTTCTCAGACAAATAGAAATAATGCTACCTCAAGACCCAGCTATACCACTTCTATGCATATATCCAAATGTGCTCAAGTACACAACAAGGACATTTGCTCAACCATGTTTGTGCAGCTTTATTTGTAATAGTCAGACTCTGGAAACAACCCAGATGTCCTGTATCAATGGATAAAGGAGTTGTGGTACATTTACATAATGGAATACTACTCAGCAATTAAAAACAAAGAAATTATGACATTTGCAGGGAAATCGTGGGAACTAGAAAAGATTATTCTGAGTGAGGTATCCCAGAAGCAGAAAGATAGACATGGTATATATATACTCACTTATATGTGGATATTAGAAATATAATATAGGATAAACATACTAAAATCTGTACACCTAAAGAAGCTAAGCAAGAAGAAGAACCCTATGTAAGATGATCAATCCTCATTCCGAAAGGCAAACAAGGATGGACATTGGAAGAGGGAGAAAACAGGGAGCAGAACAAGAGCATACCACAGAGGGCCTCTGAAAGGCTCTACTCAGCAGTGTTTCAAAGCAGATGCTGAGACTCATAGCCAAACTTTGGAGAGTGCAGGAAATCTTATGAAAGAAAGGGGAGACAGAAAGACCTGAAGGGGACAGTATCTCTACAAGGAGAGCAACAGAACCAAAATATCTGGGCCCAGGAGTCTTTTCTGAGACAGATACTCCAACCAAGGACCATTCATGGAGATATCCTAGAACCTCTGCTCAGATGTAGCCCATGGCAACTCAGTCTCCAAGGGTGTACCTTAGTAAGGGAACAGGGACTGTCTTTGACATGAACTCAGTGGCTCTTTGATCACCTCCCTCTAAGGGGAGAACAGCTTTACCAGGCCACAGCAGAAGACCATACAGCCAATCTTGATGAGGCCTGATAGGCTAGGGTATGATGGTCCCCTTTTGGTGGACTTGGGGAGAAACAAAGGAGGAGAATAGGGAATGAGGGTGAGATTGGGAGGGGATAAGTGAGGGGGCTACAGCTGGGATAAAAAGCGAATAAATTGTAATCAATAACAAATAAATTAATAAAAATAAATAAATTTAAAAAAAGGAAAAAAAGAAAGCTTTCATGAGTAATTAAGGTAAATGTGAGAGAAATAGATGCTCTAGCAGCTTCCTGAAGCAGAGATGTGCTGCTGAATTGCACTCAGCATCATTTTGGCCTAGCAATAAACCACTCACCACTTGGGAAAACTGTGATATACAAAAATCTACAACTCCTCTGTTGTAAAAAAAAAAAAAAAAAAAAAAAAAAAGCAGAAAAAAAAGTGGGACACAAATTAAATAAATTGTAATAAATGAGAATAATAAAAAAGAAAAAAACAAACATAAAAATACAACCAAAACAAACAACAAACAACAACAAAAAACCCCAAAACCAATGAATTACAAATCAATTAAATGAAACTTTTAGTTTTTCAGAAACATTAATGTTTATATAGAATGCTTGTGGTTTATAAAGAAAATGGCGGGAGAACCAAAATCTGTGTTTCTGAATGAAGAGGTTTCTAGTGGAGTAGCCCAGCAAATTTCATGCCTTGTAGATGGTAAAGATAAGATGGGTCAACCATCTCTCTGAGACAAGGAGTACAAAGAGAAGTAATTTGCCTAAAAATCCATTTAAATATAAAAGGCACTTCCTTTTTTCTCCATTAGTTTATTTGTTCATTTTTTTTACAGCAATCATAACCCCACTCTCTTCTGTCCTCCTAGTCTCACCCTCTCACCCACTTCCCTCCCCCGCCACACCCCCTACCAGGTACCCACCCACCCTGGCACATCAGGGCACATCAGGACTAAGTGCCTCCTCTTTCACTGAGATGCCACAATGCAGCCCTGCTAGGGAAATGGGATACAGAAGGAATCAACATGGTCTAAGTGAGAGATACCCCCTGCTCCAATTTTTAGGGGATCCACTTGAGGACCAAGCAGCCCATCAGATTCATATGTGTAGGGGCCCTAGGCCCAGTCCATGCACCTTTTTGGTTAATGGTTCAATCTTGATGAACCCTCATGGGTCCACTATAGCTGGCTATGTATGTTTTCTTGTGGTGTCCTTGTCCCCTCCAGCTGCCACAATCCATCCTGTAACTCATCCACAAGCCCCCATGAGTACTGCCTAATGCTTGGCTATGGGTCTCTACATCTGTTTTCATATCTTCTGGATGAAGCCTCTCATATGACAGTTATGCTGGGTTCCTGTCTGCTAGGTTAGTAGAGTATCATTAATACAGTCATGGGCTGGGTCTCTCCCATGGGGTAGGTCTCAAGTTGAGCCAGTTATTGGTTGGCCATTCCCTCAATCTCTTTGTTTTGTTTTGTTTTAAGCCTGAACATTTTGTAGACAGGACAAATTTTGAGTTGAGGGTTTTGTGGGTGGGTTGGTGGCCCTCCCTCCACTGGAAGTCCTCTAGGCTACAGGATGTGGCCAATTCAGTCTCAGTATTCTCTGCTCCTGGGAGTCACAGCTGGGGTCACCCACATATCTTAACAGGATCCTCCTCCATCCCAGGTCTCCCGATGGTCTCAGAGATTCCCCAACCCCAAATTCTCTTCTCTCTCCCACCCCTCTCACCTCCATCTCTGCTTTCCCCACAACTGATATTTTCCTTCCCACCAACCTCTCTCACATGGTTCCCTCTATCCCTCCACTTCTGTTACCTATGCTGTCTATCTTATTTCACCTTCTTAGTGGGATTCAAGCATCTCCCTTGAACCCTCCTTGTTAATTAGTTTTTTTGGGGTTTTACTATATGGTTAATATACACTTATAAGTGAATACATACCAGGTGTGTCTATCTGGGTCTGCTTTACCTCAGTCAGGATGATCTTTCTGAGTTCCATCTATTTGCCTGCAAATTTCATGATGTCCTTGTTTTTAATAGCTGAGTAGTACTCCATTGTGTAAATGTACCACAGTTTCTTTATCCATTCTTCTGTTGAGGGAAATCTGGAGGTTTCTCAGAAAATAGCTGAACAATAGGACACTCCTTACAATCAATTAGAGATATAAGTGAGGTGAGAATAAAAAAGTTGAAACATTGAGCTTTAATACAAAACATTTTCATAAAGGAAAGGATCATAGAATAAAAAGTTAATGTGCTATCAGAAAAGGATTTTTGTTATTTGACTTAAAATATTTTCTTTAGCCCCCTTATTTATTTTCTTATAAAGGTTGCTTTAAACATTCAAGAATAATCATTTAAAGAATGGTAATATATTTTCTAATTATATGAGTAGATAATTATATATTTATGTTCAAATATGGCAGAGCATGTTTCTGATCTGTAACAAACTCTGCTGTTTCTATGCCCTATGTTCTTTTAGAAAGTCTACTAGCTACATATACATACAAGGAGATTGGTGAACGCAGATAGACAAGCGCTGGCACAAACATGCAGACAGGCTTATGGATGCTATTCAACGGTAGAAAGCTCACCTAGTAGGCACAGAGTCCTGGTTCCCATTCCCTGTGCTGAGAAACACAATCACATGTATGTATGTTTCATTTACTAATACCTGTGTGAAACAGGCTCTGGAAAAATATGTTAATTATATTTAATTATTCAATTATGATGTAGTAATTGTTTCTAAGTAAGAACACTGCTTCTACCAGCCACAGTTTTAAAAAAATCTCATTTCACATTATTTCCCAAACTAACCTTTCATTGAGGAGATATGTTTTTTCAGGAAACCATGCTATGAGAAACTTCTGTTAGGCTTAAAGAAGTTATTCTAAAACACATCTTGCTATCAGTGCTTGTATTATGTGTCTTTCGTTTTTCAGGGAAGAGATGTATTCCTTACTCAAACATTTGTCTTCTAGCAGTATTGTTGCTATTTTCTATTATAAAAATCAGTCTCTTGTTTAGAAATGTATTTTTGGAACACACGTGGAAAGATTCAATAGGTTGAACTGTATGGATCATAGTGTCTCATTCAGTGTCCAATTTGTTAACACACATTTCCTGCTTTTAACTTATCTTGGTTGTAATTAACCCCACAAATCTCAAACATCTTTTAAAGGTATTATGGAAAATTCTTAGTGCAAGAGCCTTCATCATGGCAAGACCGACTTGTATCGTCAGTCAGCTCATGCATGTAATAAATCAGCAAAGAGAATCATGAATATAAAACACAGCTCAAAAATTCAGTATACTCCTGAATTCCTCCCATCTCTACCACTGACTCACTATTCTTTTGGTTTCTTTGTCATTCTTGGTTTCCAGATTTGGTCATGAAACAAAAATGAATATTTAATTAAAAATATTTTAAGTCATTTCATAAAACAATGGATTCAACAACTGGTTAACCAATCTTTTATAAGAAAAAAATGAATTTGTTTCCCAGAAAATTTGAAGTGACTGTATGTAAATTAAGAAAACATAATCAAAATGTCTCAACATACCTCATATTAATCTACTCATTTCTCAACTTGGAACAGTTAAATACAATTAATACTTTACAGTATGACTATGACATAAAAGCATAAGAAATGCCTATTCTTAGCATGTAGTAGGTATTCAAAATCAACAGTGATAATAATGCATGTAGGATTTTTCTTAATAGAAATGAGTTTTAAAATAAGCTTCTTGTTTCCTATTTTTAGCAGGCCAAATATTAATGCCTGATTTGAGGAAGGGAAGGAAGTGTGTCAAAAACACTTTAAATTTAAGTTTTGCAAAAGTGTTGGAAATAGCGATGAACTTATGCGTAGCTGATGGGTAAAATTAGTTATGTCTATGTAATTAGGTTGAAAAAGCTGGTATCTATCAAAATATTTCCTCCATCTCAGCTGAACATACTGCTACTTTTCTGCAAACATACACAATATATCTGTGATGGAAATTAGAGTATTTTCAGCATCCAAGAAGAGATAAGAGCAGTTAGAAGTTAGAAAGGTAATCAGTCTTTAGCCCTATTTCAATTTCAAAAACTTGCCCTCTTTATTTTTTTTTTTGCTAAGTTTTCAACATGATTTGAATGTGAGACTTAACTAGGTAAAATGGCTATAAAAACATACTTGGTCACAGTACAAAGGATTTCTTTTAGATGGGAAACTAGCAAAAGTGGGTAAGTTGTAGGAAAATTGTTAAAGTTAGGGAGAGATCAGAAAGAAGAAAGAATGACTGTGTCCAGGTTAGAGACAAGGTCATTTAGTGACATGGGTATTAGGAGCAATTAGAGATGTGTTATCTGATAGATGGTAAAAGTAAGAACAGGCAGAGATACTGTCTCATCTTTCGCAGAAAGTTATGAATATTTGTAATGATCATAAGTTGTGCTTATTTCTGTACAATGTGTGCCATAGTGCTCTAAGGTCTTCATTCCTTCATTCCTTCATACTCTTCAAATAAATAATCACACATTTTCTTCTTACATTAATTTCAGTAGTTTCTGTTCTCTTCATTATATGTATCACTATGGATATTTACAACCATATATAACATGTTGTCTATACATGTACACAGAAGCTTATATGCAAGCATGTTGGAGTACATTTGTCTATATATACCTGAGTATGTCTGATTTTCCTTCCTTGAATATCTACGTGAGACTACATCCTTCATGAAAAATATACTTTGGTCTTTGTTTTTTCTTCTTCACTGTTACTCTCCATAGCTAGAAGACCAACACAGCCCAGCAAATATTTGTTAAACAAATGAAGTGTAAAGAATGAGAACAAGGGCATTTCTGAATAGTATTAACAGTTAATGTTTTTTACCACTGAGAGAAGTGAGTTATTTAACTCTCTGTCCCTTATTCTTTCTTCCTATGAAATCTTGTTTATGTCATATGTTTCAAAGATTGTTAGGAAAACAGATTCCAGTTCACAAGTTAGTCTAATCAAACAAAGTGACAGAATCGAGGTATGATGGAAGGAGTGCATTCTAATTCATATTTTCAATACTGTTCAAAAATAAATAATGATAAAATAATACTGAGATAGAAGTTTAAAGCGCCAAGAGAGGAAGACATTTGAGAACTGACCCTCATTTTATCATGTCATTCAGAGAAAAAAAATGTTAGTTGGATAAACACATACACATACGTACAAAAAATAAATTGATCAAAGACAGAAACAGAACCAGAGAGAGAGAGAGAGAGACAGAGAGACAGATACAGAAAGAGAGACAGAGAGACAGGAGAGAAACATGTAGTGAGAATATAATTTTTGAATTACAAGAGGAATATCAGTATCAGTACATGCGTGCATGCATGTGTGACTGTGTGTGTGATGAAGAGCAAAGAAATGTAAACACTAAACAAGAACATCAAAATGTAACTGATTCTGATCATTAAGGGATTTTTGTGCATTGATTTACCTATTCCAAATGCATGGCCATTCAACATCATTTTAACTTGGGGATAAACATGGCTATTTCACAAATAAAAACAACACAAACAATGAGCACGTATAGGAAAGTATATGCTGATGGCAGTTGGACTAAGAAAACAGACAGAAAGTAAACAAGGTCCATATAAAAACTGGAAGACTGTGGCCAACTATCTTAGGTTTTGTAGATACCTTTGGTACCCTGACTGTATTGCTGGGACTTTTTCACTCAGGTGTTCCAGCCATATACAGTTGTTATATTCATGGCTGCCTACTGAAAGATAGTGGGATCAAAATCAGCTGAGTGGCAAAATGCTATCAAGTGAACATTCCCTAGTGAGAGACAGATGACTGAAGTCAATCAGTGGATAAATGGCCCTCTCCTTTACCTTCAGTTAAGGTGTGTGTACATTTGACATCAAGCACCATTTCACAGTTTTCTTGCAAGATTAAGTTCTAGTTGCTGTCAGGGTTAACTAACTTGATAAGAATCCTATAGGTGTCATTTAACTCTCCCCCACCTTCAGTGTTTTCTGAAACACTGACAGTAAGTACAGGCATTCTTGTGTGCCTGGAATGCACGGCTTCATTTTAACCCTCTATTTTGAGCATCTTCTCTATTACACATCTACGCATATGTGCACCTACATACACACATCTATATATCAAAATTAACTTTCAAATATTATTGAAGCCTCCATTCATGCCTCATCATAGCATCTAGTAGTACATAAATTTAACTACAGCAACACAAAAACTTTATGTCAATTCTTCCATTTGTACTTGTTTCAATTTTCTTTGCCTATAAAGTGGATATCATTATGATTGGTATAAAGTACTCATAAGTTATAATCTGGCCCTAAATATAAACTCTCATTTTCAGCTTCCATGAATATCCCACTTGTCACTCAGGTAGAAGAAATGAGTTGGTCATGGAAGGACATTTTAGAACTTATTGTTGTTAGTTTCAGATAGAAAAAAACATGCCTTTCTTCTTTGTCTTTCTTGGAAACTTGAAGTATTCCTTCAAAACTTATCTATAAATCTCCAATTTTGTGTAATCCCACTGGAATCTGGAGTTCCATAGGTTCTGTTCCTCCTGTCAGGATATCACCTGCCTCATATGAGTCCATCTGCAAGCTGCTGAACATTTCAGGAACTGTGCATTGCCGTGTCTCCTTGGAAAATGATAATGATGACTGATTTAATTCCCTTGGACTAAAACCATATCACAACAGCAATTACCCAAGGATCCAAAAGATACATCATATATGCCTCCCTAACACTTTGACATCCAAATACTACTCAATAAATAACATGTGCAAGTATTGTACGATATAATAGATAATGCATGTGACAATCGAGGCCATTTTCCTTCCATTTTATCTTGAGAATAAGAAAATAGCCTTCTTTTGAAGGGAAGAATCATCCTCAGCCAGTTTCCCTTCTTACACAGAACCTTTCAGAAATCTGGAAGAAGCTAAAAGTAAGTTAACCTACTTCACAATTTTGCCTCAGGCCACCCCTAAGTGGAGGTACTACCAATGGAAAGGAATTTTACTTAAATCAACACAAAATCGGGTTGTACATCTGTATGCTCTATGCTTAACTACAAGATTCTTGGTTAACATATTAGCAACTAGTTTTTTATCAGTAAGAAAAAGATCACTTTAAGGAACAATTAAATCCACAGTGTAGAGAAAAGAGGGGAGAGGAGGAGTGTGCATATGTGATTTTCAGAACTTCCTGTCCAAATAACCAAGTAAAGAGATAAAAGTGGATTTGTCAGCAAAGGCAGGAGTTTACTAGCTCCAAATTCACCAGGCTTATTATAGGGAGCCTGTGCCGATGAAACTGTGGGATTTGTATAAAATACGATGCAAACCTAAGTGGAAAAAGTGTAACATTTTGCATTACGTCTTTTATAGGACTGAGGTTGGAAATTGTGGTATTTTAAAAGGTCCTTCAGAAAGTTTCAGTTTGGTTCATGTCAAATTTGGTTAAATGGTTAAAAGTTCAGGCTGACAGGTAAGCCTGTAGCCAAGGCTTTAATTATTTCCAAGGACCTCTAGGGAATGGACATACTGTCACCTAATTAAAATGAACATTTCTTTCCTTTTTTTTTTTTCCTAAGGAAGTCATGTTTAAGACAGTAATTCTAAAGATTTCATAGTCTGTATCTCATGGCTAAGGTCTGCAATTTGAGCTCTTTAGGTGGCTGAGGCAGGAGAATAACAAGTTCAAGACCAAACTCAGTAGTTTAGTAAGACCCTGTCACAAAATAAAAGTGCACATTGAAAAGAAGACAGAGTGTAACAGTGTAGTGCTTGAAAGGCAATGCAAAACCACAATCATAATCCCAGGCTTTGCAAGACAACAGTGGCAACCAAATACATCCTCACCTTGGGCAAACCATTCAGTCACTTTTCATGTCTGAATTTCCAGGTGACCTGAAGTGCTGAGGGCTCTTGTACTCCTCTCCGAAGCATGCTGGTTGCCTAGTGAGCTTGTTTCCAGCACAGCATGTCCTGTTAAAGAGATTCTCCATGAACAGTACTGCCATCACACCCCACACTCAGGAAGCTGGAGCCCAACAATCACCACATTCGTTTTTAAAATAAATATCAAGATCAGAAGTAATGTCTACATTTGTTCATGATGCCATTGAAAATACACACTTCATTCTTTTCTTCATTTAATCATACCACAACTAAATATATACATGAACTCAGATGGGTTTTACTTCATCAAAACGGACATTTGAAAGTGATGATGCTTTCTTCAAATCTTAAATTACAAAATCCTAAATAGCCATAATTCACCATATCAAGGTGTATTACTATAATTGAAAATAAATCTCAGCAATTATTGATTATTATAATAAATTATGTGTTTGGTGAATGAATGTGAACATTACCCTGAACATTACCCTATTCTATGTGATGATAAATTCTAGAGAATGATTCCAGAATTATTGGGTGTGTAAAACTTGCCTCATATAGATGGCTACATTAGCAGCTGAAAAAAAACCTATTTATGCATATATAATGATCATGAAGGACATAAGAGCTCAGATTATTTCTAAAAATATTTAGTGACTGCAATAGAGGTTGTAAAAGGGTCAAATACAGTGAGGCAGAGAGACACAATTTCATAGATATGAAGGTGTATAGGAAACTGGAGTCTTTGGTTACATTAGTCTTATTTTAAATATGATAA
Source organism: Rhombomys opimus (assembly GCA_010120015.1). Taxonomy (NCBI): domain Eukaryota; kingdom Metazoa; phylum Chordata; class Mammalia; order Rodentia; family Muridae; genus Rhombomys; species Rhombomys opimus. The sequence continues at coordinate 467,020 of REGO01000658.1, read as the reverse complement.
TTTTGTGCCCTAACAAGAAAGTGGGTGGAATCACCATCACTAAAGAAAAAAAAATGAAACAAATGCCACAGATAATAAGTCTCTTCCATAAAGTTCATGTGTTTGCAAATAAGAAAGGCATGTCTTCTATGTACTTTAAGCTATTTCTATGTACTTATATATCATAGGTCATGTAAATATGTGCTTTACTGTACTTTTTAGAACATTCTGACAGGAAGGTAAACTTCAATGTGCTCAATACAAATATCTTCTAAATACCTTTAATATCAGTGGCCTGGTGGAAGGGCATGGGAGGGCAGAAGGGAGGAAGGATGGGATTGGGAAGGGATGAGGGAGGGGGTTAGAGTTACAAAATGAAGAAATTGTAATAATCAAAAAACAAATAAATAATTAAGAAAAGAAGTTAGTCAAAACTGAGGATTGGAAACCAACAGCTACTGAAAAATGAATGTATTTTTATCATTGTTTTATTAGTGAAATTATTTATACCAATGTGTTCAATGCAGCCAATGTTACATTCAATTTTTTCTTTCCCTAACTTCAACTTCCTGACACCGCATTTCCTTATGATTTTTAAATAGATTATTTTTTTTCATCAACATGTGATGATCTTGTCAATGGGTATTTATGGCTCACACAACTAAAATAGCACACCTCTTCTTCCTCTGACTCAACAACTCATTTCACTTGTCAGGGAAAGAATGTGGCTTTTTTTTATTATTATTATTAACACAGCTACACTTCACTTAGAAAAGTTTGCTTTTTGACTCATGTAACTGAGTAATTATCTCCAAATGTCTTCCAATGTATTAAGAAAATAACCTGGGTCTGTTCTTATTTTATTTTTGACATTATTTGGTAAGATGGGAAAGAATACCTCACAGATTTGCAGAAATATTTTTAAAAGAATTGAAACAAAATGTTTTTTAATTATTTATTATTTTATAAGTTACAGTTTATTCACTTTGTATCCCAGGTGTAGCTCCCTTTCTTTTCCCTTCCAATCCACCCTCCCTCCCTCTTCTCTTCCCATGCCCCTTCCCCAGTCCACTGATAGGGGAGGTCCTCTCCCCTTCCCTCTGACCCTAGCCTATCATGTCTCATCAGGACTGGCTGCATTGTCTTCCTCTGTGGCCTGGTAAGCCTGCTCCCCAAACTTTTGGCAGAGTGCAGAAAAACAAAATTTCTTAATCTTCAACTTGAAAATATAACTTGAGAAATATGATATAGTACAAATTTTTGCAAAGAACTGTGTGTGGGCAGTGGCACAAAATTTTAAGGATAGTTTGATAAAAATATTTTCGTGTGCTTCCAGGAAAACATTTACTATTATTATTATCATTATTGTTGTTGTCATCATCATTATTATTATTAATTAAATTTATTTATTTTGTATCCTGGCTGTAGCCCCCTCCCACATCCCCTCCTGGTCATACCCTGCCTCTTTCTCCTCCAGCATGCATCTCTGCTAGTACACTGAAAAGGGAGGTCCTTCTCCCCTATTCTCTAACCTAAGAAGACCAACAGAGCCAAAAAATATAGGCCTAGGGATATCTTCAGAGACTGATCAATCAACCTAGGACCATGCATGGAGAGGACCTACAACCCCTACTGAGATGTAGCACATGAGCAGCTTAATCTCCATGGGGGTTCCCTACTAAGGGGATCAGGGGCAATCTCTGGCATGAATTCACTTGCCTGCTCTTTGATCACCATCCACTGGTGAGGTGGCCTTACTAGGCCACAGAGAAAGGGGATCCAGACAGTTCTAAATGATAAAAATATTTTAGAAATTTATATATATATAGGCAATTTGTAAACATTAAGTTTATTTCTACTATCCCTTAATTATTCATTATATAGATATATATGTATGTGATATATATATATATATATGTATATATTCTCATCAATAATTGATAAGGCTTTTAATTTCACTAATGAAGAAAATCAAGGAACATTCTACCCAAAGCATTGCCATTCTGTCCCCTGGTCCTACTTTGTCGTCCTATGAGGTATCACTCAAATTGTGGCTTGATATTTTAGTTCAGTTGACTACAGAAAGACAAAAGAAAAGCATGTTATTTTCATGGTGATTTAAATGAGAAACTTCACTCACAGGCTTCAAAACTGAAGCCCTTTCACCCTGATTGGTAGTTCTGCTTGAGGAGGGTATGATTTGCCACCTTGCTAAAGAAAGTGCATTACTGAGGTGTATGTTAAGAGTTAATAGCCTTTTCTAGCTTCATACATTTTCCTGCAAATTTCATGATTTCTTTGTTTTTAGTAGCTGAGTAAGTACTCCATTGTGTAAATGTACGACATTTTCTGTATCCATTTTTTGTTGAGGGATATCTAGATTGTTTCCAGATTCTGACTATTAGGAATGAAACTGCTATGAACATAGTTGAGCAAAAGTCTTTGTATATGGTTGAGCATCTTTTGGGTATATGCCTAGGAGTGTAGAGCTGGGTCTTGAAGTAGCACTACTCCCAATTGTCTGAGAAAGCACCACACTGATTTCCAGAGTGGTTATACAAGTTTGTACTCCCAACCCACAATGGAAAAATGTTTGTTCCCCTTTCTCCAAATCATCACTACCATGTGCTGTCACTTGAGTTTTTGATCTTATACATGCATGCCCCTCCCCAAGTCCACTGATAGGGGAGATCTTCTTTTCCTTCCTTCTGATCCTAGTCAATTAGGTCTCATCAGGATTGTCTGTATTGTCTTCTTCTGTGGCCTGGTAATGCTTCTTCCCTCTCAGGGGGGAGGTAATTAAAGAGCAGACCAATCAGTTCATTTCAGAGACAGTCCCTGGGTATACGGTGGAATTTCAGAGTAATATTGATTAGCATTTTCTTGATGACTAAGGATGTTGAGCATTTCTTTAAATTTTTCTTCTCCATTCAATATTCCTCTGTTGAGAATTCTGTTTAATTCCAAATTTAATTCCAATTTTTTAATTGGATTATGAGGTTTGTTGGGCTTTAATTTCTTTTTTTATTAATTGTACTTTATTAACTTTGTAAAACCCCTCTTTCCTTCCCTCCCGATCCCACACTCCCTCCTCCTTCTTCATGCATGACCCCCCCCCAAATCAACAGATAGGGGAGGTCTTCTTTTCCTTCCTTCTGATCCTAGACAATTAGGTCTCATCAGGAGTAGCTGCATTGTCATCTTCTGTGGCCTGGTAAGGCTGCTCCCCCCTCAGGAGGAGGTGATCAAAGAGCAGGCCAATCAGATTAAGTCAGAGGCAGTCCCTCTTCCCATTACTATGGAACCCACTTGGACACTAAACTGCCATAGGCTACATCTGTGCAGGGGTTCATTCTAGGTTATCTCCATGCATGGTACTTGGATGGAGTATGAGTCTCTGGGAAGTTCCCTGTGTTCAAATTTTTTTTGTTCTGTTGCTCTCCTTGTGGGGTTCTGTCCTCTTCAGATCTTACTATTTCCCACTTCTTCCATGCACTCTGCCCAACCATTGGCCATAAGTCTCAGCATCTGCTTTGATAGTCTACAGGGCAGAGCCTTTCAGAGGCCCTCTGTAGCAGGTTCCTAGTTTGTTTCCTGTTTTCTTCTTCTTCTGATGTCCATCCTCTTTGCCTTTCCAGATGGGGATTGAAAATTTTAGTCAGGGTCCTCTCTCTTGATTAGTTTATTTAGATGTACAGATTTTAGTAGGTTTATCCTATATTATATGTCTATATGAGTGAGTATATACCATATGTGTCTTTCTGCTTCTGGGACAGCTCACTCTGGGTGATCATTTCCAGGTCCCACCATTTACCTGCAAATTTCATGATTTCCTTGTTTTTCATTGCTGAGTAATATTCCACTGTGTAGATGTACCACAATTTCTGAATCGATTCATCAGTTGAGGGGCATCTGGGCTGTTTCCAGCTTCTGGCTATTACAAATAAAGCTGCTACAAACAGCTTTATTGAGCAAATGTCCTTATTGTGTACTTGAGCCTCTTTTGGATATATGCCTAAGAGTGATATGGCTGGATCTTGAGGAAGCACTATTCCTAGCTGTCTGAGAAAGTGCCAGATTGATTTCCAGTGTGGTTGTACAAGTTTACATTCCCAGCAGCCATGGAGGAGGGTTCCCCTTTCTACACAGCCTCTCCACCATGTGTTGTCACTCGAGTTTTTCATCTTGGCCTTTCTGATGGGTGTAAGGTGAAATCTCAGAGTCGTTTTGATTTGCATTTCCCTGATGGCTAATGATGTTGAGCATTTCTTTAAGTGTTTCTCTGCCATTCTATATTCCTGTACAGATAATTCTCTGTTTAGCTCTGTACCACAGATGGTTTCAGTGCAGAATTCTACCAGACCTTCAAAGAAAACCTAACTCCAGTTCTTTTCAAACTATTCCACAAAATAGAAACAGAAGGAACATTACCAAACTCATTCTATGAAGCCACAGTCACCTTGGTAGTTAAACCTCACAAAGTCCCAACAAAGAAAGAATTTCAGGCCAATCTCCCTTATGAACATTGATGCAAATTACTCAACAAAATATTTGTAAACTGAATACAAGAACACATTAAAGATATCATTCACTATGATCAAGTAGACTTCATCCCAGGTATGCAGGGGTGGTTCAATATATGGAAATCCATCAATGTGCTCCACCATATTAACAAACTGAAAGAAAAAGACCACATGACAATCTCCTTAGATGCTGAAAAAGCATTTGACAAAATCCAACAACCATTCATGTTTAAAGTATTGGAGAGATCAGGGATACAAGGCACATATCTAAACATAGTAAAGGCAATATACAGCAAGCCTATAGCCGACATCAAACTAAACGGAAACTTAAAGCAATCCAATGAAATCAGGGACAAGGCAAGGCTGCCCACTCTCTCCATATCTTTTCAACATGTGCTCTGTTGACTCTCTTTTATATCTTCCCTCTGGTGGTAGAAGTGGTGGTGGTGGGCATAGCCAGCCCACAGAGGAACAGGGTGCAAGCAGTCCTAATTTAACTTGATAGGCTGGTATCAGATGGCAGGGGGGAGGGCTCTCCTTTCTGCAAAATTCCAGAGGGGAATACAGGATAAAAAAGAGGGCTGGTAGGACCAGAAAGAGATGAAGGAGACGTCAACAATCAGGAGGTAAAGGGAATAAATTATAAAGAATAAAGTTAAATTTAAATTAAAGAAAATTAATAGCCTTGCCCCAACTCTATTTGCCTTCTCTTGCTGTCATGCCTCCCCACTATAATGACCTAGTCTTTCTCTGGAACCCTACAACAAACTGAACATTCTTCTTACATAATTTGGCTTAGTCATGGTATTTTTAACATAGTTGTAGAAAGGTAACCAGTGAAACCTGAATAAGAATTTCATATTTAATAGACACTGAAAATACAAATTTTATTTACTAACAGAGGGTCTCAAAAACAAATACAATTTTCTAAATGTATTAGGTGTCCTGGATATAGAGAACTGTAAGATAAACTTTAAATATTCTATTGATTATATGTAGTCAACATTTATGTAGCATATATAAAACACCCGGTATATATGTTGCACATGTTAGGATTTACAATGGGTTATAGACTCATGAAATTATGGAAGAGAGGACGTCTCTACTTACTATAATCAACTGGAGGAACAAGAGCCTCTAGAAAACAGTACATGGGAGAACTAAGCATGTCATACAGCCCAAGGGCAAGAGCAAGTGGGACTAGAGCTCACTGTTACTTTCCCCTTCGTCTTTTTGTTAATAGAAATGCTTATCTCAGTACCAATGCGGATGCTCATTTCTATCTGAAAGACTTTCACAGAAACCACGTTTTCCTGTTATTTCAGGATATCTTGGCTCATTAGAACCAAATTAACTATCACATTAATTATTAGTTAGTAGTTAGTGCATCAACTCCTATATGTTTTGTTTTTTTCTTATTTAAACACCATGTTTCCATTCTACATTTCCCCATTATTAAGTATAAACTTGCAAATGCCTAGGAATGTAAAAATCAGTAAATGTGTTGTCTCACTTTTTAAGTAGCTAAGGTGAATACTTCGATTTTTATGCAAGTTAACCTAAAGTCTGCATTTTATTTTCCAGATATAATAGCATAGTTATTTGTTGGATCTTTGTGGTTAAGATAGGGATGATATTGTGGAAAGTTTCAGACCTATCTGTTTCTCTTTTAAGTTTTATAGTGATTATTCCGCAATGTCTAGGAGTAAATGTGTTTGCTCTAATTTGTATTACATGCTTTCTGATAGACTTATTCTGTCTAGGGTTACATTCATTTGCTTAAAATTAGAAACAGTTACAGTCAGTTGTAGATTTTGTTTTGTTTCTCCCTTAGTCCTAAACCAACTGCCTTAAGTATGCTCAACACTTGTTCTACCTGTAAGTTCTGCCTTGGCATTCATACTATTACCGTTTTCCTGTATGTGGGTCATCTACTGAAAAGAAAATAGGGGGTATCTCTTTTCCATACCTCAATCCCTAACTTATACTTGTATATTATAAATCTGTTTTACTATTTTAAAGTAATCTCTTCAGTTATACTAAACAACTTGTTTACTCTCCTAGTGAAGTAGAAACTGATGTTTATTGATTTTTTTAGTCCTGTAAAAACTTCTTTTATTCATTCCTACAGTTAAAAATACATTTTTTCTTTAAAGAAATATTTTTTTCCAAATTGCCCATAGTTTTTCTCATTTAATACATAACGCAACATGTACACACATCTGTGACGCTGCTCCTCAGCCTGTAGAGATTATTACATGTGTATGCCTCTGACCAGCTCCTTTTTTTAAATTACATTTGTTTTTAAATATGTACAGAAATAAAATATCTTTATGCTTATAGCATTGTTATTATAGCATTGATATTTTTCTCTATAAGGATATCAATTCTTAAATTTCACTCCTCAGAGTTGTTGATGGAATCTAATCATTTGACATTCTGAAGTAGCTTTAATGCTTATTTCTAACTGTGGATTCACAGTGCTATATTGATAATGTCAATTAAAATACAATTGTTTATGGAACATATTTAGATAATTTTTCCTAAGTGTGCATTCTCATTCTGGCTAAAGTACCACCTGGAGTATGGTTTCTTTGTCTAATATAAACCAGTGTATGAATTCCTTCCTATGTTTTGGGTGGATAGGAATGATTTCTGAAGTTCCAGTCTCTTCTAATAAAAAGGGATAAATCAGTTTCTCACTTATGGATTAATACTGTGTCTCCTCGATTGTGAAATCACATTGTATTCTGGCCAACCATCTAATTTATCTATCTATCTATCTATCTATCTATCTATCTATCTATCTATCTATCTATCTACATTAAAGTAAATTATATGGACATTGAATGAATACGTGGTAGATGCTTTCATTATTTAACTAATACATCTGGAAATCTTTCAACTAACTCAAAGGTGAAAATAAGAAGAAAATTCAGTTACAATAAAGGATTGTTAACATGGCTTACAAGTATAAAATCAGCTCATTCTACAGGATGAGAGGAGTCAATTTAACCTCCACTACATGAAAAAAACTAGTATGTCTTAGACGATAGGTATTTTTCACTGCCATTTTTATACTGTATATAACTTTAGAATAGGAATTGAAAATTTAGAACTATAGTCTATAAAGAAAACCTTGCTTCAACAATGAACAGATTTCCTTCAGAGACATCCAATAAACTTTTTGCTATCCTACATTTCCTTACATCTTAAGTTTGAGTTTCTTCTAAACTGTGTTAATTTGGAAACCTTTTTTCTTCATTTCCAGGTTTCACTGTGCATTTTTTTAATATATATTTTCTAGTATGACTGGTGTTTGGGACCTGGAGAAAGAGGTCTGAAGTCATTTTATCACTTTGACTAGACTCGATCTTTCCTCCGCTTTAGGTGTTTCATGTCTTTTGTTTTGTTTTGTTTGGCTTTGCTTTTAAATTATGTATCAACCATGGATTCAGATCTGGCTTCCTTCAATTGTTCGGGAAATGTGAGTGGTGATAAGCGTTAGAGAATCTGACAGTTATTACAAGTCCTGGTTACGTGGGGGGAATACTTCAAGTGCTATTATTTGGCTTTCCATATGGCCTGTTGAAGATACCAGTTGGAATTCTGGAATAGTGGCTTCAGAAAAGCGGTTGTCTTTCCGGTTGTCTTTCTCATTTGGTTGGTGAAGATTACAAATCAAAGAACAATGTTACATGTAATTAGAATTTTTTTTGTCTTGAGTGTTTTTTTATTGTAGAAAAAAAATATATTTCTATGACTTACCACTAGTTTTGGATTAAAATATATATGTTAATTTGAAATGTTCTAAAATTTTATCTTACATCAGAATTCAATTTTCATTTAAATGTCTTTTGGCACATGAAGAGACAGCTGATAGCAATTCTTATAATATCGGTGTAATAGTTATAATAAATGGTGAGGTCAGATGAAAGTAGTAAGGAAAATACTAATCATAAATGCTAATTCATGGCTGTTACTAAGCATGCAATTTGATTTTCTGATTCCTGGAATTTGGAGGCACAGGAAGAAAATCACTGATTACAAAACACAACATTCCAATGACGATTTATATTTCTGGCATCAAGTTTAAACATCCTTTAACAACTAATTATTTGGTATTAAAAGATGACTTATGTGTTAAGAGCATTTAGTGTTCTTCTAAAAGACCTGCTTTCATTTCTCAGATGAACTGGAACCCACACTGGGAGGATAACCAAAGATTCTAACTCCAGCTCCATGGCTCTCTTCTGGCTTCCTGCAGAGTATGCACATTTGAAGCACACACAGACACACAAAAACACAAACCACATAAGTACCTAAATTAAAATAGCATAAATAAAAAATTAAAAATAAATTCTGAAAAAATATAATATCCATTCCAAATTTTATCTTTTCCATTTTTAACATGGTTACTTTTCTGTAGTGGTTACACATCCATGAATATTTAAATACTTATGCTTTGGAATCCATAAATGTTTTAAAACAAATAACTCTTAGCATTGAACAGTTCATGATGTATAGTTGAGAAACTGCATTTTTACTAGTAAATTTATGCTTGCTGACATTAATCTTTTTCTTCCACATAAGAACACGTGCAAATGAAAAAAAATGAATTAAATCTTTGTAAGTAACACCTTTATTACATGGCAAATACTGCCGATTATTAACATTTTAGCGGGGAATTAGATGTTGTCTTGTTAGCAACCATGTTATTTTCTTTGCTTATAAACTTAATGATTTACTGTTATATCAGTTTTCGAGTACCCCTGTAACTACCACAAACAGTATTTGTTAATATAACCTAAATATGTTTTCTGAAATTTCTGGAGCCTCTTAGTTAAAAATCCAAGAAAGAGTCTTTATTTGCCTCTTCCAGTTTCTGGTGGTTACTAACAAATGTCTGCATATTTAGCCTGTAATGCTATCCCTCAGATGTCCTACTCTGTTCTTAGGAGGCCTGGATTTTTAGAGCGATCATAGAAATGGCTTCTAGATGGAGAACAGGTGTTCTGTTTCTCTTGGGGTAGAGTGCTTTAGAGCAAGACCCATGTGCTAGGCTGGGGTGTGGAAAAGGTTTTCCACAGAGTGTTAACAGTTTATCTATTTTAGCATGAGATTGTCAGCAGCAGTGGAAACTTGGGTTTCCCAGTGCCTATGGAGATAGCAAACTCTTTGCGCTCTTGGTTAAGCTGCTGTGCTGAGGACCGCAGAGGTACAGTGGGAAGCCCATGCCTGTTCTGCTTTCAGCTGGTACACAGGCCTGGTGAGGTCCATGCCAGCAAGATGCAGCATGTGGGGGATGAATGAGGAATCTCAGATGGTCATGGTGGAAGGCTGATGGTATCACATGGCCAGTTAGCAGTGTATACCCCCAGCTGCCCGTTCATTTGAAATCAGGGATTTATGAACCTTTGGGCAGTGGGAGGGATTGCCAGGGTGATTGTGTTTGCTTGGCCAAGCTCAGAGGATCAGGGATAATTGATTTGCATGCAGTGGTACAGTTTTCCATCCAGTGGAAGATCACTGCTTAAGACTAAGATCCTTTCTTTAAGTGTTTCTCTGCCATTGATATTCCTCTATTAAGAATTCTCTGTTTAGCTCTGTATCCCATTTTAAAATTGGATTACTTGATTTGTTGCTTTTTAACTTATTGAGTTCTTTATATATTCTGGATATTAATCCTCTGTCAGATATAGGGTTGGTGAAGATCCTTTCCCCGTCTGTAGGCTGTCATTTTGTTTTGACAACAGTGTCCTTTGATTTACAGAAGCTTTTCAGTTTCATAAGGTCCCCTTATTGATGGTTGATCTTAGAGCCTGTACTCTTGGTGCTCTGTTCAGGAAGTTGTCTCCTGTGCCAATGAGTTCTAGGTGCTTCCCCACTTTTTCTTCTAACCGATTTAGTGTATCTGGTTTTATGTTGAGGTCTTTGATTCACTTAGACTTTAGTTTTGTGCAGTGTGATAAATATGGATCTATTTGGATTTTTCTACATGTATACATCCAGTTATACCAGCACCACGTGTTGAAGAGGGTGCCTTCTTTCTGTCATATGGTTTCGGCTTCTTTGTCAAAAATCAAGTATCCTTAGGAGTGGGGGGTTTTGGGGGGATATTCTATTTGATTCCATTGGTCCACCATTCTGTTTCTATGCCAGTGTCCATGCAGCTTTTATTATTGTTGCTCCACAGTACAGTTTGAGATCAGGGACAGAGATATTTTCAGATAATCTGTTGTATAATATATTTTTAGCAGTTCTGTTTTTGTTGTTGTTGTTGTTGTTGTTTTTCCATATGAAGTTGAGAATTTTTCTTTCAAGGTCTGTAAAGAAATGTGTTGGTATTTTAATGGAAATTGCATTGAATCAGTAGATTGCTTTCGGGAGGATGGCCGTTTTCAATATGTTAATCCTACCGATCCATGAACAAGGGATACCTTTCCATCTTCTGATATCATCTTCAATTTATCTCTTCAAAGTTTTAGTCATCAGGGAAATGGAAATCAAAACGACACAGAGATTTCACTTTACACCCATCAGAATGGCTAAGATCAAAAACTCAAGTGACAACACATACTGGAGAGGTTGTGGAAAAGGTGCTGGTGGGAATGGAACCTTTGGAAATCAATCTGGCTCTTTCTCAGACAACTAAGAATAGTTAGTTAGCTGGATCCTCAAGATCCAGCCATACCACTACTAGACATATATCCAAAATATGCTCAATTATACAACAAGGACATTAGCTCAGCCATGTTCGTAGAAGCTCTATTCATAACAGCCAGAATCTGGAAACAACTCAGATGTCCCTCAGCAGAGGAATGGATATGAAACTGTGGTACATTTATAGAACAGACTACTACTCAGCAATTAAAAACAAGGTAATCATGAAATTTGTAGGCAAATGGTGGGAATTAGAAAGATCATCATGAGTGAGGTATCTCAGAAGCAGAAAGAAACACATGGTTTATATTCACTTATAAGTAGATTAGAAATACAATATAGAAATATAATATTAGATAAACATACTGTAATCTATAAACCTAAAGAAGCTAAGCAAGAAAGAAGACCCTTGGTAAGATGATCAATCCTCACTCAGAAAGGCAAATGGGAAGGACATTGGAAGAGGGACAAAACAGGGAACAGGACAGAAGCCTACCAGAGAGGGCCTGTGACAGACTCTACCCAGCAAGGTAAAAAAGCAGAGTCTGAGACTCATATCCAAACTTTGGGCAGAGTGCAGGGAAACTTATGAAAGAAGGGGGAGATAGAAAGACCTGGAGGTTACAGGAGCTCCACAAAGAGAGCAACAGAACCAAGAAATCTGGGTCCAGGGCTCTTTTCTGAGACTGATACTCCAACCAAGGACCATGCATGGAGATAACCTAGAACCTCTGCTCAGATGTAGCCCATGGCAGCAGAGTCGCCAAGTGGCTTCCTTGGTAAGGGGAACAGGGACTGTCTCTGAACTGAACTCAGTGGCTGGCTCTTTGATCACCTCCTCCTGGGGGTGGTGGAGGGCATCCTTACCAGGCCACAGAGAAAGACAATGCAGCTAGTCCTGATGAGACTTGATAGGCTAGGGTGAGAGGGAAGTGGAGGAGGTCCTCCTCTACCAGTGGACTTGGGGAGGGGCATTGGAGGAGATGAGGTAGGCATAGTGGGTTTAGGAGGGGCTGAGAAAGGAGGCTATAGCTGGGATAGATAGTCAATAAACATTAATCAATAAAAATAAATTAATTAAAAAATAATGGTAAAATAAAGAAGAAAAAAGACAAAGATCCTTAGCAGGGTGAACATTTCTATGAATAGATAACTAGCTGAACTGGTTTTCTTATCGTTAATGAATCTAGCCTGAAATCTGCCCTGAGGGTTATGTGACAAGACCTAGGGTCACCCAGTTCAGGGAGACTTTTAGAAACCAGCTAAGAAAAGAGAGTCTGTCATCGTTTTGCTGCAGACTTCAACTGTCTGATGGTGAAATGCAGAAGTTACAGTCCCAGCTATTGGCTGACGGAAAATACAAATATCTTTGACACTGATTGTTTACAGAGTTTTTTTTTTAAGGTGTTACTCATAGTGGACCAAAACTGTAAACAAACCAATGACACTCAATTAGAAAATTACTGGATACATATGGTATGTAAAAAATGGAGAATTACTCTTTAATCATAATAATGTATAACTAGTTAATATTTACACACATATAACAATATGATAATCAAAAGGCAACATATCTATTATATGTATATATTTATTTATATATATATATATATATATATATATATATATATATGTTAAGAAAGCATAAATTTGTTTTCTTGATGTCCTGGGACCTCTTAATTCAGATCTAGATATAGCTAGGGAGAGAAAGAGAGAATCTCTGAATGAGAAAAACTGCTTAAAAAAAGTGGGTTATTGAAAATTAGCATCAGCTTTTGAGGGTCATGAAAAAGATACTCAAACCTTGATAGTTCATGGTTGTTGAATGGTTTGTGCACCGACCATCACTTCTTAAATCTTCTTATTATGATTCACTTTGGGTATGTGTAAAATGCAGTATTGTGAAGAAATAAAAATATAACTGTATGAAATATTTCATGTATTATATTTAATACCAAATTTTCTTAACAATCCTGAAATTTTGGTGCTAATGTTTCACATGCCTCTTTTGCTTTTCATCTACTGCAACAAGACATTTCCTTTCAAATCCTATAAATTGTCCTGCCCCTCAAAGATAATGCTCATTTTATCCCTACTCTGAGATCCACCACTTATATATTGTCAAAATTGGGGCATATAATTCATTTAATCAGAAAGTGCTTTACTCTTGTTGCATTTGGGAAATGCTCAACCACTTAATTTCCAACAATCCCTTCCTATTCCTTTCCTAATAAAGACTAGAGGGTTAGAAGAATCAATCTTGAAAAATATTTTTTACCTTTATTTTTTATTTTTATTAATTACAGTTTATTCACTTTGTACCCCCCCGTTCCTCCCTCTCTCCTCCCCTCCCAATCCCATCTTTCCTCTTTCCCACCCATGTCCCTCTCCCACTGAAAAGGGAGGTCCTCCCCTTCTCTCTGATCCTAGTCTATCAGGTCTCCTCAGGAGTGGCTGGACTGTCTTCTTCTGTGGCTTGGTAAGGCTGCTCCCCACTCAGGGGGAGGTGATCAAAGAGCAGGCCAATCAGATTATGTCAGAGACAGTCCCTGTCCCCATTACTATGGAGGACACTTTGAAACTGAATTGCCATTGGCTACCTCTGTGCAGGGGTTCCAGGCCATCTCCATGAGTGGACCTTGGCTAGAGAATCAGTTTCAGAAAGACCCCTGTGCCCAGACTTTTATGATCTGTTGATGTCCTTGTTGTGCTCCTGGTCTCTCCAGGGCTTACTATTTCCCACTTCTTTCATAAGATTCCCTGTACTCTGCCCAAAGTTTGGCTATGAATCTTAACATCTGCCTTGATACCCTGCAGGGTAGAGCCTTTCAGAGGCCCTCTGTGGTAGGCCCCTGTCCTGTTCCCTGTTTGAAACATATTTTTAAGAGTAAAACCATTCCAAGTTTAAAGGGAGGTTCATTGTAGAGAGAGATATCCTCTTCTTTGTAAACAGTATGTCCCTGTCTCTCTTTCATTTGCAGTCAGCTCAGCACAGACAGACCTAGTGTTAGCGTTTTTTTTTTTTTTTTTTTTTTTTTTTTTTTTTT
>REGO01000658.1:439812-452798 GCA_010120015.1 Rhombomys opimus | reverse complement strand
TGTGTGTGTGTGTGTGTGTGTTTTCCATGCAGGAAGTGAGCTTGCACATCAGATGCATCAGCACTGCTCCTGAATGTACCAAAAAAAAATCACATTTCTTCTTTCAATAAAAATTAAATGTGATCACCGTCAGGAACAAAGAAAGGAAAAGAGATTTCAGCATAAGTCACAATCAGTCCTTTTCACTTAGAATTAAATTGTCACACTGGCGCTGAGCACAAAGCCCGATCAGGAAAGCACTTACCACACATACCTAAGGATATTTGGGTCGTTAGCCTACACATAAAATACTGTATGTGGGTAATAGAGGGGCAGAGAGAGGAACACATCTGGGCACACAGGGATATGCAGATATTTGGTGAAATTCAAGTCCAGACAAAGACACTGCCACATAAAGTAAAAAGGTAACTGAGAAACACATCTGACATTGACCTATGGCCTCTTCATACATGTGTATGCATTCTACCAGCACACGCGCACACACACACATACACACACACACATGTCACTAAAGACCATTCTCATTACATTACCAGGAGATACTGTTAATCACCCACATTTCATGTGTCATGCAGATCACTGTCCTTTAAAAGAGGCAGTTTACATGTTAGATTTTTATATTACTTTACATTTATTTATTTATTAATAATTACAGTTTATTCACTTTGTATCCCAACTGCTGCCACCTCCCTCATCCTCTCCTAGTCCCACCCTCCCTTCCTCATCTCCTCCCACGCCCCTCCCCAAGTTTATTTACTTTAATTTTTAGGATCTTTTCTAATCTGGCCATAGCATCTATGCCACTGTGTCATTGCATCTGTTCAAATTTACCCATTTTCCTTTCAACTAGCATCTGTAGATCCAACTGACTTTTCCTTTTCTGTATGACAGTACCTGATTATTTCAGCAGAATGTACCCTTATTTTTCTTGTGCAACTTTTGTTGCTATGTTTTCATAGTATTTTTTTGTTCTCTGAGATATTAGTAAACAATCTTTCTAGTAGCAATTGTTTGACTATCTCATACCTTTACTACTTGCAACTTTTTCTCAACTCTGTTAATTTTTTACTTGGAGAACTAAGATAATATATTATCAATATTTTTACATGTATATAACTAAAAAGTATTGCATAACTTTTGGGAAATATTTGCTGAATAATTGGGTCATTATCGTGTACTTTCCCTAAACCTGATGTCAATGAATTGCTTCCAATATTTTCTCTCAGAATTTTGTGATTTATCAATATTTGATTGAGTGCCGACAATGTGCACACAACCTGCTAGGTGTTTGAAATATACAATTTTTAATTGCATAAATTCACTTCTTTCTGAAGAGAACATAATGAACAAAAAAAATAGTTACCTGCAATTAATAAAACTTATAGTGGATCAGAAAGCGATAGTTTGTCCTAGGATGTTGTATACTTTTAATCCTAGTACACTCTAGGTTAAAGCAAGAGACACAACAGTTTGAGGGCAAGCTAAGCTACACAGTGAGTTTCATGCTAATCTTACCTACATAATCCCTATTGAAGAATATAAAACACCCAACTAACAACAGCAAAAAGAAACGAACAGGCTAAATGAAGAGAAAGTGATATAGTGGTGAAAAAAAATAAATAACTAAAACCACATAAGAGGATTAGAAGGGCTTTGGAGGGAGACTGATATAAATTAAGTAGTCAGATCAGGGTAAACATGATTTAATGAGCATCACTTGATCCAGAAATTACAAATGGCAAAGGATGTTAAACATTCAGATCTGTAGGAACAAACTGAAAAGTAGAGAACACATATCACACAGAAATGTCTTTTCTATGTTTAAATATCTCAGGAAGGACAATTCAAAGTCTGGTGACAAAATTTTTATCTAGCTAAAAACAAACAAACAAACAAAAAAACCCAAACTGAAATTCTGGAGAACAAATAGGTGAAGGAAAATTTGATTCTATGCACTTTCATGCCTTTGATATTTTAAATCTTTAGAGTACATTGTTTGTTTATAATAGACAAATATTCCACTGAGAAGGCTCTGCAGCCTTGCTTAAATGCCTTTAAATATTACAATGCTACTGAATCTGGGAGTGATAGCTCATTAAACTTGAACGTTTAATACGGATTAATTATATTGGCTAACATCTGCATAAAATTTGAAAACATAGAAATCTCAAAATTAAGAACTGAAACTAGAATTCCACTCATACAGCTTAGGACTTCATGACCTCCCAATTTAGTTTGATACTAGCTGGGCAGCTCTTTGTCCTGGATCAGCATGGTTGGTGCTATGTTGTTACATTTATAGTCAGGAAGGTTTCCTGCCTGCAGGATGTGTGTGATGGATCTAGGGTGGAAGACCTGATTTGACTGTAACCTATCTAACTGTTCTCCTAGCCTGAAATGTTCCTCATTTGTTCATCCAAGAGAACCAAGAATGGAAGTATGGATTTCAGGTTTCTTTTGAACAGGAGTGGAGAATTCTCACATGAGGGACAGGAGACACTGATAAGCAGGTAAAGAGAGCTAACACAACTTCCTAGGTCACCTAGTTCAACCCCCAAAACTTATGTAAAAGTACAAGGAGAGAACTGTCTCCACAATTTTATACTTCAACTGTCACATGCATGTCATGGCGCACAGACACTCTCACACATGCAAAGTAATAAATATATTAAATATTTTTATTAAAAAATGTATCCTATGTGATTAGAGCCCACAATTCCAGCCAATATTTAAAGGGTGAGGAAACAGACTACAATTCTTGGGAGAAAGAGACAAAATATTGTAGCTATTTAAAAATTTTCCATGAGTGCAAAGTGAAAATTAACAATATTAATGTTGAATTACTCCCAGATTGGAGGTGGAAACCAGATAATTGTTTCCTGGTTGTGTTGCAAATGTTTCATTAGTAGAGAGTTGAGAGTTATAATAAAGATCATCTTAATTATGAGTCTGATTTCAAAGCAAGTCTGTGCTTCTAAATTTGGAATATTGAGTATATGGTCTGTGTCCCTTTGAGGTAGTCTTCTATTATGGAAATCAGGCTGCTTCTTCTTGAGATTTTATTTTTTTCCTATGAGAACTCATGAGATGATATGACATCATTAAGTGCTTTGTAAATTGACTTTTTCTTTTGTTATATTAAAAAATAAGTGTTTTTAATTTGCGTCTGGTCAATATCAAATATACTCAAAAGATTAATTTCCTACTCCTGTATGCCAGTCTCTGTTTCTCTAGTTTTATGGTAAAGTGAGGCATTCTGGTTTCTGGTGTCTTTTGGCAAATGACACTTTTAGCTTGCACATATCATATTGCTTCCCTGTATTCATGTTGAATCATTTCTTAAATATTTATCTTAAATTGATTCTATTTCAGGGATTCTTCAAATAAGGTTCAGTATGTTTAGATTGTACACTTCATCTCACCATCCGTAAGATTTATTAATTCTAAGATTTATTACCCTTTATATGCTTTAGTTTATTTAAGCTCTAAGTAGAAACGTTATCTTTATTCAGAATTTTTAGTGAAGACAAGCAGAAAATAATGGAAACTCTTAGTGTCTCAAATGGGCAGTGATCCCATTCATAAGCCATTCTCACTTTTGCTTCTTTGTTCTGGATCAACCACTTTCTCACTTTTAACCCAGGTTAGGAATGTGCAGAAGTTTAAGGCATCTCTTGCTGTTTACGGATAAACTCTGATCAATGACCCAAACACTCCACCATGCATAAGCAGATGAATTACTAATGTTGCATTGAAGGAACCCCAGATATGTACTTATCCTGAGTACTGTGTGGGAGAGTATTCTGCATGAAAGTAGCTATATGTAATATAGATATAATAATGTCTAGTAGTGGTAGTAGTAGCAGAAGTATAGCTGACACTATTTTAGATTTGATTTAACCAACCACCATGTCATGGAAGCCAGTTTGTGTGTGTGTGTGTGTGTGTGTGTGTGTGTGTGTGTGTGTGTGTTTGAGAGAGGAAGAGGAAGAGAGAGAGTTGCACTGTGAGGCTGAACTTAATTAAACCTCATTCATGCTAGTAAACACTGTACATCCAACTATCTAACTATTGTACACTATTCTTCCTTAAATTTTAGTGCCTAACCACTGAGCCTCACGAAAACTCACTCATGGAAGTTTCGCAACTTTTGATACATGGAAAGAGACTTCAGTAAGGTCACTTCTGCTGCTCTCTACTATTTACTCTTAACTCTGTACTGTATAAATAGAGTTAGTGGTTATTCACTGACATTAATTCTGTCATTGGTCGATTGCATTACTGTTTCTTTTTTAATTTAATTTTTTTAATAATTTATTCAATTTACATACAAATTGTAGCTTGTTCCCTTGTCTCCTCCTGGTCTCACCCACCATCCCACATCCCCCCATCCCACTCCTCTAGTCCTCAGAAAAGGGAAGTCTTCCTCTCTTACCATCTGACCCCAGCCTATCAAATCTTATCAGGACTGCCAGCATCCTCTGCCTCTGTGTCCTGGCAAGAACATCCTGCCAGGGGAAAGTGATCAAAAAGCAGGCAACAAAGTCCACGTTAGAGATAGCCCCTGCTTCCCTTACTAGGAAACCCATATGGAGACCAAGCTGCCTATTGGCTACATCTGAGAGGGGTTCTAGGTCCTCTCCATGCATGGTCCTTGGACGATGCATTAGTCTCTACAGGCCCCATGTACCCTGGTTTGTTGGTTTGTTTTTCTCTTTGTAGAGCTCCTGACCCCTGTCTGTAATTCAGTTTCCCCACTCCTCCATAAGATTCCCTGAGCACTGCCCAAGTTTGGCTGTGAGTCTGAGCATCTGCTTTGATCCCCTGATGGCCGTAGTCTTTCAAAGGACATCTATGGTAGGCTCCCATCCGATTCCCTCTCTTCAACCGTTTCAGCTATCTATTCTAGTTACCCTTCTAAATGAGAAGCATCCTCCCGAGGGTGCTCTTTGTTATTTAGCTTTTTTAATTCTGTGAATTGTACATGGTTATCCTTTTTGTTATAGGGCTAATATCTGCTTATCAGTGAGTATATACCATGTGTGTCTTTCTGATTCTGGAATACCTGGAATACCTCACTCAGGGTTATCTTGTCAGTTTCATCCATTTTACTGGAAATGTCATGATTTCCTTGTTAAATTTTTAGAAAACTGTGTAGAGTCTTGTGGTATTAAGACACAACTGAAAACATGAATTTCACATGAATTATAACAGCCATTCTTGGACCAGATATAAATTAGACCTAATTATGAGACACTATGAAGATGGGGCTGTGTACCCGCAGTGTTGCTAATGGGATTCTGTGGAGGTATGTTCGGAGCTATGGAGAATGAGGTGATAGGTGGCAATTATCATTAGTGACTTTTGAATAAAGATGTTGTAGTCTTCTCACTCATTAGACCAAACAGTTCAGCGGTCATTACAAGTGGCTGTAAAAAGGCACTGAAATGCTGTCTGAGAGGGAGTATTGCTTATTATTGCAAAAACCTATTATTTCTGTAATGGTGGTGTGATTAAGCAGTCAGCATCAGGCATCATCCCCCATCAACTGTGTGGGATTTAAAAGCTTGTGGCAGTGGTCACAAATCAAACTTGCAATAGTTTCTGTACCTTCAATAGGACGCGCATGACACATACTATTTTCTTTTCCAGCTGTGACTTTAATTTGAATATTATCAGGGACAGGTCAAAACAGATCTGCTATAAATCACTCCAAAAGTTTTGTGAGAGTTGGAGGCCCACAAACAGCATCCTTTATGAAAAGGAGGCAATGGCTTTACAGTCACAGTTCGTTACAAATCTCTCTGGAACTGGAACAGGAATATGGTTGTCATTTTCCCCCCTTACACAGTGGTTGTAAATAAAAGACATGAGGCTTTGTTGAAAAGTAATACATCATTTCACGAGGGAAAAAAAAAAAAACAGCATCCAGATTCAATGCCAGGGGAAGAAACTGCATAGACCATAGACCACACTGTAAATTAAAAGATATAAAAGTTGTCCTAGAGGACATTCTGCTTAAGGAAACAAATTCTCATTATTCTGAGTAAGACATTGAATTTTACAGTCTGACCTAAACGACAATTATAATTGGATATTTACAATGAAAAATATGTAGAAAACTTACAAGCAATAAGTCAGTGATTATGCACTTGCGAAAACATGTGCTCGGCATTTTTTTTAATTCCCTAATTAAATCTTAATTAGGATGTGCGGTGGAGTGTTAATTTTTGCTAGCTATACCTCCGGGGCACTTTTTTTTTTTTTTTACACCTTCAGGAGCGTAAGCCTCTTCAGATATGTAAAAGATAATTATCAATAAAAAAAAAATGAACGGCCACATTGTTGGCTTGGAGAGTTGCTTATGAGCGGTTTCTTTCTTCTTCTGCCAAAACAAGCCACAGAGACCTTTGGATTCTCATGACAAGTGAAGTCTTCCTTAGCTGCAATAACTGCTCCATTGGCTATTGTATATGCAAAACATGGCTGTATCATCCTGTTGAAACACCCCTCGTATAAGGAGTCAGCACTGTATCTAGCACACTTAAGAAGTGGGTGAACTTCTAAGCAAGGTCTTCAAATTAATGCTCCATAAGAACTAAAAAAACTACAGAGAAATCTAACTTGGGCCCATGGGGGCTCGCAGAGACTGAACCACCAACCAAATAGCTTACATGCACTGAGCTTGTACATGTAGCAAATGTACAGCTTGGACATCAAGTACATCCCTTAACAACAGAAGTAGGGGCCTTCTATGCATCTGTTCCCTGCCCTGGGTCACTGTCCCCTAGCTAGGCCTCCCTGTCAGTCTCAGGTGGGGGAGCATGTGCTCAGTCTTACCATGAATCGAGACACCAGAGTGGTATCAAGTGGGGGTCTCCTATTCTCTGGAAAGCAGGAGGGGGGAATGAGCTGAGGGGCATGGGGGTGTTGCAGGGAGGAGAGAAGATGTAAAGTGAGTAAATAAATATAGATAGATAGATAGATAGATAGATAGATAGATAGATAGATAGATAGATAAGTGGGGGGGGACCTAAGATTCCAATGTAAAACCAATGTCTCTGGCTCTGAATTGAGCTTTTATACTTCAGTTTGATGTGTTAGGGTTCATCTTAAACAAACGTGCTTGTGATTAGAAATGCATTATTTTTAACCACTGTGTCAAGATTTTATTGGAGGAATGCTAACTGGTTTCCCACCTGAATTTCAGCCTTGTGACATCACTTTGTTTCAGATGGTTAACAGGTTTCCTCTTTTATAGTAAATACTTTGGATTATATATGTGACCTTTCATTTTCTTTCTGTGAGAGAATGTGAGGCCTACAAATTTTCTTCTTGGCCTATCACAGGCTTGTGATCATAGTTCTATTGTTGATGGGGTAGTGTAGAAAAGAGGACTTCAATACTGCTTCTGTACATGTTTTCATAGTGCTTCTAAGGTATTGTGCAAGCTGCTGAGAGAAAAAAAAATCATCAATGGGCTCAGGTAGCTCTAGACTATGAATTCTATACTACCGACATTGTAGAAAATTCATACGCACTTGAGCACTGGTGTTGTAAGCATTACAAGGCTACCAAATACTTTTCCATTGGATTTGGGGCCATTTTTCCAGGAGGAATTTCATTTCTGGTACAATAAACTTGATGAAAAAAAAATCCATGAATAAGAGAATCATAGGCTTTGTGACAAGGGCCCTTCCAGTGATGATTCACTAGCTGCTGATGTTGTTAAACTACATTTTAAATACCTATTTTTAAAGCTATACATGTGTGTTACTCTCACAAAGAAATCCCTCTTTGTCAAGGGGTAATTGTTAATGCATAAGGCTTAAGTTCATCAAAGTGCTACAAGTAAGTAGCTGTGATTGCTCAGCTGTAGACGGGTCATATGTACCTACATACCTCTACCAAAGGTTCAGAGAATATCATAAAAGTAAAGGTTTAAAGTCTTTCTGAGCTGAAGGTAGATAGAAAGCTGTAAAATGCTGTCATCTGCCAAAGGCATGGATGTTGTGCTGGTCAAATCGTAGCAACTTCATGCAAAAGACCTGTCTAAAATCAAGACAGTCAGAGTTTTAGAAGGAATACTGAAGGCTTCCAGGGTGCCTGCTGAGAAGCTATTTACAGTTCACATTTGCTGAGAGAGGTCATCAGTTTGTAGATATGGCCATTGAAAGATTTCTCATAACCCACTGGATGACCCCATACTGACAAATATATGAAAAATATTAATGAGACTAAACAGATAAATGATGATAATAATAATAATAACAGAGGAAATTCAATAGGGAAGGTTAAATATTATGGATTCCTGGAGATATTTGAAGGAAGTAGTAAAGGGTGAATAGGATTAAAATATTGTATATATGTATAAATTTTTACAGAATAAAAATAAATACAATTGATGTATATAAAATAAAACAAAATAAGATATTGCCATGATGAAGAGAGAAAAGGGTGAGGACCATGAACAATTTCTAAGAAAAAAAAATTTCCAGTGCAAACACACACAGCCTATACCTAAAAAAATATTGAATTTGCTGGGCTAGAGCCATGACTCAATAGATCAGAGCTACTTGCTACTTTTTCAGCAGACACACATTTAGTTCCCACCACTGGAAAATTAGCTCATGATGGAGGTATCAAAAGAATAACATCTACTGTCTTAACTTATGGCACCCTGATTTTAGGGAGATAACTTAATCTGTTGGCTAAGTTGTCTCCTTATGAGCTATATGACCCTGTGCAGCAGGATCTATGAAAATAAACGCATTTGTATATGATTCTTAGAATCACTTTTTTATAAAAGGATATAATCGATTTCTTGTAGAGTGAAGGTATTTTTGCAAAAATGCTCACTGAGTGGGATACACAGATCCCTGAGTAGTTATATCCCAATGTGACAGATGGAAACTTTTGTGTTCATGGATGCTAAGAGACTCAGCAGAGTTTCCACGGCATCACAGTCATGATTTGAATATAGTTACGAGACTGAATATTTGCCTATCTAATATCTAGTGAAAACAATAAAAGGGCCTTGCCAAAGTGACACTTCCACAGCTATCTGAAGTATACTCATCATTCATAATTTTGGCAAGCCCTTCAGTAAACTCAATTTAAACTTCACACTTCTCTCTCATTTTGCTCTGTCTGATAATAGCCAAGAACAACTGTCAACAGATGTGAAGGTTTACAGATCATTAGATTTTCCTCTGCAGTTGACTCTCAGAAATGCCCTGTGTCAAAGGACCTCTTCTTTTTCATTTGGAAAAATTGGTTTTAGGGTAGTTTTGCTCCAAAAGAGCTAGTCAATTTTCTCCAATGAGCAATTAACCTGAACAATTGTGTAGAATGGGGCCATGGTGAGATCAATTACACTTCTGCTTGTCTTTGCATCTGTATCTAGCACCCTTACCTACTAGGCTGTCTGGGTCACCTCAAAACTCTGAGACAGATGGCTTAGCAACAAACTTTTAGGAGCAAACCTTTTGTTTGAAGTAAGTCAATGAGAAATATTCCTACCAATCCATGTATTTGTCCTTCACAGTTTCACATATGGGCATGGACAGACATATGCATCACAACTGAGAATACACATGCCATTTGATATTTGCATTGCTTCTTTTTTTATTACCTTTATTTTTATTATTTTTATTTTTTATTGTTAGTTACATTTTATTAACTCTGTATCCCAGCTGTATCCTGCTCCCTCATTCCCTCCCAATCCCTCCCTTCCTCATGTCCTCTCTGCCCCTTTCCAAGTCCACTGACTGCTTCTTTATTGTTTATGAATATAGACATGGGACATGATGAATCGTCCTTCTCTCTATGTGAGTAATCATAGTCATGAGAAATTCTAGCATGATGTGCTTAGTAAAATTAACCCAGTTATCTTTTAATATTCTCTGCATCATATGCATATCATGATCACTATTGGATGAACAAGCTTAAGTGCATACTCTTACTTCTTTCTCAAACCAGTCTATTACTTGTTTTATTTCATGCTTCAGAAACAAAGACAGATATTATTACAAACCAAATATCCCTTCAATGCAGCACAATCTGGCATCCTTGCTGATTAGTACATGCTTTTTTATTTATTTAGTTCCATATCTCTGCAAAGATATTCACCATTGACCCTGGGAGTTTGAAATGCCAATTTCAGTTATGACTGTCAGAGATTTGTATTTATTGGCATTTATGCCTTGTATTTTTTCTATGCTACCCTTGGAGATACACAATAGAAATAATGTGGCTTTTTTCCATTATTTGATTACAATATGATGAGAAGTCTATCTTATATAAGGGAACGTTCTTTTTCCTTTCTTCTTTGCCCTGAACAGTCAAATTGTATATTGGAGAATCTCAGATGGCAAATAAAATTGTTATATGTCCAAAAAACACCTTGAATCTTTCCAACAATAACTGGAAGACAGGAGATCCAAAATGGCGGCACTGGGAGGACACTGTCTGAGTAGCAGAACAGCAGTGTTGGCACAATGACCAAGAGATTGAACTCTGGGCCCTAAAATACCAGCAATTGCAATTCCCAGGTGAAAGGAAACCCTAAGGTGTGGGAAGCAATTGGGTCCACTCTCAGATCACTCACCTAAAACCATGAAGAGTTCCTAAGACCCAACAGGCACTAGGTTGCCAGCCCGGAGCCATATGCATGGATGTCATGATCACCTTCCCAGGCTGAACTGTGGGCACCAAAACAGCAGAGACTGGGATTACCAGTCGTGAGAAAACCCCACAAGGAAGGAAGCCAATGGGACTGACTTCAGGTCACCCAGTCTATCGCTGGGATAGGTCCCAGAGACTGGCAAACACATAGCCACCAGCCCAGAGTGGGGCACCAGCCACCAACCCAGAGTCGTGCTACAATCCTGACTCTCTGTCACAGACAGAACTGTGCAGCCCAGGGCACCAGGGACTGGTTTTCTGTGTTGGAAGAAAATCCCACAAAGAGGGAAACAGTAGGTCAAAGCTTAGAGCACTCAACCGATCCCCCCACCCCACAAACACAAGGAAAAGTTCTTGGATCCCTACAGACACCAATTCGCCAGCTTAGAGCTCCCAGCCACCAGCATTTGCTTTCTCTACATGCGACAAATGGAACTGTGGACCTCAAAACACCACAGAGAAGGTCCCCCTGTCAGGAGGAAGCCCTATGATGAGGGGAAACATCTGGCCATACCTCAATTCACTCAGCCCCTGAAAAGTTTCTGGGTCCCTGCAGGCTCCTGGCTCTAGACTCCTGTTGCACACATGGCAGCTGTGCTCACCTGCCACTGATTATCACTTAGATAATGGGTCACAGAGCTCCAACCTCAGATTTACAGAAGCCTGGGATCCCTGATATCAGACCTCAGATACTGTTCCAAGGGACAACCAGTTATCGATAACTAAACTGACCAAACTGCAAGGCACCTAGTTTCTTAAAGAGGGCTGTGCCTAGGAAACTGTGTAAGAACAACAGCAGCAGCTCAATAAATTTAGAGCAAGAGACTTAGAAGCAGAGCAGCTGTCTCCAGGACTTCTCCTGGTGAGAGGTGAGCCCTTTTGACTAACAAGGACCACAGTTACCACTCAGGTCTATATTCCTAAGATGAGCTGTGGCAATTCCTGAAAAACACCGACCATTCAGTGACCATACCCAAAAAGGTGAGGAGGCCTCCTTCAGGAAAATCCATCTTCCTGCCAAGGGGATTCTCCCTACCCCAGGATTCCAGGAAGTACCAGAAACTAACACCTAAAACCTAAGATAGACCAATGGGTAGAGTCCAGTGTAAAAGCTCAACCAACAAAAGACAGAGAAATATGGCATCTCCAGAACCCAGTTCTGGAAAGCAAGCCCTGGACACCCCAGCATAATTGAAATTCAAGAAGATGACCTTAAATCTATGCTTACGAAGAGGATAAGAGAGGAAACAAATAAGGTGAGCAAAGAATTAGAAAAAGATAAAGTAAAACAGATTATGGCCATCAGTAAAGAAATGGAGGAAGATAAAGACAAAAAGATAATGTCATACATAAAGAAATATGGGAAGATGCACCCAAACAGTTTGTGGCCTTTAGAGAGGAAATACTTAAATCACTGAAGAAATAAAAGAAACAAAGGAATGTTCAAACAAACAGCTGAAGGAATTGAAGGAAAATACAGTCAGACAGGTGAAGGAAATCAACAAAATGGCTCAAGATCTGAAGAGAGAATTGGAAAAATTAAAGAAAACACAAACAGAAAAACTCATGGAGAGAAAGAACTTAGGAAAGAAAACAGAAACTATAGAAATAAGCATAACCAATAGACTAAAAGAGATAGAAGAAAGAATCTCAGGTGTGGAAGTTACAATGGAAGAAATCCATGTATCTATCAAAGAAAAATTCCTGAAACAGATCATCCAACATAAAAACATAAAAAGAAAACATAAAAAGACAAAACCTAAGAATAATAGGAATAGAGGAAAAATAAGATTCCCTCCTCCAAAGAAAGCCCAGAAAATATTTTTAACAAAATCATAGATGAAAATTTTCTCAACTTAAAGAAGTGGCCTATAAAAATACTGGAGACCAACAGAACGCCTAATAAAATAGATCAGAAAAGAAAATCCTCCTGCCACATAATAATCAAAACTGTAGGTGTACAGAACAAAGAAAAACTACTAAACCTGCAAGGGAAAAAGGTTAAGTAACATATAATGGCAAACCCATCAGAATCACACCTGACTTCTAAACAGAGACTATGAAAGCCAAAAGGGCCTGGAAGGATATCAGGCATACCCTAAGCGAACACAGATGTAAGCCCAGGCTACTATACCCAGCAAAACTCTCAGTCATCCAACGTATGCTGGAGAGGTTGTGGAGAAAGGGGAACCGTCCTCCACTGGTGGTGGGAAAGTAAACTTGTACAACTACTCTGGAAATCAACCTGGCACTTTATCAGACAATTAGGAATAGCACTTTCTCAAGATTCAGCTATACCA
>REGO01000658.1:409538-439642 GCA_010120015.1 Rhombomys opimus | reverse complement strand
CTGAGTGAGGTATCCCAGAAGCAGAAGAACACACAGGGTATATACTCACTTATATGTCTAATATGGATATTAGATATATGATATAGAATAAACATACTAAAATCTGTACAGCTTAAGAAACTAATCAAGAAGAAGAACTCTGGTTGAGATGCTCAGTCCCCATTCAGAAAGGCAATGGGGATGGACCAAAGAGGGAGAAAACAGAAACAGGAGAGAAGACTGTTACAGATGGCCTCTGAAAGGCTCTACCCTGCAGAACATCAAAGAAGATGCTAAGACTTATGGTCAAACTTTGGTCAGAGTGCAGAGAATCTTATGAAAGAATTAGGAAATAGTAAGACATGGAGAGGAGAGGAGCTCCACAAAGAGAACAACAGAACCAAAAAATTTGGGCACAAAGGTCTTTTCTGAGACTAATACACCAACCAATGACCATTCATGGAGATAGCCTAGAACTCCTGCACAGATGTAGCCCATGGCAGTTCAGTATCCAAGTGGGTTCCATAGTAATGGGAACAGGGACTGTCTCTGACATGAACTCAGTGGCTGGCTCTTTGATCACCTCCCACTGAGGGGGGAGCAGCCTTACCAGGACACAGAGGAAGACAATGGAGCCACTCCTGATGAGACCTAATAGACTAGGATCAGAAGAAAAGGGAGGATGACCTCCCTTATCATTGGACTCGGGGAGAGGCATGTGTGGAGTAGGAGGAGGGAAGGTAAGATTGGGAAGGGAAGAGGGAGGGCAATACAGGTGGGATACAAAGTGAATAATTTGTAATTAATAAAAATTAAAATTAAAAAATCTCTCAGTCCTCATAGATGGAGAAAACAAGATATTCAACGACCAAAACAAATTTAAAAAAAATTACCTACCCACAAATCCAGTGTTACAGAAGATACTAGAAGGAAAAATACAACCAATGAACGCTAACTACATTCAGGAAAACACAGGAAATAAATAACCCCACTACCTCAAAACTAAAAGTAGCCAAGCACACAAACACACTACCACAGTCAACATCAATAACAAAAGTAATAACAGTCACTGGTCATTAATCTCCCTCAACATCAATGGACTCAACTCTCCAATAAAAAGACACAGACTAACAACTAACAAAATGGATACATAAACAAGACCCAACAATCTGTTGCATACAAGAAACACACCTAAGTAAAAAAGATAAATGTTAACAGGGAATAAAGGGCTGGAAGATGGTTTTCTAAGGAAATGGACCTAGGAAGCAAGCAGGAGTAGCCATTCTAAACATGTAGTAAAATAGACTTGCAACTAAAATTAATCAGAAGAGATGGGGAAGGTCATTTCATACTAATCAAATGAAAATTCCACTTAGAAGACACCACAATTCTGAACATCTACCCCCCAAATACAAGAACACCCACATTTGTAAAAGAAACATTAACAAAACTGAAATCAAACATAGATTCCCACATATTACTAGTGGGAGACTTCAACACCCCATTCCCAATAAAGGACAGGTCACCAAAATAGAGATGAAATAAAGAAACAATGACTCTGACAGAGGTCATGAATCAAATGACCTAACAGACATCTACAGAACATTTCACCCAAACACAAAAGAATTTAACTTCTTCTTAGCACCTCATGGAACCTTCTCCAAAATAGACCACATAGTTGGTCACAAAGCAAGCCTCAAGAGATACAAAAAGATTGAAATAATCCCTTTTATTCTATCTGACCAAAATGGACCACAGCTGGACCTCAACAACAACAAAAATAGGAAAAAAGCCGACACACACATGGAAACTGAACAACAAGCTACTCAATCACATCTGTGTCGGGGAGAAATAAAGAAAGAAATGGAAGACTTCCTAGAATCCAATGAAAAATGAAGGCACAATGTACCCAAACTTACGGGACACAATAAAAACAGTGCTCAGAGGAAAATTTATAGCACAAAGTGCCTTCAAGAAGAAATTTGAAACATCTCAAAAAAGCAATTTAAAGGCTCACCTGAAAGGCCTTAAAAAAAAAAGCATACATATCCAATAGGAGTAGATTGTTGGAAATAATCAAATTCAGGGCTGAAATCAATAATTTAGAAACAAATAAAACAAGTCCAAGAATCAATGAGACCAAGAGCTGGTTCTTTGAGAAAATCAACAAGATAGAAAACCCTTAGCCAAAATAATTAAAAGGCAGAGAGACACTATCCAAATCAACAAAATCAGAAATGAAAAGGGAGACATAACAACAGACACTGAGGAAATTGAAAAAAAATCATTAGGTATTACTTCAAAGGCCTATATGCCACAAAGTTTGAAAATCAAATGAAATGGACAATTTTTGACTGATTCCATATGTCAAAGCTGAATCAAGATCAGGTAAATCTGTTAAATAGTCTTATATCCCCTAAGAAATAGAAGCTGTCATCAAAAGTTTGCCATCCAAAAAAGGCACAGGGTCAGATGTTTTCAGTGCAGAATTCTACCAGACTTTCAAAGAAGCACTAACACCAATACTCTTCAAAATATTCCATAAAATAGAAAAAGAAGGAACACTACCAAACCCATTCTATGAAGCCACAGTCACCTTGATACTGTTCACTATTACCAAGAATACTTCATCCCAGGGATGCAGGGGTGGTTCAAAATACAGAAATCCATCAATGAATTCCATCATATAAACAAATTGAAAGAAAAAGACAACACAATAATCTCCTTAGAAGATGAAAAAGCATTTGATAAAATCCAACATCCATTCATATTTAAAGTTTTGGAGAGATCAGGGATACAAGGCACATGCCTAAATTTAGTAAAGGCGATATACAGCAAGCCTATAAGCAACATCAAACTACAGGAGAGAAACTTAAAACAATACCACTGAAATCAGGGACAAGGCAAGGCTACCCACTCTCTCCATACCTCTTTAACATAGTACTTGAAGTCCTTTCTAGAGGAATAAGACAATTAAAGGAGATCAAAGGAATACAGATTGGAAAGAAAGAAGTCAAAGTATCACTCTTTGCAGATGATATGATAGTATACATGAGTGACCCCAGAAATTCTACCAGGGAGCTCCTACAACTGATACACACCTTCAGCAAAGTGGCTGGATACAAAATTAACTCAAAAAAATCAGTAGCCTTCCTGTATACAAAAGACAAAAGGGCTAAGAAAGAAATTAGGGAAACAACACCCTTCACAATAGCCACAAAAGACATAAAGTTTCTTGGAGTGACTCTAACCAAACAAGTCAAAGACTTCTATGAAAATAAATTTTAAGTCTCTGAAGAAAGAAATTGAAAAAGATACCAGAGATGGAAAAATATCCCATGTTCATGGCTTGGCGGGATTAGTAAAAATGGCCATCTTCCCAAAAGCAATCTACAGATTCAATGCAATTCCCATCATATTACCAACACAATTCTTTACAGACCTTGAAAGCAAAATTCTCATATTCATATGGAATAACTAGAAACCCAGAATCGCTAAAACAATCCTCTACAACAAAAGATCTTCTGGATGTATTTCCATCCCTGATCTCAAGCTGTATTATAGAGCAATAGTAATAAAACCTGCACGGTACTGGCGTAGAAACAGAATGATGGATCAATGGAATCAAATAGAAGACCCAGAAATAAACCCACACACTTATGGACACTTGATTTTTGACAAAGATGCCAAAACCATACAATGGAAAAAAGATAGCATCTTCAACAAATGGTGTTGGACTAACTGGATGTCTAATGAAGAAAAATGCATGTAGATTCACGCTTATCACCCTGCACATAACTAAAATCCAAGTGGATCAAAGACCTCAATATAAAAATGGACACAATAACCTGTAAGAAGAAAATGTGGGGAAGAGCCGTGAACTCACTGGCATCTGGGACAACTTCCTGAACAGAACACCAACAGCACAAGCTCTTAGATCAATAATCAATAAATAGGACCTCATGGAACTGAAGTTTCTGTAAAGCAAAGGACACTGTCATCAGAACAAAACGACAGCCTACAGATTTGGAATGGATCTTCACCAACCCTATTTCAGAGAGAGGCCTATATCCAGAATATATAAAGAACTTAAGAATTTAAACAGCAACAATTCAAGTAACCCAATTAAAAATGGGTTTCAGAGTTAAACAGTGATTTCTCAATAGAGGAACATTGAATGGCAGAAAAACACTTAAAGAAATGCTCAATATCCTAAGTCGTCAGGGAAATGTAAATCAAAACGACCCTGTGATTTTACCTTACACCCATCAGAATGACAAAGATCAAAAACTCAAGTGACACATGCTGAAGAGGATGTGGAGAAAGAGGAACCCTACTCCATTGCTGGCTGGAATGTAAACTTGTACAACCACTTTGGGAATCAATCTGGTGCTTTCTCAGACAAATAGGAATGGTACTACCTCAAGACCCAGCTATACCACTCCTATGTATATATCCAAAAGATGCTCAAGTATACATGAAGAACATGCTCAACCATGTTTGTAGCAGCTTTATTTGTATTAGCCAGCAGCTGTAAGCAACCCACATGCCCCTCAGTTGAGGAATTGTGTTGCATCTACACAATGGAATATTACTCAGCAATAAGAAAACAAAGAAATCATGAAATTTGCAGGCAAATGGTGGGAACTGGAAATGATCATCCTGAGTGAGGTATCCCAGAAGCAGAAAAACGCACAGGGTATATACTCACTCATAAGTGGATATTAGACATATAATCTAGAATAATCATACTAAGATCTGCACACCTAACTAAGCTAATCAAGATGATCAATCCCCATTCAGAAATGCAAAGAGAATGGACATCAGAAGAGGGAGAAAACAGAGAACAGGGCAGGAACCTACCACAGATGGTCCGTGAAAGGCTCTACCCTGCAGCGTATCAGAGCTGATGCTGAGACTTATAGCCAAAGTTTTTCAGAGTGTAGGGAATCTTTCAAAAGTATGGGGAGGTAGTAAGACCTGGAGAGGACAGTAAGACAGAGAGAGCAGTTCCACAAATGGAACCACAGAAGCAAAACCCTGGGCACAGGGGTCTTTTCTGAGACTGATACTCCAAACATGAACCATCCATGAGATAACTTAGAACCCAGAAGAAGACAATGTAGCCACTTTTGATGAGACCTGATAGACTTGGATCAGAGAGGGAAGGGGAGGAGGACCTCCCCTATCAGTGGACTGGGGGTGGGGCATGGGTGGAAAGAGGGAGGGAGGGTGAGATTGGAAGGGAACTACAGGGGAGATAAAAAGTATAAACTGTAATTAATAAAAAATTTAAAAAATAATTAGAAAAAAATTTAAAATCATGTCTTTCTTCATTGGAAAGTCCAATCAAAACCACAAAACTTCCTAATAATATAATGGTTGCATACTCTTACATAGGTTCTAGATCAGAGGATCCAGATAACTTAGGCTACAATTTCTAAAGAGATACAGCTATGACATAATAATTGCCTCATCCACCATGTTTGAGCGTCATTTGTTATGGGGTGAGTTGCAATACACAGCTGATATTTTACCAAATGCTAATAGCATAATCATGATACAGACTTAAGAGACGTATTTTTCTTCTTTTTTCACAGAGTAGAAACCAAATAAAAATTATTAGGTTATTATATTAAATACTTTCTATTGCTATCATGAAATATCATGAACAGGATAACCTACAGAAGAAAGAGTTTAGATAAGCTTGGAATTTCAGAGTGGTTATGACTGCTGGGTGGCAGAGAGATCTATGGAGGCTGGAGTAGAAAGCTGAGACCACAAGCACAAGCAGATCGTACAGTGTGGAAATTATATGTGGCTGTAAATACACCCTCCACACACACACATATATCATAAACTTTCTTCAGCAAAGTCACATTTTCTAAATTACCCACACATCACCACAAATGGACAGCAAGAAGTAGAATTTGAGCAGATGAAGCAATTCCTAAATAGAAAAAAAAAAGTTAACAATAAAACAAACAAACAAAAAGAGATTACCTTAAATGTAAATAAAGTTGGCATTAAAACAAACCCAGATTATTTTAAATCCAAGTCATATTATTTGTCTGTACAAATGGTCATTTTATTATTGTGAATATTAAAACATTCAAAATGTGCTAAAACCATGGCCTGCCATCCTAGGTCATTGTACATACAACTATGTAATCTCTCTATCTCTGTCATTCTCTGTCTCTGTCTCTCTTTTCTTCTCTCCCTCCCTCCCCACTCTTTCTCTTCTGAACACTTCAGGATGAAATATGCTGACATCAAATTAATTAGAAACTTTTTATTTTCAAATTACGTCGGAATATACCAATCATTTGATGGCTCCCTGCTATTAAATACAGAATAAATAAGTTATCTCCTAGTGTGTAGAATCAAGTGATTTAGACTACCAGTTTTATAATAGTTTGCTTTCATCAGAACAAGGAAAATATGTGAAAATTCAAATTAAATAAATTCCTAATTTTTAGTCTTTATTGGGATTATCTTTTCTGGTTGAAATTATTTTTGCTGTGTATGTTCTATCTTGAAATAAGCTGAAAGAGATGAAAGGGATGGATCAGCACAAAAGGTTTCACTATGCAGGTAAATGCTTCTGATTTTTCAAGCCTGGATTAATGTAATTCTTATTTTCTGGAGCTTTTTCTCATGATGCTTTCTCAGATAAAGCTCTCTGAGAATGCAAAAGTTGAATCTTAATGAAAATGCACCTGCTTTGGTAAATTATTCCTATTTTGATATCCATGCACATGATCCTATCTACTCTCCAATAATTGGATTCATATTTAAGAACTTGAGGAATAGTGGCAGTCTGCCTTCAGCTAATGTCATGCTGGCTGTTTTTCTTATGGTCTGAATCAACATAACTTCATTGAAAAGCTGATGTCAAAAATTACTTTCTCAACTAGAAGAGTTGTGCTAATCATTAAAGAAATATATCCCACATATCTAGTTGACAACATTTAAGAGATAGTAATCACCTGCTACTTTTATTGTAATAATGATTTCATTAAATTTCCACAAAAGCATTTCTTCTTTAGAGTTTTTCTGTCTACTCAGTAGTGCACTTTGTAAATCACAATTTTCATTAAAATATACTGTGCTCTTCTAAAACCTTATTATGTGGTCAGAGGTGTAAGATACAGGCATAAAAACCTTTTAAGAACCAATTCTATCATTTATTTAATCCCCATGAGGAAGTAAAATGTTTCTTTCAATCAAATATTGCTTATTTTTGTGTAAAATAGGAATTTCATCTGAGGGAAAATTATTTTATAAACTACATAAGTTGCTATAAAGGACACTTACAAAGCATAAAATTTCTGTATGATAATTATTGAAACTATTCCTTTCTGAATGCATCTATGCATCACTGCATTAATGTCCCTGATGGTCGTTTTAACTTGGCTAAACTATGACATGCTGTCATAGTTTCCTTTATTTTTCAGATAGAATGTACAATATTAAAAGCTTCCCAGACAATCACACCAAAATCATTCTTCATTAGAAATATAAATAAACTTTTTCTGTCTTAGGAAAGCATTTTAATTTAATTAAAATTCATTTCAGTTAATTTGAAAAATTCAGTTAAGAAGCTTAATTATGTGTGGTGGTTATTTCTCTAAGCAGAGCATTTGAGAGGCCGAGGCAGGAAATCTCAGTGAGTGTGAGGCCTGCCTAGGCTACATTACAAGAGGTTATATATATAAAAAAAAAAACAACAGAAATTCAAAAAATATGAATCTCAGGGAAAAAATAACCTTGAGAATCACAAATGAAACACATATTGGGAGGAGTAGAGGAAAACACATCCTCTACAGTGCTATCAGAATTAATTTCTGCTTAAATTTTTAACTAGAGGGAAGCAAGATACACATTTTCAAAAATTATGAAAGGTAAATTTTAAACAAAATATTCAGTATCAATTGGTGAGCCTTAAATACACACATGTGAGCAACATTTTAGAGACTGAGATGGTTATATTTATATATTTATGAGTATTTCTATGCATATGACAGCCCACTGAAGGACAATATGCTCATTAGTAGCATTATATATTGAACAAGGTCTAATTGAGAATATATATGTATGTGCATATATATATATATGTATATATATGCATGTTTTTAGAAGAGATAAAGTACAGGTATATAGAAGGGCTGGAGGAAAAAAGACAAGAGGAAAATAATGTAATTAATAACAATCTCAAAAAATAAATGAAATAAAAACAAAGAAAATTAAAGATTATGTTTTAAATAGGTAAAACTCCCATGTTAAAAGTACATCTGAAATACATATTTAATTTAGTCAAAGCCCAAATAAAACAATTGTTAAACATGTTATATTTTTTCAATTTTTAAATCTCAAAATGAAGAGAACAAGTAAAAGACAGATTTTGAAGGCTCATCAAACATCTTCCTGTCCTCTTGACTTAATAGTGTATCTTATTACTGACAAGTTTGACTCAAATAAGGCGTGCTGTGCCCTCACTAACAAACACAAAAAGACCTTCAGAGCTTGCAAAGGAAGACATTTGAAGGAAAGCCAGAAATATTGTTGAAAGGTCAAGATCTGTAAGCAAATGAATCTCAAGTATAATCTGCATTGGATACTATTCAGAATAAGATGCCACAGGGTTTTTGTTGTTGTTTTGAGACCAAAATAAAGGGGAAAAATCATGGTTGTTTCTCTGTTACTCAGGCTGCTCTTAAAGTTCTGTTAAATAGTTGAAATTAATTAGTCCCTCATACTATCTAAGATAGACAGATTTAGTGTGCTTCACTTAAATGCTCCAAATCCGAACATCATGGATACAATAATAAAAACAAATAACTGTGGAAGAGAAAGAAGGCTATGTGGCTATAGTGATCTAGCTCTTGTTCAAATCTTACTTTGGAGCAAGAAAACAACCCATTTTGAAACATAGTAAAGAGCCAAATACTCACTATAAACTTCTTATGGGCTTCTTCTATGTCTCACCTATATATCTTAGAATTTACTGTACCTAGGTCCTAAAAATAACAGACATCTACCTTTCTGTGTCCCAGAACCTTATCCTCAGAGCCTTTTTATACAATGCGGAGCCAGATGGAAGTGCTGTGTCATCAATGTCCATGAGGCCAACAGCCCACACATTCCAGAGATGCCTACTATCTTAAATGTTTTCCTACAGGAATTAGTTCTTATTTGTAATGTTGTTACTACTTTACTTAATGGCTCCTAGAAGGGCCAGGGAGATGGCTTAGTCAGCAGTGCTCTTGCCTTCCAAACAGGAGGACCTGAGCTCAACCCTGGCACCCATGTGAAAAAGTCAGGTATGGTGGAGTGTTCTTGTAATCCAAGCACAAGGATAGTGGTTTCTTGAGACTTGCTGACCAGACAGGCTGGATTATTTGTGAATTCTAGGCCAATGAGAGACCCTGTTTCAAAAACAAGGTGGATGGGTTCTATCTGATGAAGTGGACCTTAAATCATATTAGATGTTGGTGCTTAGTACCAGAAGATGTTGGTGCTACTGCATCAGCATATTTTACAAGCAGGTTACCATTTTAGATGAAAGGGTTTATAGATTGCTGATGTTTACCTTTCCCCTTTGGCGAATGAAAGTACTTTGCAGAACAATGAACAGTAGTCCACAGAAGTGAGGGATGCAGATAGGCACCAACCCATCTTCTCTATGTCCATGAGTTATAGAGTTGTCTTCAGCAACAGGGTAGTACAGTCAATTTGAAAGAACCCATATATGACACTGCTTGTTGATAACCCGAAATGGAAAAGACAGGTATCATTTTCTGCTCTTCTGCCCAAGAAATATAGCAATAAATGACTGCTAAAGATAGTCTACTGTACTCATAGCTCAGCTCCTTGCTCAGCCAACAACAGAGAAGTTTCTTCCTGCAGCAGATGGGAACACATATAAAAATCTACAACAAGACAATACTCAGAAAATAAGAGACCTTGGAACATTCCGTTCTAAATGAGATGTCTTCATCAAAAACCTCTCCTAGGGGCTCAGGAAACTGCAGAAAAGGAGGCAGATACAGTATAAGAGACAGAAATTATGAACAACACAAAGGAAGCAAGGCGTAACAGAGCAGGAATGGTGCACATATGAACTCATGGAGACTGACAGCATGTATAAGACTTTCATGATTCTGTCCAGATGGGTCCTACAGCTGAGGAGCTGAGGTCAGAAACGGACACTACCCCCATCCCTAACCAAAAACCTAATTGAAACTGATAACCACTTGCTAATGACAACTTTGTTTTCTCCAACTTTGTTTTCTCTCTGGGAAAACAAACCACTCTTCAGCTAAGCCTCAGGCCTAGCAATAAATGGTTAGTGCACAATGAATTCAGTGGCATCTTTGGAAGTTCTTTGTCTTTTTTTTTAAAAAATGCATGTTCTTTTGATATATATTTTGGCTTCCATTTGGTGCTTTTCTGGAATTCTTGTGTGTGCAAACATATGGGTTTCTGCATCTATATGTGTTTGTTATTTTTTCTTTGACTTTTTCTTTTGTTTTGTCTTATTTAGTTATATTTGGTTTTGCCTTATTTTATCTAATTTTATTTTATTGTTATTGTTTAAATGTTTGTATGTTTTCTCTGGAGAGACATAAACAATGGAAATATGGATGGGAGGGAAAGGAATTGTGAGGATATAAAAAGAAAATACTAATAATACTATACTGAATAGAATAATATCTATTTTCAATCAAGGTAAATAGTAATAATAAAATGTGATTGCATGTGAAGAATGACACCTGAGGCTATCCACTGACCTCCACGCACACATAATCACACAATCATATTCACACATACACACACATACAAATAGAGTCACCATCTGTAATCTGGTTCCTCCTTTGTGTTGACTTGTTTCTATGGTCCTTTCAAATCAATTTCTACTGAAATTTCACTCCATTGTCTTTGGATGGGCCCTGAGAAAACTGTCTCAAGGGGTGTCTGTAAACACAAAATCAACTTCACCTATCATTAAAATGGCTTATCCACCAAATATAAGTAAGCAAGTAAACTTTGCTTTCTGTTGTAAGTCTGTAGGTATATGGATAATCAATGTTTTAAGATGTAGCTATATTTGTAGAAAAGTAGATGAAACATGCTAGATGAGCATAGGTGATATATAGGTAGAGAGATAATAGGTGAACATAAATATAGACTATTGATGGGTAAACACAAAGATACATAGATATAGATAAACAAATAGGAAGCAGGTCTATTGTTACAAGCATAAGTCAATCCAGACAGTACCTGAAAGGCTACGGAGGGAATAATGCCCACTTTTAATCAGTGTAAAATCTCTTCTAAACACCAGTGCTAGCTAGGTGAGATAGGTGAAACAGAATCCATGTACAATATTCAGATTTTGAAAACATTTGGGGAGCATGCCAGTATGAACTATATCATGCATGAATGCTACTTAAGAGATGTCTTTAAGTTCACAGCTCAATAAATCCCCCTTAGATCATCCCTTCAGACTCATCCTTGTTTCCTCCTATGTTTCAATGCAAAGTCTCTGACTACACTGATTCAAATTCTGTCTCTCTGTGTCAAGAAAATAGAAACCACAGAATCTCCCTCTGTTCTCGTTATACTTCCAAATTTCTGACTTGCTGAGATATGCATAGCTTGCTGAGTGAGTCACGTTCATCTAATTCACTCAATTTAGTGTATTTCACTTGCACTAATATAGCACAAAATATTTTCAAACACAGAAATCTATGATTATGTATTTCCATGTGTAAGTTTAGCCAAGCACATTTTATAGACTTACAACTTAACCTGACAAATTTCTGTACTTCTCAACAAAATATTTCACTTTAATCAATATAAAATATATATTTGCCTTGTTTCTTAGGCTATAACTGATTTGCTAAGGAAGCCAGCTAGCCTTCCAATGTCATCTTGTGCCTAGCTCATTCCTTACCTGTAAAGCAGTATTTTTACTATGATTGTGTAAATGTTTAAGAACTGTAGATCAGTGGACTTGGAAAGGGGCACAGTGGAGATGAGGGAGTTAGGGAGGGACTGGGAGGGAATGAGGGATCGGGACACGGTTGGGATACAGAGTTAATAAAATGTAACTGATAAGGAAAAAATTAAAAAAATAAAAATTAAATAAAAAAAGAATAAAACCCATAAAAAAAAAGAACTGTAGATCAAACTTGGAGACTGGGAGTTAGAAAGCTACCTTGATAGGCAGACAGATAGGGAGATAGGCCAAACCTGGGTAGCAAAAATGGTGCAGTTCCAGGAAGACTAGTTTGTTCCTGATCCTCCTTACTTAATATAAAAGTCTGGCATCTTAAAACAAAGGCCCTGGGAGGTTTTTTTCCTACCAATAGGACCTCCAATTCTTCCTACAATCTGTTGCATACAAAAAGCACATCTAAGTCACAAAGGCAAACATTACATGAGAGTGAAGGACTGGATTCATCAACCTCCCTTTCATGCTAAGGCTTTGTCTAAATGAAGGCCATGAATCAAATGGACCTAACAGAACTCAAACACAGAAGAATTTACCTTCTTCTCAGTACTTCATGGAACCTTTTCCAAAATAGACCATATAGTTTGTCACAAAGAAAGTCTCAACAGATACAAGATTGAAATAATCCCTTGTATCCTATCTGACCACCGTGGATTAAAGCTGGACCTCAACAACAAATAAAAAAAAAAAAAGCCTATGCACACATGGAAACTGAACAACTCGCTACTCAATGACAGCTAGGTCAGGGGAGGAAAGAAAGAAAGAAAGAAAGAAAGAAAGAAAGAAAGAAAGAAAGAAAGAAAGAAAGAAAGAAAGAAAGAAAGAAAGATAAATTAAAATCTCCTGAGAATTCAATGAAAATAAAGGTACAACATACCCAGTGTTGGGGGACACAATGAAAGCAGTGCTAAGTGGGAAATTCATAGCACTATGTGCCTTCAAGAAGAAATTCGAAACATCTCATTCAAACAACTAAATGGCTCACCTAAAAGCCCTAGGGAAAAAAAAAAGAAGCAGACACACCAATGAGAAGTAGATAACTGGAAATAATCAAACTCAGGGCTGAAATTAATAAATAAGAAACAAATAAAACAATTCAAAGAATCATTGAAATCAAGAGCTGGTTCTTTGAGAAAATTAACAAGATAGACAAACCCTTAGCCAAACTAACTAAAAGGCAGAGAGACACTATTGCATTTTTATGCTTCAATTTTAATACAATTTTTAATTTTTGATAATTTTATACCATGTATTTTGAACATATTTACATGGTCTCAATTGCTCACAAACTTCCCACTCAACTTTGAAATTATTAATTTCTTGCTTAATTCCCTGTTGAGTCCGGTTTGTCTTACACTGCCATTTTGGGATTGGAGCCACCTATGCAGAGAAGCCAGCCGATCATTGGTCACTCCATTTAAAAACCGAAGGAAGGCACACACAACAAGCTATTCATCACTAGCTAACAACGATCATGTGCTAATAGATTCTCAGACTGATGGAATTATGTCTTCATCTGCCTCCCTTTCATGCTGAGGTTTTGTGTAAATGGAGCTTGCACAGGGATTTTGCATGCTGTCAAAATTACAGTGAGTTCAAATGTGTGTCTGCCCTGTTGTATCTAGAAAATACTTGTTTCCCTGAAGTCATCCAACACTTCTGGCTTTTACCCTAATCTCACCATGTCCTCCACAAAGATCCTTCAGGCTTGGAGATAAGGCAGCAACAGTAAGGTTCACTTTAGGGCTGAGCACTGAATAGTATTTTATTCTCTGCACATAAACCGACTGGGGGTGTCTGTGTTAAATTCCATCTACTGCAGGAAGAATCTCTGATGACTTGATGTTCAGAACTGGCCCAGATAATCAGGGAAAAACTGTGGAGCTAGATGCACACTGCCAACTTAGAACAACTGAGCATGGCCTATAAGTCAAAATAAAGAAATGTTTGACCTATGAAAATATCTAACTTGTTATCTGAAAAGTGAATAGGAATTTCCACAGGCATAGGCCTAGGCATTTTTTGATTTTGTAACTAAACAGTGTCATCAAAAATATTATAATCAGGAGTCACACAACTGAGTTAACAAAAACAAACAAATAAACAATGAACAGTAAAACCACATGGTTTAAGTTTGCTCTTTTTCTCTTTTTTAAAACTTTTATTGAAAATAGCCTCTTTTTTTTTCAAAGAAGAGTATTTTATTTCTTGCAATGGTTAAAGCACACAAAGTTTAAACTTACAAAAAAAAGTTTGAGGAAAAACATGATACATAGTATGTAATAGCACCATGAGAATCATAATAGAAATAAATGAAGAAAATGAACCCCAAACCTCACCAATTTTCATTGAGATGATTTCTTTGTTAATATTTCTAGGGCCCACATTGCTTCTATGCAGTTTAGTAGGAAGTTTCCTACTGCCCATTACACTGACTGTTCTATTCAGCCTATTGTGTCATTTTTAGAGTTGAGGTTTTTGTTTTGTTTTGTTTTGTTTTGTTTTGTTTTTCTTACCAGGCGACAAAGAAAGACAATGCA
The DNA here is from genome assembly GCA_010120015.1 of Rhombomys opimus. Lineage (NCBI taxonomy): Eukaryota > Metazoa > Chordata > Mammalia > Rodentia > Muridae > Rhombomys > Rhombomys opimus. The sequence goes on along the minus strand of REGO01000658.1, from coordinate 425,104 downwards.
GCCAGTCCTTAAGAGACCTGATAGGCTAGGATCAGTGAGAAGGGCAGGAGGACCTCCACTATCAGTAGACTTGGGGAGGGTCATGGGAGGAGGTGAGGAAGGGAGGGTGGGATTGGAAGGGGATGACGGAGGGGCTATAGCTGGGATACAAAATGAATAAACTGTAACTAATAAAAAATAAAGTAATTTTCAAAAAGAAAATAGATTCTTGAATAATACAATACCTCTGGGCTGAACTCAGTTTTCCCTCCCTCCATTCATCTCAGCTCCCCAGCACACCTCCCTCTTCCAAGATCCACACCCCCTTTCTTTCGTCTTCAGAAGGGAACAGGTCTCCAAGTGATGAAAGGCAAACAGGACAAAACAAGATACAATAAGATAAGGTAAAAGCCCTCATATTGAGGATGACAAGGCAACTCAATAAGAGAGAAAAAAAAAAAAAGAGTCCAAAGAGCTGTCAAAGGGAATGCACCTGCTTCCACTGTTAAAAGTCCCACAAAATCACCAAAGTAAAAGCATTAATATGTGTGTGTGTGTGTGTGTGTGAGAGAGAGAGAGGGGGGGGGAGAGAGAGAGAGAGAGAAACTCTTGGCAGGCCCATGCTAGCTACTTCAGTCTCTGTGAGCCTGCATGAACCCTGCTTAGTCCATTCAGTGGGCCCCATAGACCTGGTGTCCTCTACAATTTCTTACTCCTAAGTTTTTCCTCTCCCTCTCCCTTAGGGTTACCTGAGTTCCCAGTGGAGATCTTCCATTTAGACTCTATCTCTGCTTAATATCTGACTGTGGGTCTCTATCTACTCCCATCTGCTGCCATAGGAAGCCTTTCTGATGACAACTAGACAAGCCACAGATCTACGAGTATAGCATACTGTTATTAGGAATCTTATCACTAGGTTTTCTAGTCCTGTTTGATTCTATCCTGGTCTCTGGGCTGCCCAGTCTCTGGTTGTTAGATATCCAGGCTGTATACAACATGTGCTGCCTTTCATGTCTTCGACTTCAAGTTAAGAAAAACATCAGTTGACCACTCCGACAAGTACTGTTCTCTCATTATCCTAGTCCTTTTTTTTGGCAGGACAGATTGTAGGTTGAGGGTTTTGTGGCTGGGGTGATGTCCATGTTTCTCTTCCCATTGCCTGCAGAGTACCATCTCATGCCAAAGAGACTAGAAAAACTGGGTGGAGGGAACACGTAGGCACCAGCTTGACCTTTCTAAGTTTAATAAGCTGCATAGATGTTGTCCCTGGCAATGGAGGCCCAAGGTTTCAGTGGGTGACCCTCTGTCTTAGCATCAGCCTGCATTGATTAGGGATCTCCTTGGATAACCTCATCCAACAAATCAACTGAATTCAACCCAGTCACCCTCAGTGGGAGGTGATCAAAGAGCAGGCCAATCAGTTTATGTCAGAGGCAGTGCCCCTTCCCATTACTATGGAACCCACTTGGACACTGAACTGTCATGGGCTACATCTGTGCAGGGGTTCTAGGTTATCTCCATGCATGGTACTTGGTTGGCATATGAGTTTCTGGAAAGAATACTGTGTTCAAATTTTCTGGTTCTGTTGCTTTCCTTGTGGAGTTTCTGTCCTCTTCAGGTCTTACTATTTCCCTCTTCTTTCATAATATTCCATGCACTCTGCCCAACAGTTGGCCATAAGTCTCAGCATCTGCTTTGATAGTCTGCAGGGCAGAGCCTTTCAGAGGCCCTCTGTGGCAGGTTCCTAACTTGTTCCCTGTTTTCTTCTTCTTCTAATGTCCATCCTCTTTACCTTTTGGAAAGGGGATTGACTAACCATTTTAGTCAGGGTCCTCCCTCTTGATTAGTTTCTTTAGATGTACAGATTTTTAGTAGGTTTATCCTATATTATATGTCTATATAAGTGAGTATATATCATGTGTGTCTTTCTGCTTCTGGGATAGCTCACTCAGGATGATCCTTTCCAGTTCCCACCATTTACTTGCAAATTTCATGAGAATTTGAAGGACAAATATGCTCCACACTTATGCATGGTTGTAACACAGAAGTAAAAATAACAGGGGGAAAAATGATCTAGGTATGGTCCACATTAAATTATTTTCATTATTTTGGAGGAGCTAGGAAAGACCATCATATTATATTTAGCTGAGAAGGGAAAACCATCCCACCACTCAACCAGGGGCAACAAGGTATTTATACTCCATATGTAGTGTATAAAGTAAATTTTTTTTCAGTTTTTAGTATAATTTATGATCATGTAGTCAAGATGTCCCAGGTGTCTGATGAGGGGCAACTAAGAGTTGAATACAGTGGCTTGAATGAAGTAAATGGCTGACAGAGCTCAGAGTTAACAGGCAAGTTTCATTTGATAACTGCCTATATCCTCCCAATAGTACCAGAAAGTAAGTGGGGAGATTTCTTCTTCCCATAGTAGTTATACTGCAGATAAGACGTGGCCTGTGAACTCGTATTAGAATAACTCAAAAGAACTAATGTGACCTCAAAAAAAAAAATGCTTGTTTGTTGGCTATAAAGAAAGATAAGAAAACTTTGATATCTGCTTTCTAATATTGAAATAACCGTCTTTAAAAAATATTTATTTATTAAAGTTTATTCACTTTGTATCTCAGCTGTAGCTCCCTCCTTCATCTCCTCCCAACCCCAACCTCCCTCCCTCTTCTTCTTCTATGACCCTCCCCCAGTCTAGTAATAGGGAAGGTCCTCCTCCCTTTCCATATGACCCTAGTCTATCAGGTCTCACATACCATCTTTAAGAAAGCAAATGGCATTGTCATTCTACACCTTAATTTAAAAAAAAATTCAAAGTTCTTGTGTTTTTGTATGTCCAGTTCTGCACACATTTTCAATATGGCTCAAAAGAGGCTTCTACCAGAAAGGTAGAATTTTTTGAATAAAAAAAATGTGGGAAAAAATTATAAGATTTGGGTTGTTAAATTGCAACTAATTAACATAACATAAATATTTGAATTCTACACTAAAGTAAAAATGTATGATTGAATATTGTTAAAATAATTTAATACTTCTTTTAGTATTGGGCAAAATATATTCTGTTGATCTATGAACACTAGGGACTCAGTCTACCTGTTATTATAACATTCACTAATTGAAACCTGGTTTCTTTTTATTTTATTTTTTATTATTAGTTACAATTTATTAACTCTATATCTCAGCTGTATCTGCTCCTTCATTCCCTCCCAAACCCACCCTCCCTCATCTCATCCCTGCCCCTTTCCATGTCCACTGATTGGGGAGGGCTTCCTTCCCTCTCATCTGATCCTGTTTTATGAGGTATCTTCAGGACTGGCTGCAAAGTCCTTCTCTGTGGTTTCTAAGTGAAGAACTAGAACAAATGCATGTTAACCTTGGTTACTAACTATCGGTAAAAGGAAGCATGGCTCCATTACAGAGCATAAAAGCTGTAAAATTCTTCTTAAGAAAAAAAATCTATTTTTCTTCACGTTTTAATTTAGAAAAATACCTACATTGTTACCTTGATTATATTTTTGAATAAATAATACAGGATGAAGTATGTTAATGAATAGTAATGGGAAATTACATGTGACCTACAATTATTTCTATTTTGTTTCTTTTCCCTCCTGCACAGCTGGAGCAATATTTTCAAAACAGTAATCTGAATTTACAATTGCCCTAGAAATTTGTTTTCAATGGGCACCTGTTGCTCTGAGAACAATCCTGTGCAGGCCATTGTACTTGTAATCATCTGGTTCCTGGTTGTGTTTACAGCCTTTCCCTTTCACAGCCTTCTATTTAAGGCCCCCAACACCTCCTTCCTACTGTGCTCTCGCTATCCTGGGCACCTTTCTGCAGTTCACCTGCAGCTTGCCTTTGTCTAACAGCAGATATTTACACTTATTTGTCCCTCCACATAAAATGTTCTTCTAAGGTCTTCACAAGCCTCCTTTTTAATTACCTTTGAAAAACAATGTGTATGTCTCTAGGGAATGTTGCCCATCCTTGACACATTTGCTATTTAAAATTGGCCTTGTGTTCTCTTGTTACATTTCATGTGTCATGAAGTAGTGTTGTTGGCAAAGTTTTCCCAGTTTCAAGGTTGAATTCACACAATAGAAGGGTCTGATAGGAAGGAAGAAAAAACCGTATCATGTGTTTCTGTTAGGGCGTTTGACTTGTACCTTAAATGTCTTTATTCAGTATCCAAGATTTCAGCTTCTACCTGTGGCTCTGATATTTGTGTCTATAGCAAATCTTCCTTTATCTTTTCTTCCATAAATACAGTTTCTTCACTATTGAAGACACTCTCCTTTCCTGTTGTGATTGTCTTTTATTTTTCCAATTCTGATTGTGTTAAGCTCCTATGCAAAGAATTTTCTCTAAAATTCTCACCCATTGATCACTGCTCACTTGCTAAATGAAAGAAAAAAAAAGATATATATTGGCATATCACTGACAGTTTTCCAAATTATCTGAAGACTACAGCTATGTAATCAGTTTTTCCTGCTCTAGTTGAACATGGCCATTTCCTTCAAAAAAAACGAAATATGTATCATAGATTATATGAAAATCACCTCTGTCTCAGAGCCATGTCATCATAGCATCTATTTTGACTATTGTACATTTCTTTCAAATATGATTCTCCCTAAGGTAATTATGTGCACATCATTGTTATATGTAGGAAATAAAAATTTAGGCTTAAATTTTGCTTATGAATGAATACATAAATAAATTAATACAAATAAAGAAATATTAGTCACATAATAATCATTTAAAATAATCATATCCCGACTTAATTTCGAAACAAGAAGTAAAATTTACTAATAAACACAGGAAACACTGGCCAACATAACTACCCACCAAAAAAACACAAATTAAAGTTAATTTGATATTCTATGTTTCCCACTTGGAATGATTATAACCAAGAAATCAAATCAGCTCCCAACCAAGTAATGATCCCTGTTTACTTTTCTGGTTTCCTGGTTTCTGTAGTTTATTCCAAGATATGTGCTCACATCAAAAGATAATAGGAAGTATATATAGGAGGGCTTGGAGGAAGGAAAGGAAGATGGGAAATGATATAATCATATTATAATATCAAAAAGTAAAAAGTAAAAAAAAACACATTAATTTTAAAAGACAAAAATTCTAAAAAATCAATTAAACAACAACAAAATGCATGTTATGTAAAGAGCTTTATAAAAGAGATAGAATTGCTTGGTTGGAAAATGCTGCTTATCAATACATGAGTTATTGCACAGAAATCCCAGAACTAGATATGGGATACATCCTCATAAGATGCAGATCAGAAATGCTCCAGAGGTCTGAAAATAAATATAGTTTCTTGTCATATCTCTTAGTTGTTAAAAAAAAATAAAGCTAAATGATAAATCCTAATGCTAATGACACTATGCACATCAGCTGCAAGATATAGAGAAATCAAGCCAGATCCGAGGTAAAAGCTTTCTCCCTGATGCCTAATTTTCACAATGATGTACAGACTGCTAGGCAGGGAAAGACATCAGTTTTATGCAGTGGTAAATCCTATCAACCACGAGGCAGGATATGCACACTTCTGCAACACTGACTCCAGGGCTAAGGGGTTTACCCACAAATCTGTAAATGGCTTTGAGGTCCATCTCACAAGAAAAAAAAAATCATGTGTAATAGAATAAACCTGGTCAAAAACTCATGGCTTCTTTTACTTAATTAGCATGGCACCAGTCCTCTTTCTAATTGTCTACTCTATGTTTATACTCAAAGACAAATGCTGTTCACAGCCTTAATAAAAGAACATTCTCTATACAGTGGTGAATGCACAGAATCTTGCTTGCTCAAGGTGCTGCAACAAGGGGGTGGTTGTATGCTAAGTCCTAAATAGGACATTTGTACTATCCCTTCCAGGATATGAGGAATAGCATACTAGAAGAAGCTTAAAGATGTGCAGAAGTAGCTCCTGAATGCTAACCTTTAGGTGTGACATAGATATTGCAAACATGACTTCATAAGAACTACATTTCTTTGCACTGCTTTGCACAATATTTGAGTTGTGAAAAGCTAATCATGATACTATTGCTCTCTGATGAGCTTTTGGCTATTGATGGATTGTCAAGAGGTGAAATCCACATTTTCACTTCGGAGTGGAGAGATGTTTCAGTGTTTAAAAGCACTGGTTCCTCTTCCAGGGACTTAGGTTTAGGTTTGATCACCAGCATCTACATGGTAACCCACAATCAATGTTTACTCTAATCTTAGGGAATCCAAATGTCATCTTTTGGCCTCCAGAATCACTAGGTACACAAGCACACAGATAGACATGCAAACAACTACAACAACAACAATATATATGTACATATATATGTGTGTGTGTATGTATGTAAGTATATACTTACACACATTATGTATATGTGTATATATATATATATATATATATATATCAATAACTATTTTAAAACAAACAAACATTGCTACCCACTGGGGAGCCCACCAAGCACCATAGAATAGTTCTATAACCTTTTTCTCAGATGACAATGGTTAAATTCAGTGGATCAAAAAAAAATTTCATGACAATAGGAACATGGAGTACACACAAGGAACTAAATATAAATAATAAAGGGAACAAGTGAGTCAACTGCAATAACGAGTTAGTCATCTAAACAGTTTTTTTTTTCTTTTTACAATTTATTTATTTTTTTATAAATTACAGTTTATTCATTTTGTCTCTCCACTCTACCCCTTCCCTCATCCCTTTCAATCCCACCTTCTCTCCCTCATCTCTTTCCATGTCCCTCCCCAAATTCACTGAGAGGAAATGTCCTCCTTCTCTTCCATCTGACCCTAGTCTATCAGGTCTCATCAGGACTGGCTGCATTGTCTTCCTCTGTGGCCTGATAAGGCTGCTTCCCTATCAGGGGGAGGTGATCAAGGAGCCACCCTATGAGTTCAGAAAGTCCCCTGTTCCCATTACTGGGGAACCCACTTGGAGACTGAGCTGCCATGGGCTAAACAGAGTTTTTATGATTATTACAATTTATTCACTTTATATTCCAGTTGTAGCCCCCTCCCTTATATCCTCCCGGGCCTACCCTCCCTCCCTCTTCTTCCCCTATCTCTCTACCCAAGTCCACTGATAGGGGAAGTCCTCCTCCCCTTTTGTCAGACCCTAGTCTATCAGGTCTCATCAGGACTGCCTGGATCTTCTTCCTTTGTGTTCAAGGAACAGGCAACAGAGTTCATGCCAGAGATTTCCTCTTCTCCCCTTACTAGGGAAACCGCATGGAGGCTGAGCTATCTATGGGCTCTATCTGAGCAGAGGGTCTATGTCCTCTCTATGCATTGTCTTTGATTGATGATGCAAAAGTCTCTGCAGTTCCCCTTGGGCTCTGCCCTTTTTGGCTTTGTTGTCTTTTGTGAGGCTCCCAGCGTCTATCCTGTTTTCTCTTCTGAATGAGAATTAAGCATCTTCCCTAGGGTCTTCCTTGTTGTTTAGCTTCTTTTGGCCTATAGATTTTAGTATGTTTATACTATATTCTATGGCTGATATCCTCATCTTAGTGAGTATATACCATGTGTGTCTTATTGCTTTTGGGTTACTTCACTCAGGATGATCTTTTCTAGTTTCACCCATTTGCCTGCAAATTTTATGATTTCCTTGTTTTTAATAGCTGAGTAGTATTCCATTGTGTAAATGTACCACAATTTCTGTATCCATTCTTGAATTGAGGTATATCTAGGTTGTTTCTAGATTCTGGATATTACAAATAAACCTGCTATGATCACAGTTGAGCAAATGTCCTTGTTGTATGGTTGAACATCTCTTGAATATATGCCCAGGAGTGTTAGGAGATTAGGAGGGAGAGAGGAAGGGACAGAGGAAAGGAGGGGGAAGAAGGGAGGGAGAGTGGGACTGGGATGAAATGATGGAGGGATCTACAACTGGTATCAAAGTGAATAAATTGTAAAAATAATAATAGTAAAAAAAACAACAAAAAGAAAATGGCAGCTAGAATGCTAGAGGGTAATGCTGTAAAATGAATGACTTTCAAACAAGAAATAGGAAATTAAGCAAACTGAAATAGAATAAACCTAGAAATCGTTTCCTTGTATTTTGTAGGTAGAAGAACTATTTTTATTTATTCTGTATATTTGGAATGTTATTAAAATAAAACAGTTTATTGATGTGGAAAAAAAATAGTAGCTGAGAGATTCTATCTTATCCACAAGATTAGGGAGAAACTGGACCATTTCCTGAATTTTCGAAATCAGAAAGGCCACCCAACCCCACTGACAAACCCACTCCAACAAAACAAAATTTCCTAATTCTTTCCAAAACTTTTCCACCCACAAATAACTAAGCACTCAAGTATATAAGCCTATGGGGACCATTCTCACTCAAACCAACACTGGAAAGGAAGCATTAAAAAAATACTACCTGTCTGTAACGCTGTGAGCCATTACACAAGCATGACAACATACGCATAAAGTCTAAGAAGTATCACTCAGATGTTGGTGGCAACCAGCAGCTGCCTATTGAATGCATTTGGGTATGTGCATATTCATAAATATCCCTAAATGTAATCCATTCAGTCCTTCTAATGCTACCTGTATGTATATTTTTATGGCTGAAAATTTGGCATTTGACAACCAATTGGTGTGTTCTTTCTTGGGGAAGGTCACCTCTGCCATTCCCAACTCTTTTCACTTGCCTAAGTTTCTTTGTGTAGGATTAAGGTGTCATGGTCCTTTCTCTGTCCATTTGGGGATGTTCATTTCTAACATCCTTGTAAGCTCACATTTAGGCAGTTATGTTAGTGAGACTTGTGTGTACTGTGTAGCTTCTAATATCAGTAAAAGACACAATCGTATAGAAAAGTAACCAATTATCTGGCTCTTTTCACCCCCCCCCTTTATTTTTGTAATTTTCCCTGAGCCTGGGAGTGTTTTGGAGATGTAACTACTGGGATAGGGCTCCACAACTTTGAATTATGATTGGTTGTGGTTTTCTTTTATGGTCTTCATTTGTTTCAAGAAAAGTTTCCTTGACAAAGGGTGGCAACTACCCTTATTGGTAGGTACAAAGACAAATTTCATAAATTATTGTTAGAAATAATTTTGATCTAGTAAACTAATGGCTGTAGATTCTATTTCAACAAGCATGACTTTGCTCGTACTGAATGGTCAATTAGGTTTCCAGTACCAGGCACGGTCTCCCTCTTGTTGAACAGGTCCTATGTCCACTTAGAGAGGTGTTGGTTGCTGCTAATATATATATTCCACTGCTGCACCCTTAAGGTTATGGAGCCATGCTGGTTGTTGATGTGATTCTTAGGCTTCATAGCTGAATATAGCTGTTGGATGCCTCCTTTCTTTGTGTTGTACCTTCTGGTAACCTGAAAAGGAATCTTCAGGGAGGAGGCTTTCAGGTAAGTTCCATCTGAGGGCCCTCTGAGCTCTGTTTTTGAAGTGCATGATTTCTTTTGAAATAGTGGCTTACTGAAGTTTTTTTTTATTATTTTTCTCTAGAATTAAAATATATGTAAGTCATCTAAAGGTTTTTTAAATTCTCACTTTTCATGAAGATTTAGATTAATTCCCTCTCACCAACTCCAGTCTGAACTTTGGAAATTGTTGTTAATTTATTTTCTAAAGAACTTACATTTTAGAAGGTGTATTCACAGTATTTTAAGTACATAACACATACACCGGAGGGCATGTATTCATTCATTGTTATTTTGTCAGCAACAGTAGAATGAAAAGAATCATCACCCCAGTGGAGCTGCCTGTGACACAGAAGGTCTTCACTGACTATTGAATTCCACTATGGAGAACAGATTTATCACATATTGTAAAGGCTTAGAGCACAAAGTATGACAGTATAGATCTCTGGAGAGATAATATTCTGGAGTTACTCGCATAGAAACAGCTATTCTGTAGCAATGTTGATTTCTATGATAAAATTTCTCAGATTTGGGTTGTACCAACAGTATCAGGGTTTCTCAACAGAATCTTAGCAGTGAGAGCAGAGTGACGGACAAGCTGTACTATGGACCACAAAACCCCGACATCTGTGTTTCTTAGGTGAGAGGAGAGACCACAGGGAAAATGAGGGTTCAACTTCAGGCCACCCAGATAATCCCTGGAAAGTCCCTGGGTTCCCACAGCTGCAGCCCTAGGCCACCTGCCCAATCCTACCAAGATAATGGACTCAAGAAGTAATCTGGAGTAACTATCATAATATCTAACAAAATAGACTTTCAACCAAAACTAGTCCAAAGAGATGAGAAAAGACACTTCATACTCATCAAAGGAAAATTCCACCAAGAAGACATCCAAATTCTGAACATCTAGGCCCCAAACACAAGGCACCCAAATTTGTAAAAGTTTAAGCTTAAACTTAAGAACGTTGAGCATTTCTTTAAGCGTTTTTCTGCTATTCTATATTCCTCTGTTGAGAATTCACTGTTTATCTATATTCCATTTTTTATTTGGTTTATTGGTGTCTAATCTCTTGAGTTCTTTATTTATCTGGGTATTAGCCTTATACCAGATGTAGGGTTGCAGAGACTGATGTTCCAATGGAGGATTATACATGGAGAGGACCTAGACCCACTGCTCAGATGCGGCCAATGGGCAGCTCAGTCTCCATGTGGATCTCTGAGTGAGGGGAGCAGTGGCTACCTCTATCATGAACTCAGTTGACTACTCTTTGATCACTTACTCCTGATGATGCAGTCTTGCCTAGCCACTGAAGAAGAGGATCCAGGCAGTCCTGATACATAACAAGCTATGGGCAGATGACAGTAGTGGAGAACTCCCCCTTTCAGTGGAGTAAGGGAAGAGGATAAGGTGAAGAGGGAGGGAGGTTGGAGCTGGGGAAGTTGAGGGAGGGGGATTCAATCTGGATATAATGAATAAATTGTGAAGAAAAAATTAAAAAAAGAAGTAGGGCCATTGCTGTGATAAACGATGCTGTTCTACAGCACATAAAACTGCTATGTGGGAAGAAGGTAGAAGATCGTGTGACTTAGGCCAGACATTTTATAGAATGCTGTAAACAGATTTTAGTAAGTCATCCTTATGGGAATTGGAAGACCAGAACACCAAGATACATGTGAAGATGTAGCTCATGAGGTTTCAGAGGGCAACACCAACTCTCTAAGGAATTTGGCCAGATATCAATTGTGCTTTACTTAATTATTGGCAAAGAATCTGGATACATTCTACCATGTTCTGAAAATGTGAGGGAGGCTACATTCAGAAGAAATGAATCAAGCCATTGAAGAAAACTTTAGGGTACAACAGCAACCAGCCTGTCATGGTTACTGCTTATTCTTTTATCCAGGTCTGTGTGAGAAAGTGCTACATGAGTAACAAACCCAGAACAATGTGCCATTTGAAGAGAAAGAAACAAATTCAAACCTACAGACAGGCCGGTGCTGAGAAATCAATTGTGCTTGTTGTAGAGATTAGCACCATTATAGAGAAATCTCTTGCTTTGCATCTTAACAATAGGAAAGGTGCCCTGAGTGTAAGAGCCTATTCACTGAAGGCTCTATCTAGTGAAAATCCAAATCTGTATGAACTGAGAGAGCCTAAACGCAAACACCACTAGAGTAGTTGCTCTCCTTGAAAACAGCCACCTAAGGGAATGATGTTTTTCAAGGGTAAACTGGGAAGGGACAAAGAAGCCAGTGTAACCCCAGTCCAAGAAACCAGGCTATTCCTCAAGCTACATGCTGAACTTTGGATCCTTTTTCTCATGGTACTGGTTTCACAGGTATGATAGATCTGAACCTGGCAAGTTCATAGAAGCTCCTACTAAGGTTCTAGAAGGCCACTGAAGCCAGACAATATGCATCAGGCTAAGTTTCCTGAAAATAGTAGCAGAGTGACTACTGCATGAAAATGTGAAAGTGAGGCCTTGGCTGTAACGGACGTAGATCCCATAGTCCTGGGTATGCCGACACAATGGGATGCAGACCAAGTAAAGCAGCATGCTTGTATTGGTGGTCTGGGAGAGAGACTGTGTGTGCTTCAGGAAGATAATTTAAGCCGTGAGAGTATTTCAGCTCTTTAAAGTCCAAATGAATTCAAAACAAATGCTAGATGCCTGCACGGACCTTCAGGATTTAGTGTTTGTTCTGCTTATTTTTGATGGGAATTGCATTGAGTTTGTACATTGATTGCTTTTGGTAGGATAGCCATTTTTAGTATGTTAATCCTAGTAATCTATGACCATGGGAATGATCTTTCCATCTTCTGATTTCTTTTTCAACCTCTTTCTTCAGGGACTTGAGGTTTTTGTTTGTTTGTTTGTTTTTGTTTTTGTTTTGTTCTTTTCTTTAGAAGTCTTTTACTTACTTGGTTAGAGTTACACCAAGATAATTTTTTTTTTTTTTTTTGGTGTGGCTATTGTGAATGATGTTGTTTCCCCAATTTCTTTCTCAGCCCATTTGTCTCTTGTATATAGGAAGACTACTGATTTGAGGGGGTTAATTTTGTTGCAAGCCACTTTGCTGAAGGTGTTTATCAGTTGTAAGAGTTTCTTGGTAGAATTTTTGGGGGTCACTTACATATATTATCATATCATCTGTGAATACTGATTCTTTGACTTCTTCCTTTCTGATGTGTATTTCCTTGATCTCCATTAGTTTTCTTTTTGCTCTAGCCAGGACTTCAAGCATCTTGCTGAAGAGATATAAATAGTGCGGGAAGACTTTCCTTGTCCTTGATTTCAGTGGAATTCATTTATGTTTCTCTCCATTAATTTGATGTTTGCTATAGCCTTGCTATATATTGCCTTTACTATGTTTAGGTATGTGTCTTGTCATTTGTCAAATGCTTTTTCTGCATCTAAGGAAATAATTATGCTTTTTTTCCTTTTAGATTGTTTATATGGTGAATTACATTGATGGATTTCTGTATATTGAACCACCCCTACATGCCTGGGATGAAGCCTTCTTGGTCTTTGCAGATGATCTCTTTCATGTGTTCTTAGAAGGTTTGCAAGTATTTTAGTGAGTATTTTAGTGTCAGTGTTCATAAGAAAATATGGTCTAAAATTTTCTTTTTTTGTTGGGTCTTTGTGTGGTTTAGGTATCAAGGTTACTGTGGATTCATAGAATGTTTGGTAATGCTCCTTCTTTTTCTATTTGGTTGAATAGTTTGAAGAAAATTAGCTGGCATTAAATCTTCTTTGAAACTCACAGAGGATTTTGTGCTGACTCCATCTGGCCATGTGTTTTTGTTTGGCTGGAAGACTTGGTGACTGCCTGTGTTTTCTTAGGGAATATAGGACTATTTAATTTATTTACCTGATCTTGTATTAAACTTTGATAAATGGGATCTATTGTTCACTTACATTTTCATATTTTGTGGCATATAAGCTTTTGAAGTAAGACCTAATGATTCTTTGGATTTCCTCAGTGTCTGTTATTATGTCCCCCTTTTCGTTTCTGATTTTGTTATCTGGATACTGTCTTTCTCCGCCTTTTAGTTAGTTTGTCTAAAGGTTTGTCTATCTTGTTGATTTTCTCAAAGAACCAGCTCTTGGTTTTGTTGATAGTTTTAATTGTTCTGTTTGTTTCTAATTTATTGATTTTAGCCCTGAGTTTGATTACTTCTTGCCATCAACTCCTCTTGAGTCTACATTCTCTCCATGCATGGTCCTCCATTGGAGCATCAGTCTCTGCAACCCTACATCTGGTATAAGGCTAATATTCAGATATATAAAGAACTCAAGAAATTAGAAACCAACAAACCAAATAAAAAATGGAGTATAAAGCTAAACAGAGAATTCTCAACAGAGGAATAGAGAATAGCAGAGAAACACTTAAAGAAATGCTCAGGGCGACGAGCACACACAGTTTCTGAGCGGTGGAATACCTGAACTTCTGAGTTGGTGAGTGGAAGGACCTCTAACCCAGGAAGACAACGGTGGAGCTTTCTAGACAACAGGGAACATCACAGGAGGTGAAAACTTTGGTCTCGGGTCACCCCGGGACTTGTTTGGGGAAGGAGAGAAACGATCCTTTGATCTCGCGGCACTCCCCTCCCCCAGACCTCCCTCCACCTCGGCACAACAGCACAGCTGCCTGGTCTTTCTCAGAGCAGACCTAACTGCCTGAGGTATACAGCTGCTGGGGCAGAGCTCCAAGACCTTTAGAGGCAGGCAAAGATCAGCAGTACATGTCCCGGAGTCCCAGATCTGTGCGGCTGCACCATCCTCCCAGGGCCCGAGTCTGCTGGACGCCATACTAGCTCCTCAGGATCACCATCAATGACAGTACGGCCCACCCAATCCCACAGTGACAGAGAATACACTATATATTCACCAAAACCAGGCAGAAACGTCATACAACCTAGACACACCAGGCGCTGGGCCTCCCAAGCTTGGAGAGCACAGTGAAGAGACCCCAGGACTTCCCAGAAAGCATCGGGACTAGCGACCCAGTCACCAGTTACAGTGGGACTTGGCGGCGGGGCAGCACTGAGCTGGGGGGGCACAACAGCCCTCCAGTTTAAGACTAACCAGGGCCAAACCAGAGAACAGAGACCCTGGTCACCCCATCCCTGCTGATGTAACCACCCTGAAATCTCCAGCGGCAGCAGGACCTCAGAACCTGGCAGTGACAGCAGCACAGAACTGGCAGGGCACATCAAAGAAGCAGGGCCAAACCAGACAGCAGAAAGGACGGATTCCACGATCTCTGCCAAGTGATCTGCGTGTAAGTGAGTGCAATCTTGAGAATCTACAGATCCCCAGATCCTGGGTTTTCTAAAACAGAAGCCAGGCATCGAACCCCCTCCCACCCACATACCCACTTTGGGAAACAGAGGGGCACTAGGGACATTGAAGTTCCTGCTCTGTGGGGCTAATTGAGGAATTAAGGCAGTTAATGCCGGAAATTGCGCTGTGATCATCACTAGCGCCTGTGACATATACAGTGCAGAGCCCCTCCAACACACTCAAGGGCTCAACATTAGCCATCACTCCATCCCTTGAGACACACATCCACACACACTTACACACACACACCCACACACACACACACACACATGCACACACGCGCTCTTGCATTTTCCCCGTTTGCGCCTGCGTACTTTCCTCCCACAGGTACAGCCAGTCCTCAGCACATGCTGAGAGTTCTCAGCTTCCTGAAGAACTCTCCAGACACCAGAGAGAGACAGTACCAATCTGTTCTGCAGAATCCAAAAACAAACAGGGAAGGTTTCAGATAAGCCAATGGCCAGGGGTAGGCGAAAGAACACTTCCAACATAAATCAGGACATCATGACTTCATCAGCAATCCCCAAAATCGATGGATACTCCAATTCAGCAGAAGCACAGGAAAATGAATTTAAAGCCATGCTTGCCCAATTATTTGAGACTCATAAGGAGGAAATGAACAAATTTTTCAAAGAGTTGGCCAGTCAATTTGAGGTAAAGAAAGAAGAAATATACAAAATCCGTAAAGAAACACAGGCATAAAATAGCCAAACAAATAGACACACAAGTAGAGGAAAAATTAGTGGCATATAAAAAGGAAATGAACAAAGAAATAGAGGCCATCATAGAGAAACAGGAATCCAAA
>REGO01000658.1:390702-405466 GCA_010120015.1 Rhombomys opimus | reverse complement strand
ATTTCTAACAGGAACTCAATGAAGATACCTGATAAAACAGGATCAGATGAATGGGGGGGGAGGTCTCCCCCTATCAGTGGACTTGGAAACGGGCACAGTGGTGATGAAGGAAGTAGGGAGGGACTGGGAGGGAATGAGGGTTCAGGACACGGCTGGGATACAGAGTTAATAAAATGTAACTGATTAAAAAAAAAAAAGAAAATTAAATATCCTTCCTAGGGGGGGAAAAAAAAAGAAATGCTCAACATCCTTAAGTCATCAGGGAAATGCAAATCAATATAACCCTGAGATTCCATCTTACACCTATCAGAATGGCTAAGATCAAAAACTCAAATGACAGTATATGCTGGAGAGGATGTGGAGAAATGGGAACCTTCCTCCACTGCTGGTGGGAGTGAAAACTCCTACAACCACTTTGGAAAGCAATCTGGTACTTTCTCAGAAAATTGGGAATAACACTACCTCAAGGCCCTACTTTGTATAAAGTTTCCATTCTAATTATTTTCATGTACTTATTGTAAGTGTTATTACTCATATGAAAAGGTTGCCTGGCAGTTGGGAGCTAAGAAACACCACAAACTCACAGCAATGACAAACCTCACACAACATACTTATTGTGAGAGAAAAACACAGGATGGTGGCTGCCTGTGCTCAGTGGAAAGTAGCAGAGATCCGAGCACACACACAGGATTTATATAGGATTTCTTGGGAGAGGGTGGCTTTGCAGTGGGGAAGGAGGGATTTCCAGGGTGGGGGCTGGTGGGATTTCAAGTCCAGAGGTTGGGCTTTTTACTCTGCAGGGCGGAGACTGAGCCCAATGTTAGGGTAGTTAGCACGTTCTGTGGGTGGAATCTGGTGGTTGAAGATACTCAGTTGAAATACTTGGCTTCTGGTGTCACTCAAGGGGCTCACACTTATGACAAAGTAACAAACGAAAGCCACTTAAACAAGGAATAATTGGTTTTGGCTGACAATTCAAAGGTATAGCAAATTATGGTGGAAAGTCATGGCATGTCATAATGCTTCTGTAGTGAGGAAGCAGAGAGAGACGGTTGCTACTACTTGGAATGTTTTCTTCTTTTTAACCTAGTGCAGGGACCTCACCCATAGAATGATGCTGCTAACACATAGGACGTGTATTTATAAATCAATACAATACAGAATGTCTCTCACCAGCATGACAAAAATGTTTATTTCTTGGGCAATTCTAAATCCTATTAAGTTGCTAATCAACATTAACTATAACAATGCAATTTAGAGACAATTTAGATTCTTCTTCTTGTGTTTTATTTTGTTTCTCAATTTAAGGTACTAAGGTCACAATATTATAATGCAGTTCTCATTTTACATTGTAGACACCAAACCAAATATTTGTGCATGTTAGGTGAATACCTATTCATCTTCATAATACTAATATAGTCATGGAGGAAGAGAAAAATGTGATGTTGCTTTTGCTTTCATAAAGACAAAGCCTGGATACAAAAAATAAAAATAGGTACTTGCTTTTGTTTTTATGTGAACAATCTTTTAAATGAACTATTTCTAATATCCATGTATTTTTGTATCACTCTCTCTTTCTAACTTTCCCTCTCTGTGTGTCCCTCTTCCTCTTTCTTTGATGATCTCTCTAGTTTGCTTTTATTCAAAATAATATATTACATGATTTTTCTTCCAAATCATGGCATAATGTCAAAAAAGAAAAGTCACATCTTATACAGCAATGGGGGAAACAAAGGAAAAGAATAAAGACTTCTTATGACACAATCCATTAACAGTGTGGATAAAAAACATTTCTATAGTCCAACTGCCACTTAACCCCCCCCCCAACCTCTTCTACTTCTTGAGCCTTTCTTTAAGTAGTTGAGGAGAGGGAAAGGCAGGGAGTGGAGTGTAAGATATACCGCAGTTGATTTGAATTCGCAAGGTAGCTTTAGAGAGCCAGGATCATGTACATGTGTGTACATGTACATATCCGTACCTAAGACTAGTATTGACTCTGACTTTGGGAGCTGGGAGAAAAAATAGTGTAGAGTTGTATTTCTCTTATCTTAATAAAATAGGAATCCCTCCCTTTTTTACAACAAGTGTTGTCAGGGCTCAGGAAATTTTGCTGTGGTTGTAATTT
Organism: Rhombomys opimus; assembly: GCA_010120015.1. NCBI lineage: Eukaryota > Metazoa > Chordata > Mammalia > Rodentia > Muridae > Rhombomys > Rhombomys opimus. The sequence continues at coordinate 403,341 of REGO01000658.1, read as the reverse complement.
TCATACTTTAAAATAAAACTGGAAAGGAAGGGAAAGAATGAAAAAAACAAAAAACAAAAAAGTGGATATTGAATAAAAGTGTCATCAAACATCCCCACTGAACAGCAATAATCTTACAACATATGTCAATTTTCATAAGTATTTCATAAAGATTTTCTTTCTAAGATTCTTATGTGACATTATTTCTTTTGTGCCCTATTTTTTTAATTTCTAAACATACATTGTAATTAGTTACATTGCCTTCAATATACTTGTATGTTTCATACATAACAACAGATATCAAGAGTAGGAATGCCATTTCTGTGGGAAGAGCCATTCATCAGGAGTCCCTTGTAGCTCTTTATAAGTTTGGCATGTGAATTTCATTACTATTTGACTCTGATTTGCTGCTTTTGTATTTCAAGAGCCTGAAAAAGGAATAAAAAAACCCATCTAAATGCTGTATGGTTTTCTGAGTAAGAATGCCTGTAATTCCATTTGTTCACAGCATGCAGCTTGGTTACAAAAAGATACAGAGTTGGGTTCCTCAGTGCTAACCCCAATAAGAATATCAACCACATCCATCATCCTAACTTCCTTTTATATCTATACAATGCCAAGCTCAACAGTGTCTTCCAGACACAAGAGGACCAATAGATATATGAAATCACAGTGACTGCGAGAGCATTCACAGACATACAGACATGCCACAAGTGCAAACCAGACAAACTACCAGTAGTAAAAAGGGAAAGTATAAAGAAAGTCCCACCCTAACCAAGAAGCTATTTGCAATTGACACCTTCCAAATGAATGACCAAATTAAATGAAACTATAGTGAACTTTTTGTTTTGTTTTGGTATTTTTTTTTCTTATTGCTATGTTTGTTTTAGTTTTCATTCTGACAGGGAGAGAGAGAGAGACAGAGACAAAGAGAGACAGAGAAAACAGAGGTCATAAATCAATTTTGGCTCTCTTCCCAGTCACTCACTACATTATTTTTGAAATAGAGTCCGTTTAAAATTTCCTCTGTTATTATTGTGTGTGTACATGCACACACATATCACAGTGGACATGTGCATAAAGCTATTTGTGTGAGTCAAAACAGTGTGTTTGCGGGTCTGTTCTCCTCCTCCAGCCTTTATGTGGGACACAAAAATAAAACTAAAGTGATTGGGCTTGCACAGCCAGCCTTTTTATCTGTTGTAAAACCTGCAATCCTGAGAAAGAGTCTTTTAGTGACCATGGATCTTCCCGATCTGAGTGGAGGGCTTGGGCAGTGAACTTCACAATTTCTCTGTCTCTGTGACAAGATAACTGGGTTTTCAGACAGTCCCTGACACACCTGCTTCACACCTGTGGAACAAGTATGTTAATGAATGACTCCACTATTTAGTCTGATCTTGACTTTTAAACTATGCAAAAGGCAGAGAGCAACAGATGCTTCAAGAACTCCATACTGTAAGTACCTGTAACTCTGTGAATAGTCAGGAGTAGTCACATCTTTAGCCAATTCTGTCGCCCACGGTCTTGGTCACTTTATTCGAACATGAGTAGAATGGAAAGAAACTGACTTCAGTGGACACTACCTCAGTTACTATCTCATAAGCAAACAAATGAATGAACCAACCAAATGAAAGTATAGTGTTGGAAAGTAGTCAAATGGTGGTTGCTTTATTACGAGTAGTTACTGGGATAGACACGTTCTTTGATGCATGCAGTGTATTTAAAAATTGAATTAGCAATCAAATTCAAATTTGCTTTTCATTAAAAGAAAATGTAGTACCTACTTGTTTGGCCAGATGATCTGTGGGCACTGGGTCAACATTCTTACAGAGCAAAGTTCAGTTTCAAATAAACAGACTTGCTTCTCTCAAGGTGACCTGTTGTCTAGCTTCCCATATTCCATGTCGCTCCTGGCACACATTTGTTTAGGTTTTCTGCCTGGTCACCACTGGCAGTCAAACTTGGATTTTTTGAAATTACAAAATAAACCTCTTGTCATATCTCAAAATAATTTCAAGCAATAATGAATACAAATGTCCCATCATACAGATACAGGTATTTAATAATAATATAATATTTACCCTATATATATATAACAAGTACTTTATTACTGCAGATATTTGTACATAATCAGAGTTTGGGGTTAAGTATCTGCAATAGTTTGACTGTGGGTTAAGAAAGAGTTCAATCATCTATGTTTAAGGAATAGCTAGTTGGTTTGTTGTTAATACTCAGTGGTAGAACACTTGATTGATATGCCTGAGGCCTTGAATCAGATCCCCAACACTGAAAAAAATAAAACAAAAATCTAAGCAAGAACTAAATTGTATCAACAGACACCAAAGGATTAATGAATCTTCTAGGAGATTTTATATACAATAAGTAAAATGTGTCTTCTTAGTTCTTCCACTTCTCCTGGCTGCTAACTTACCACTTACTTGTTCTTTCCTTGACGGCAGTAAGTTAATATAGTCTCTGTAAGTTAATATAGTCAGTCCAGCTTGCTCAATCTTGGGGATTGCTTAAATGTATCTTTAAAATGGTCCATGGTAATCTTTGTAGATCTTTATGTTTAAAAAAGTTAGTTCCAAGAACAACTCTAGGGCAGTGTGTCAGGAACCAAGATTAGAGAAGCAGAGAAACCCACCTGAGAAGAGTTTCTCAAGGAAAGACGAAATGGAAGGGGCACCATGCACTACATTCCAGCTGGTTTATGTTCTCTAGCTACAAGGGGACACTGACCAGACCAGAATAGTCCTGTGAAAGAATGAAAAAGAAACGGATCCTGAAGAATTCTTTGAAAGAATATTGGGAGGTGAAGAACAATTTTATGGGGTATTTCTCTAAGATTATAACTTATCATGGCTTACAATATTTTTTTTAATCTATGATGAATGTTTCTGGGAACATTATAAACCTAAAATCTAGGAGAAAATCAAGCCAGAATTCATATTCATTTTCTGAGCAGAACAATTGAAATAATTCCTCCTCTATTCTGAAATTTATCCTTATTTACCATCAATAAATGAGATGTATAGAATCTTGTTCAGCTTAGATATTTTTGCACTATCTACCTGGCTTCATAGGGCTTGTAAAATGAGGTAGACTGATGTGGACGTACATAGTAAGGTATGTTGTAAATAATCCTGGTGTTGGTTTCTGATCCAAATTTCTTGTAACTTTTACTACCCCCCATGAAAGTGACAGATTTGTTGCTTGTTTGTGAGGTCGATAATTCACAGAAGCAACATGCAAGAATAGAGGTAGGGAGAGGAAATACGATCAAAACATTGTACCCAAAACTCTCTAAGAGCCAAAGAAAAGTTTAAAAAAATGCTTTTTTTGTTATTTTAACATAATAGTTCAAGATGCTGACTTATTGGGGTACATTTGTTCAGCAATCTCATAAATTTAACACTACACAATTATCTTTTTTTTTTCTTCTCAATGGAGTTTATTCAGGAACCTTGAATAATCTTCTGACCCTGGGGAAAGCCAGCCCACAGCTTAAAGAGCCTCTGGGTAGCCAACCCCAGCATGCCTCGTGGGCAATGCAGATAGGTCCACATACAAGGAAGCAAGCCAGATCCTCAGCCTTAGCCAAATATGAAGTTGTTTGTGAGAGAGAGCACTCACCATCAGGAAGGTGGAAGGCGGAAACCAGCTCCATCTTTAAGGCGCGACATTACGCAGCTCTCTACAGTTCCCCCTTTTTGTTTTAGACGCATCAGGCAAGAGTAGAGGTCTGATCTCTGACAATTATCTTAATAGAAGAAAGAAAATACTTTTGGATCATCAGATCGTATTGAATACAGACCTATAACCACCTAACCCTGATCCTCAGTCACTGACATCATATGAACCATTTCATTGTCCCACCAGCTTAAATAACTGTGCATAATCACATTATATTTTCAAACTCTTATCTCAAAGCTTTTCTTAGTGACACTAAGAGCATCAGAAGGAAATGTCTGGAAAATGTAGTGGAAAAAACACTGATGAACATCAAAAAATAAAGGTCTTTGACACTCAGGTACACATCAGCATTTTGCTCAGATGAAACAGCTTTAGGCAAACTCCAGTAGATGAGAAGCAGCCAACATTTTTTTCCCACTTGCCAAAATGGATAAATAAAGTTCACACGCCTTTCTAGAGAGCTACAATGACAGAGTTTTGTAGATAGCCTGAAAAGCTTTTTAATCAATTATATAGATCCCCTCAGGTCATTCCTCTGTGGTAGTGTACTGGTTAGTGTCACTTTGTATCTGGAGAAAAACAAATAACTGGAATTCACTACTCTTTTTTATGTAGAAGCATTTTAATCCAGCAACATGGCTACTCTGGCCAGGAATCATCTAAAAAGCACTTCCAGGTCTATGCAATCCCTCTGGAAGGTAGACATACCCTGGATTACAGTATGATCTGCATGGAATACTGACATGTCCTCAGTTCACACCTTTTAATACCAAACAATGAAGGTAAGATTAGTTTATAGAAGGACACAGCCATGTTTGAAAGTGAGATCTAATTGAGGGGCAGACAAAGTGACAAATCAGAGAAAAATTAGATAAAATGTCTCAGACATAAGATATTCACAACTCTCAGTAGAATAGAGGCTACTTAAGAGCAGTGCAGGGAGAGAGAGAGAGAGAGAGAGAGAGAGAGAGAGAGAGAGAGAGAGAGAAAAGAGAGGTTTTACCAAGGGTTTCTTAATGGAACAGTCAAGCAGAGCAATTCAGTAAGAAGTTAGGAGAAGCCAGTTTGAATCAGTCAGCTTGGAGAGGAGTTTAGGCCAGAACATCTGAATTGAACCAGCCAGCAAGTGTTTAGAAAGAGCTAAAAAGGCTTGGAAATGAATGACTCTCATCTAATCCTTTCTTCTGAGAAAATAAAAACATTAACATTTTCATTTTCATTCATTCTTCTTAGAGGGTTTCCTCTTCTGAGGGAGATGATGAAATCATTTGAGTAGTCTCGGGATAATTCAATGGTATATATGCCTCTTCTTTATTTGAGCAAATAAATATAGTATAAGATCTTACAGTATTTCCTTCCATGAAATATCTAAATCCATGTTCCTAGTCTGGTTTTTCTCTTTATATTTGAGAAATTAGACTCCCAAAGAACAATGCCAATGTTTTCTGAAGTTTCCATGTCCAGTCGAAAATGGTTTTAAAATTGGATGTTAGAGACTGAATCATGTCTTCTTTTTACTTTATACCTTAAAACCCATGAGGTGGACCCCTGGATTCTATATGTTTTCATAAGCTGATTGGAGTTTTAGGAACTAGTAAAGGTAATAGAAAGCTGAAAAGAAGGAAAACTATCAACAGATTGGTACCTTCATTTGAAGAAGAAAGATGCAAGAAGCCACTTGTCTAGTAGGAAGTACCCTTGAGTTCATGGGAAGACCACAACAATATCCAAACTGGATCCCATTCTGTAGACAGCCTAGGCTTAGCCTCCATAAATGCTTAACCTCGAGAATTTATTCTGCTTATGCTGTCCAGTCTGACTTACTCTCTTAAAGTGGCCCTACCAGACAAATGTGTATGTGTGTGTGGGAGGGGGTTGTGAATCTATACTTATAGCCACATCTTTTCATTGTGACACACTGCCCCAGACATTTTCAAATACGGAAGCATTCAAATGCATGAAAAAAAATCCCTCTTTTTTTACATTTGAACTTTTTATGGAAAAAGATAAAAATAATCCATCGACTTGTTTTTCATTTTTTGCAGGTTATTTTCCTTTTTTGCTGCTGGATAATGAAATGATAAAAGTGCTCAAAGTACGTTTAGTTGGTTATCAAGAGAAATCAATACTGCTTTGTGTTTCAAAGGGAAAGGCTCGCAAGGACGCTGAGGTATTAAACACAAGTGGATTGAATAGTTATTTGTGAGGGGTTGCTAACGATTGAATTACTATTTTATTTTAATGTCATAACATGGCAGCACTCAAGATTACCTTTCACTTCTAATAATACCATTTACATGGAAGTGGGAAAAAGCTTCTGAAGTGGCCAAACGCTGTTTGCTGAATGGATCATGATAACACTAGAAATTACTCTGGAGGAAAAATAATCAGATTCCCTGCTAGGCTCTTGGGAAAGGTTAATGTTCCTTCACTGAAATAAAGTAAACCAAAAACAAAATCCATAAATCACACATTTATGATAGTAGGGAAAGAAAATATTGGCCTTAGGGTCTCATGTTAACTCTTAACAGCTCAGATTTAGAACCATGGTTTTGATTTACTGTTGTCAGTGGTGGAAGTTTAGGTTTTTGTTTGTTTGGGTTGTTTGCCTTTTTGTTTGTTGTTATGTCTTAACTAGTAAGGCTGTAGTTGGATATTGCTGCCATATTAAAAAAATACTAAGTCCCAACATTTCTGTCAATCATTTTCACCAATACTTACATTTTGAAACCGGCATAATACCATCAACATCACTTTTCAGAAGAGAGTATTGAAACGGAGTTGAAATAATCTGCCCATATCTGGGAAGAGAGAAAGTAAGTGTTCATGGGTAAGCCCTTCTAGTCCTAGAGGAAGGTATGAAGGTCGTATCATTACAAACTCAAAGAGGTGGACACCTGGAATGTCATAGGTATCTTCATGCAAGCATAAGCTACTTCTTGAGCACACAAATGTTAAGTCTTTGCTCAACTAAACAGCTTTCAAATGAGGAATCTGGGATTATAACTTTAAAAAAATACCCCTGAATCCCACGTGCATGAGTGCTCATTACTCCTTATTGACTCCAACACAATGAAGCTAAACTCTTGGAATCTTCTGTGGCTGAACAGTTCAGGATACAGAGTAAAATCAGGCAACCCCTCTCCTTGTGAAAACAACTACTGTAGTTCTCTTCGTAGATTCTTTTCTTGCAGCTCTGTCTGATGACAGCCTCCTAGTGTCTAGCACAGCAAGCTCCTTTCCTTAACCCATGTTCTGCAGCAATAGTACTTGTACCAAGTGGCTAATAAATGCACAGTTAGAATAAGTATTCACAGTGTGAGTGCTGTGGAACATTTGTCACGTAGATGATTCTCACAAAACTCCTTAGTAGGTAGCATTTTATGAACATGTAATCTTGGAGTTTTTATCCAAAACTGTAGCCAAAGGGGCTAACTATACCCCAAGGCACATCAAAACTGCCATGGTGCCTCTCCAGCTCTAACTTTCTCCATTGTCTATATGCCTGAATATGAAGCAGGGATTGTAACCATGTACTTTCCAAAATTTACCACCTTCTGCTTAATTTTTAATTTAAAACTATAAAAACACAAATTACAACTCTTTCAAAAAAATGAATTTTGTGAAAGAAATATTGGTTATCTAATAGCAAGTGGTCATACCTGAAAACAGACAAACAAGTAACATTAGACAGACTAAAAAAAAATTGTATTTATCTATTTAAGAATACATAAATACATAAATACATTTGCATAAAAATACACAGAGTTCCATGCAACAATTACCGAAATTGACATAAATTTGAAAGAGAGCAGAAAAAAATGTAAGAGAATTTGTAAGGGAGAAAAGAGAAAAAAAGATATAATGTAATCACATTATAATCTCCAAAAATAAAATAAATAACAAAGCACATCCCATCCAAATTTATGTGTGTGTATGGTATATCTTTATGTAAATAAATGTCTGTGAATCTCTATTGCCCCCCTCTCTCTTTCTGTGTGTGTGTGTGTGTGTGTGTGCATGTGTGTGCATGTGTGAGTGTGAATCTACACAGTCAACTTGAACTATTAGTATCCATGGATGCTGATAATCTATTGCATTTGAAGGTTTTAAAAAAGGGCCTAGAAGGATAAGAGGGACAGTGGGTGGGACTGGAGGAGACAAGGCAGAGGGCTGCAACAAGGATACAAAGTGAATAAATTGTAATAAGTAAATATATAAATAAAATTAAAATTTAAAATATGTCTTATTATTTTACTTAAACCAGGTACTGTGAGTCGTTCCCATATTCATATTTCTAGAAAAAAAAATAACATTTCAGATATGAAAGAGGAATCTTACTACAAAATATCAAAGTGAAAGAAAAAAGGAGCTTAATGTCTGGGGGTCATTGTAATAAATTAGGAAGAAAGGCTGTTGAGATAGAGGAATGGATTTTGGGTCCCCTCATCTTCATTCATTCATTCATTATTTATTTGTTTATTACATTTTATTACAATTTATTCACTTTGTATCTCCCCCTTGGCTCCTCTCAGTCTTACTTACCCTCCCTTTTCTCCCCCTATGCCCCTTCCTTAGTACACTGATAGGGGAGGACTTCTTCCTCTTCTATCTGACCCTAGCCTATCAGTCTCATCAGGGTTGGCTGCATCATCATCCTCTGTGGCCTGGCAAGGCTTCACCCCCCAGGGAGAGGCAATCAAAGAGCCAGTCACTGAGTGCAAGGAACCTTAAAGATGAAGGGGGAAATAGAAAATCCTGGCAGGGACAGGAGCTCCACAAAGACATCAACAGAGCCAAAATTCCTGGGCACAAGGGGGCCTGCAAAGACTGATACTCCAACCAAGGACCATGCATGGAGAGGACCTAGACCCCTGCTCAGTGAAAGCCCATAGGCTGCTCAGTTTCCTAGTAGGTTTCCTAGTAAGGGTCTCAGTGGCTGTCTCTGACATGAACTCAGTCACCTCATCTTAAAACCAGGATTTCCTCAGAAGACATCAAAACTATTTCAGCTACCACACAGATTTTGTTTACTTATTTATTTTATAAATTTTTTATTTGTTATATTAATTACAGTTTATTCACTTTGTATCCCACCTGTAGCCCCTTCCTAATTTCCTCTCAATCCTGCCCTCCCTTCCTCATCTCCTCCCATGCCCCTCTCCAAGTCCACTAATAGGAGAATTCCTCCTCCCCTTCCAACTGACCCTAGCATATCAGGCCTCAACAGGACTGACTGCATTGTCCTCCTCTGTGGCCTGCAAGGCTGCTCGCCCCTGAGGGGGAGGTGATCAAAGAGAAACCACTGAGTTCATGTCATAGACAGTCCCTGTTCTCCTTACTAGGGTAGCCACTTGGATACTGAGCTACCATGGGCAACATCTGAGCAGGGATTCTAGATTATATCCATGAATAGTCCTTGGTTGGAATTTCAGTCTCAGAAAAGACCCCTGTGACCACGTTTTTTGGTTCTGTTGCTCTCCTTGGGGAACTCCTATCCTCTCAGGGTCTTTCTATCTCCCCCCTTCTTTCATAGGATTACCTGTGCTATGCCCAAAGTTCAGTTATGAGCCTCAGCATCTGATTTGACACACTGCTGGGTAGAGTCTTTTAGAGGCCCTCTGAGGTAGGCACCTGTCCTCTTTCCTGTTTTCTCCTTCTTCCAATGTCCATCCCGTTTGTCTTTCTGAGTGAGGGTTGATCATCTTACCCAGGGCCCTCCTTCTTGCTTAGTTTCTTTAGGTGAACAGATTTTACTATGTTTACCCTATATTACTTCTAATGAACACACACAATAAGTCCACATATTCTCTTATCAAAAGCTGCATTCTACTATATTTTATGGCCTTTATGGATAGCATCCTAAGCTTAATCCACAGAAAGATATTTTCCACGTGTGTACTCTCAGCCATGGTTTCAATCTTAGGCATCAATTCAGATGTCTACATATTCCAGGTCTGACACTCTAAGGGAGCATGTCAATTTATTGGACCTTTCTGTAGGTAGATCTCCATGGGTGATACTTAGGTCATGATGGGCCTGTCCTTGATGGAAAATGTGGGTTCTTTGCATCTTTAATGGAATTGTGTTTCTTTGTATTTTAAATTTATTTTTATTTTTAATTAGAGTTTATTCACTTTGTATCCCACCTGTAGCTCCTTCCCTCCTCCTCTCCCAATCCCAACCTCCTTCCCTCTTCCCCACCCATGCCACTCCCCCTGTCCACTGATAAGGGAGGTCCTCCTCCCCTTCCATCTGACCCTTGCCTATCAGGACTCATCAGGACTAGATGTACTGTCTTCCTCTGTGGCCTGGTAAGGCTGCCCCCCCCCCCTCAAGGGGAGGTGATCAAAAAGCATACCAATTAGTTCATGTCAGAGACAGTCCCTGTCCCCATCACTATGGAACACACTTGGACACTGAGCTGCTATGGGCTGCATCTAGGGAGGGGTTCCAAGTTATATCCATGCATGGTGCTTGGTTGGAGTATGAGTCTCAGGAAAGATCCCTGTGCTCAGATTTTTTTGATTCTGGTGCTCTCCTTGTGGAGCTCCTGTCCTCTCCAGGTCTTACTATTTCCCACTTCTTTCATAAGATTCCCTGTACTCTGCCCACAGTTTGGCTATGAGTCTCAGCATCTGCTTTGATACCCTGCAGGGTAGAGCCTTTCAGAGGCCCTCTGTAGTAGGCTCCTGTACTGTTCCCTCTTTTCTCCCTCTGCTGATGTCCATCCTCTTTGCCTTTCTTACAGGGGATTGAACATCTTAGGCAGAGTCCTCCTTCTTGATTAGCTTCCTTAGGTGTACAGATTTTAGTATGTTTATCCTATATTATATGTCTAATATCCACTTATGAATTTAAACAGCCACAAATCAAGTAATCTAATTTAAAAAAATGGGGTACAGAGCTAAACAGAGAATTCTCAATAGAGGAATATCAAAATGCAGAAAAACAAAGAAATATTAAACATCCTTAGTCATCAGGAAAAAGCCAATCAATATGACCCTGAGATTTCATTTCTTACACCCATCTTAATGACTAAGTTCAAAAACTGAAGTCACAACACATGCTGAAGAGGATTTGGAGAAAGGTGAATACTCCTTTACTGCTGGTGGAAATGTAAACCTGTACAACCACTTTGGAAATCAATCTGATATTTTCTCATGCAATTAGGAATAATGCTTCCTCAAGAACCAGCTATACCACTCCTAGGCATATATCCAAAAGATGCTCAAGTATATAACAAGGACATTTGCTCAACCATGTTTGTAGCTGCTTTATTTGTAATAGCTAGAAGATGTAAACAGCCCAGATGCCCCTCAGTTAAGGAATGGATAAAGAAATTGTGGTACATCTACACATGTAATACAACTCAGCAATAACAAACAAACAAACAAACAAGGAAATCATGAAATTTGCAGGTAAATGGTAGGAACTGGAAAAGATCATCCTGAGTGAGGTATTCCAGAAGCAGAAGGATACACAGGATATATACTCACTCATAAGTGGGGTTGTGTTTCTGACCTACAAGATAAATTGAGGCCCCTAATGATGAAACTTAATTTCGAAAAGAAAAAATAAATTGTCTTTGTCATAGACTGGAGTCTATAAAATTATTTTGTTCTATTTTAGTTATTTTAAATATCTTATAATAGTACTAGGAAACCAAAAACACAACCTTCTTTCAAGCAACAAAGTGTTCTCATTTGCCTGTTTTTGATGTCTGCCCTGCCTCCCAAATATTTACACATGGCAAACTTGATCCCCGCCTTCCCTTAGCCTACACTTAAGGCTTCTGTTTATAGGGACTTCTCTTAGATACAATCTCATGAAAGGTAACCTTCAGCCATGAGAAAGCAAAACAAATATTAAAATGTCTTTGGGTCCTCCATTCCATTAGCTCTATATAAACTGCTCTTAGACATGTTTGTTTTTTTTTTTTTTTGTGTGTGTGTGTGTGTGTGTGTGTGTGTGTCTTACCATACTGTCTGAGCAGCTGTCACTGATTTATAATGCAGCCTGTGGACAGCAGCAATCTCTTGGCACTCATGACAATTAGTGCAGATTTCTGACTTTGTCTATTATGTCGTTTTTGTTGTTGTTGTTTTTGTTCTGTTTCATTTTGTTTTTGGAAATTCATCAGGACACATGTAAAATATTACTTTTTTATATCAAATATTTATTGGTAACTGATAATGTATTTTAAGCCTTAAAGGTGTTTATAAAAACATAGATAAATAAAATGCATTCGGGGGGAGCCAAGATGGCGGCGCTGGGAGAGCACCATGTCTGAGAAGCAGGACAGCAATCTCCATGCAGCGACCAGGAGACTGAACTCTGGGCCCCGAAACCACAGTGGTCATGTTTCCCAGGTGAGGGGAGGCTCCCATGGCCTGGGAATCGGTCGGGTCCACTCTAGGCTGCCCAGCCAGAACCTGGAAGAGTTCCCGGGTGGCACAGGCTTAGGGTCTCCGGGCTGGTGACTTAAGCCTGGGTGTCCCCATCATTTTCCCAGGCTGATCCGTGGGCACAAGGGTGCCTGAGGCTGGGAGTCCCAGTCGCGGGGGGACCCCACGGGGAAGCAAGGTTGCAGGTCTGATCGTGGGTCAACCAGTCTTTCCCGGAAGGTCTCTAGGACAGCAGGTAGCCGCCGCCATCAGCGGTACAGACAGGCTGCGTGCCCCAGTAAAACAGGGACTGGGAACCCCTGTCCGGAGAGGACCCCACAGAGAAGGAAGAAACCATGCTACTGGTGTCACCTAGGGAAAGTCTAGCAGACTGCAGATCGCAAACAGGCGAGTAAGCCCAGCCATCACAGATCTGCATTTGACAAAATCCAACATCCATTCATTTTTAAAGTATTGGAGAGATCAGGGATACAAGGCACATATCTAAACATAGTAAAGGCAATATACAGCAAACCTATAGCCAACATCAAACTGAACGGAGAGAAACTTACAG
>REGO01000658.1:354771-388472 GCA_010120015.1 Rhombomys opimus | reverse complement strand
CATAATCTGACTGGCCTGCTCTTTGATCACCTCCCCCTGGGGGGGAGCAGCCTTACCAGGCCATAGTAGAGGACAATGCAGCCACTTTTGATGTGAACTGATGGACTAAGATCAGAAAGAAGAGGAGAACCTCCCCTATCAGTGGACTTGGTGAGTGGCATGCATGCAGAAAGGAGAGGGAGGGTGGGACTGGGAGGGGAGGAGGGAGGGACTTATGGGGGGATACAAAATGAATAAAGTGTAATTAATAAAAGTTAAATAAAAAAATTAAAAAAATTAAAAAAAAGAGAAAAAAAATTAAAATGCATTCTTTCTGTGCTAAAAATATGGACATGGAGAAAAATGTCATAATATTTCAAGTCCATAAACACACAGGATAAATAATATAGTAATACAGTAGTTAAAGTGTTGAGTTATTGTTTATTTAGTGTTGCTAGCTAGAGGTGGGTACATGTATAATAAAATATTTCTTAGGGTCATTTACCTGCTCTTAGGCCATGGCATTTATTGTAGTTTTTCACACTGTGGCTTCTTGATAAAGTCTGTTACTATGACTTCATAAGCTTGTTGTCAAAAAGATATGTACTCCACTCCAGACTCAAGCAATCAGGTCCTCCAAGTGGAGCCCAGAGTTCTTTAATGCTTGCACCACAAAGTTGTGTTTCTGGTTTCCTATATCCTAGTCTCCGTGTATCTAAGAAATCTTAAGTTAAGGCTTAAAACCCAAACATAATGATAATCAGAGTTCACTCTTGGGTTTCCAATACTATCTGTTACTTGATCTTTTTTCAAAATTTCCAAGGATAATGGAGTTGTCATTGAAATAGTTTTCACATAGTATACCTGTGCCTGTAACCCTGTTGTCTACTTGATGGAATTAAGGATTGATGTAGGACTGATGATTATTTTATACACACACACATGCACACTCACAGGCACAGACTTGGGGGGAGTGTCCATTTCTGTGTGCACAGATCTGTGCCTTCCAGGATGACGGATGCATAAAAATGACTTAGTATTAGGAGTGGCACTTTCCAAAGTACAGCCAAATGAAAGGTATGAAGAAATTGCAGAGCATCCTTGATGCTTGTCCATCTTCCCTGAGTGACACAAAGTGTGACAGTCACTGGATTGTCTGGTGACATCAAGCACCAACTTCTTTAGCCTTCCAATGTAGGCTCAACACTCGGATGACCCAAGGTGTTCCCAGGTTTTAGAACCTGACTGAAACTACTAAGCCATCAGTTTCCTGTCTCTCTAGAGCACAGTTGGCCCTTGCTAATCTACCCATGTCTTGGTATGTAAAAAACTTAATAAATACCATTAATTCATATATGTACATGTATTTACACATATGTATGGAATGCAGAACTTGGATTTTGGACATTACAACTCAACTTTCACCCTCCTCCCCTTCTCATTCTGAGATAGGAACTCACTCTAGCTATTTCTTGTCTGGAAATAACTATATAAACCAAGACGTACTCAGCCTCATGCATCCTTCTTGCCTCATGCTCACAGTGCTAGGGTCCCAAAAGTGCATCACTACACATGGCTTTCAGTTCACATCTCTTGCCTAAATGGTGATCACACCAATTTGGTCCTACACATCATTGTATTGCCCAGACTTGATAGGGTCTCAATGAAAACCAGATGCTTTAAACACTAAAACTCCTGGTGTCCAACCAATACACTAATGCAAATGTTCAACAGTACTTATGAGTGGGAAGTGTCTACATTATTGATTATATTATTATTGATTTTTCAGTTTTGAATGTATAATTTGAATAACAATTATACATTGTTATTAATGTCTTAAACTGGCTTCACAAGGGATGTTTCATATCGACTCAGTGTGATTATGGCTACCATATAATGTTAATGTTTAATATGTTCATTATCACCGTAAACTCATTTACAGACTCATTTCTATCATGGTGCTCTTAAATCATTTGGATAATTCCATTTCTGTTTTCCTCTAATGTCAAGGATCACATCACATATTGCTGGTGTTATTATTAAGCTTATTTTCTCAGCTAACATGGAAATACTCTCAGCCCTTCCAAAACTTTTAAAAACAAGTTGTTTTTCTCTGTTTAAATAGGGTGTAACATAGACAAAGCTGGCTTCAAACTTGTTTTATTGTTGATGCTAGCCTTGAATCCCTGATCCAGCTGTCTTTCCCTTCCATGTGCTACAATTACAGAAATAACAGCCACTCCAGCTTTGCATTTTAAAACTTATTTTTTTCTCTCAGCTTTTGATTTTGAGGTAAATATTAACGCCATTTTGTCATACATTAGAAGCAAGAGGAAAAAGCATAAATGGAAGAAAGAAAGACAGGATAATGAATCAGGAATTGACATTTTAAAATTGTGAATTGTAAAAATCTAACTGAGAGGCAAGCTGAGTTACCTTCATGGGTAACTCAGATATCTTTTTTTTCTCTTAGAATTATTTCTGTCTAAAATTATTAAATAACAATTTATATATCTTTATGTGTACCTAACTGCTCCTGACCCCCTAATATTACAAAGTAGCAGGGCATCAACCCAGAGTCTGTTTAAGGAGCTTAATAAATGCAATCCAGCCAAACTATCAGCAGCCTGGTCCTTTTCTATTAAACTATAATTCAATGGAGACTACTCTAAATAAAAAGCAAGGATGAATTTGCAGAGGTGGTTTTCCTAGAACTGAGCTTCTAAGGATTATTGAATTTCATAGATAAAGCAAAGAAACATGCATTTTAGAGACAGGTGACTGGATTCAGTATCTTCATTTCTTATAGACTGTGTGACCTTCAGTGAATTACTTAACCCCACTGAGTTCCAGGCTCTTTACATAAACAGGGATAGTATTTGCTTTAAGCATATTTTGATACTGATTGTGGTATGATATATGCTTACTATACATCGGTGATATTTTTCTAGTATTAAAAAGAAGTGATAAACATTAAACTTGTAGTACTATTTGTGAACAAATGAGAGAGACCACTACACTAGAGAAAACCGCAACCAGCCAAACCGTAGAGTTGTGGAGCATGGTCTCAATGGATACATCTCCAAAATATGTGTATGCCTAAGGCTTGGTGTGCCTTGCAGAAAATCAGGCAGGAAGGTTGGAAGGGCCAGAGGACCAGGGAGTTCACTGTGAAACTCTGTCTCCATGTGTTGTCAGAAGCTACATCTGTTAAATCTCACCAACATGACTGCTCAGACCTGAGCTAAACAAGAATGACACCAAATAGACATATGAAATTTAACAAAAGACCCATGAGTCCTCAACCCCACACAAAGGGCTCTAGGGCACAGAGGAAATCTGGGAGTAGAAGAGTTGGCCTTCCCCATGGAAGAACATACCGATAGAGATAGATTGTTCATTGCCAAATGGTCTGTTTTGAAAACATATGTAAATGTGTAATAACAATTAATAAAAAGGAGTTTTTTAAATTTAAAGGACAATGCAGGGGTATCTAGGAGTGTTTGGATGGAGGAAAGGAATGGGAAAAATATGATTATGCTATCGTTTCAAAAATAAAAAGATACTATCTTTTTCCATTGTATGGTTTTGGCATCTTTGTCAAAAATCTGGTGTCCATAAGTGTGTAGGTTTATTTCAGGGTCTTCTATTCAATTCCAATGATATACCAGTCAGTTTCTATGCTATTACCATGAAGTTTTTACTGTTGTTGTTCTATAGTACAGCTTGAGATCAAGGATGGAGATACCTCCAGAAGATCTTTTAATGTAGAGGATTGCTTTAGAAATTCTGGGTTTCTTGTTATTCCATATGAAGTTGTGAATTTTTCTTTCAAGGTCTATAAAGAATTATGGTGGTAATTTGTAGATTGCTTTTGGTAAGATAACCATTTTTACTATGTTAATCTGGATAGCATAGCCAGGATAAACATACTAAAATCTGTACACATAAAAAAGCCAATCAAGAAAGAGGACTCTGGGTAGGATGATCAATCCTCATTCAGAAAGGCAAAGAAGATGGACATCAGAAGAGGGAGAAAAGAGGGAACAGGACAGCAGCATACCATAAAGGGCCTCTGAAAGACTCTACCCTGCAGGGTATAAAAGCAAATTCTGGGACTTAGAGCCAAATGTTGGGCAGAGTGCAAGGAATCTTATGTAATAAGTGGGAGATAGTAAGACCTGGAGAGGACAGGAAAAAATCTGGGAACTGGGATCTTTTCTGAGACTGATACTCCAACCAAGGACTATTGATGGAGATGAACTAGAACCCCTGCACAGATTTAGACCATGGCAGTTCAGTGTCCAAGTGGGTTCCATATTAACAGGAACAGGGACTGTCTCTGACATGAACTGATTGGCCTGCTCTTTGAGCACCTCCTCCTAAGGGGGGAGCAGCCTTGCCAGACCACAGAGGAAGACAGTGCAGCCACTTCTGTTGAGTCCTGATAGACTAGGATCAGAGGGAAGGAGGGGAGGACCTCGCTTATCAGTGGAATGGGGGAGGGGCCTAGGTGGAGAAAAGGGAGAGGGGGTAGGATTGGGAGGGGAAGAGGGAGGGAGCTACAGGTGGGATACAAAGTGAATAAACTCTAATTAATAAAAAAATGGGAAAAGGACAGCTATGTCATGCTAGTTATAGATCTCATTAACATAAAGAAGCATTTACTTCAGGAAGGTGTAGAGTACAAAGAATCACCCATTTTAACACAGTTAACTCAGTATTCAGTATGTTCTATATAATGTATCCTGAACATGGGAAACCAATGCTGAGGAATGCAGAACTAGCCCTACCTCACAAAGCAATTATAAAAGTAATGTATCAGGCTATAATACATAAAAGGCACCAGATTAGTAACAAGAGACTTTTTTTTAAATTTTTTATTTAACTTTTATTAAATACACTTTATTCCTTTTGTATCCCCCCATAAGTCCCTCCCTCCTCCCCTCCCGGTCCCACCCTCCCCCCCTTTCTGCATGAATGCCTCTCCCCAAGTCCACTGATAGGGGAGGTCCTCCTCTCCTTCTTTCTGATCTTTTTTTTTTTTTTTTTGTTCTTCTCAATGCAGTTTATTCAGGAACCTTGGACAATCTTCTGACCCTGGGGAAAGCCAGCCCACAGCTTAAAATAGCCTCTGGGTAGCCAACCCCAGCGTGCCTCGTGGGCAATGCAAATAGGTCCACATACACGGAAGCAAGCCAGATCCTCAGCCTTAGCCAAATATGGAGTTGTTTGTGACAGAGAGCACTCACCATCGGGAAGGTGGAAGGCGGAAACCAGCTCCATCTTTAAGGCGCGGTATTACGCAGCTCTCTACAGTTCCCTCTTTTTGTTTTAGACGCATCAGGCAAGAGTAGAGGTCTGATCTCTGATATTAGAAATATATTGGGACTTTGTACCAATGTTCATTTAGGTGTCATCCACTCAAAGAGCATCAGACCTGTCCAATACCTTTTTCTCAGAGGCGGGACCTGGGGCATCAACCCGCATGCAATCAGACATGCTCTTCTCTGGGTCGAGAGCGGCTGACCCTGAGTGCAGTGCTTAGCCTCGCATCCTGAGCGTAACATTTTAGCTTTTTATGGTAGCCAACCATGCTTGGGGATACTGTCCTGCTTCAATGGCTGTAAAGGCCTGAATGATCATGGCTGCATTACACTGTTGTGAGACTCTAACCTTGCATATACACCACAGGCAAACCAAGGCGACCAACACCAGAAGGCCTGCTAATGCTCCCATGCCTGCCCATTCCTTCAGGTGATTCATGGCTGCAGCAATCCATGATGATACTCCTGTGGCTACTCCTGAGTCCACTCTGGTAGAATTTGCCGTAACAATGGCCACTCTCTTGGAATTACAGCCGCCATTGTTACTGCCATCTCATTGGCAGCTGTTGGAGCTACCACCGCGGCATTAGCCATGAGTCATACTGTGCAGACTGCTCAGACCCTAAATAATCTTTTAGCCAATGTAGCTCATGCTCTAGATGTAAAAAAAAGAATTAATGCTCAACTAAAAGGAGACTTGATGGTGTTCAATCAGAGGACTGACCTCATGCAGGAGCAAATTGATACCCTATGGCAAATCGCTCAACTTGGCTGTCAATGGAAGTATGCTGGACTTTGTGTCACTAGCATACAATATGAGAAGGTTTCCCGTGCTGCAAATCTGTCTAAATAATTGTCTAGCTATATTTTAGGTAATTGGACTGAAGAATTCAACAAGAGACTTTGAATGTAAGGAGGGAAAGGTAGCTTTAGGAAGGCCAAATATCAAAGAAGAGTTGAATGGTAGACCCTTGACCATTAATTAATATGTCTATAATGTGGCATACAGGCCCCTGTTCATTTAACCAATGGGAAGATTGATTTCACAAGAGCTTTATTATACATTCACAGATGGGACTTTAGGAGAAAGCAGACATTCCTCACAATACGAGATGGTACCAATAATGGGGTATTATAGGACTGCTCTCCTAGGACCTTAGTTTTCCTTTTAATTACTTGATTTAAAATTATTTATCATATAACATATTTTCATTATATTTGTTCTCTCCCTCAAATCCTTCCCATATTCCTGCCCACCAAAGGTCATGTTCTTGTTCTCTTTCTTAAAAAAACTGTTTAATCAAAACAAAGTAGCAACAACAAAAAATAAGGGGGGGTGTAAAAATACCGAAATAAAACTAAACAAAAGAAAAAGTACACAGAAACAATCATAAAGACCATTTTGCACTGGCCACTTACCCATGTCCATGGAGTCTGCTTTGGAGTGTGGTTGGTATACCCATTGCTACTCCATTGGAGACAACTAATTTTCCCTTTCCAAGCAGGAATCAATTGCAAAGAACTTCTTGCTTAGGGGTAAAATTTGTGTATACTTCTCTAGGAACTTTTAAGGGACTTAGGGCAGAAATTGAAATGAAACATGGGAGAAGTTCTCATTCCTCCTGGTCCAAACATAAGGTATCAGTCACACACACAGCTTGTTTAGGTGAGGAAAGATCACAGGAACTGGATCTTCTTTCTGGCATCCCTGTCTTTGACCAGGGCAGAATCAAAGACACTTTGGGATAAACACATTTTGTGTCTCTGGCCCTCATTGTCCATAAGGCCATGACCATGGCATTTACACCTTTCTTTGTTTTGTTTTGTTTTATTTTTCAAGGAAGTGCTTTTCTGGGTAGGCCTAGCTGTCCGGGAACTAACTTTGTAGACCACGCTGGCCTTGAACTCACTTACATAAGCCTGTCTCTGCTTCCCAAGTGCTGGGACTAAAGATGTGTGTGTTACCACACCCTGCTCCCTTCTAGTTTTAGCAAAGAAATAAAGGTTTAATTTCAGGATCATCTCTACTAAAACTTCCTGGTCATTTTCTATCTTCTGCTGTCAAAAAAGAGAACTGAGAGAACTTTCTCTTCAGTGACTAAGGTTGTATTAGCTGACCAACTGTCTACAGCTGACAGTTTCTTCAGGATCCTCTTCTGGTCCAGACTGTGAGGCCTCAGAGCATTTGTGACAAGAGATTTAGTCCAAGGCAACCAATGGACCTTGCTAATTCTGCCTAACCTGAAACTCATTCCGTGCTGTGCTTCTGCCATCTTGGCTACTCCAGAAAACTCCAAGCCTGATCTGTGGCTGAAAATCTTTTTCAGTCCAACCTCCATGTTCTGCCCTTTAACGTTCAGATGTCTCACTTTCCTTTCTTTGCAATCTTCTGAAAACATTCCACACCCAACCCAGCAAAACTTTTAAAACATTTCCTCACTCATATCAGCATTTGTTTTCTAGAAGATCCAAGGAGCACAGAGCCTTTTTTTTTTAATTCTAACCAGTGATAAGTTATTTAGGAAAGTTATTGAATATCCATACATCTTAAACTCTGAGTTTATATGTGCAAGGATGTGTGTACTTGTGCACATCTGAATTTCTGTACTTTGGGTGAACATAAATGAACTTTATATTTTAGTTTGTTTCATGAACTTCTTTACATTTGTAACTAGAACAAAATTTGTTCTTCCCTTCTTAGGTAGTTGTTCTAATATGCCACATAATCCTTGACATATGTTCTATATAATAGAATAAATATTGCTTTGAGATAAGTGCATTCAGAACCCTTGTTATATATAACTTAGAAATAAAAGTCCCTATGTGAGCAGCTGCTGTGTCAAAGGTAGCTGGAAATGAACACATATGTAGTTGATTAAAAGATAGTTCTAGGTCTGGAGTTGTAGCTCTGTGGTAGAGGGCTTACTTGGCATAAGCAAGGGCCTAAGTTCAATTACAGTATTAGCAGAAAGAGTTTGTCTTTGTCTGGAGTGTTTATGCTTCTTGATGTTGTGCTTCATGTGTGGGCTTGTCCTTCCATCTCTGTTCTTGACATTTCTTTTAGAAATCTTCCCTAGGATAACACAGAATTCTTTGTGCTCCAGTGAGTAGCACTGTAAGAGCTCTGAACTACCGCAAACTTTATTTTCTGTTACATTTGAAGACTTCTATTAATGGAATCAGATCGTGAACTTCACTTTGAATGAAGACTTTGCTCAGAACTCTGCAGCATCTTTGATAAGAGAGGAGACTGCTGCCTTGAAGCTTTTATTATAACCCCTTTTTCCTGTCAAAATGTCCTTTAATAAGACTGTTTTTAATCTCTTTAAATTAATGAATCTTGTTAAATGGCTCTTAAGGAAATCATTTTGATAATAGTTGACAGATTTTTCCCCCCAGATGGATAGCTTAAGACTTTTTTTTCTCTCTTTTTCTTTTCTTTTCTTTTTTTTTTTTTTAAGAGGGGAAAAGGTCATTCCCAAACTGCATAATCTTCTCTGTCCCAGATGAGTACTGCCGAGTGTTGGTTTTCTGCTAGGTGTCCAAAGAGTAATGTAGTTCGAGAGGATAGAAAAATCACTTAGATACATAATAAAGAATGCATCACAGGGACAAAAATATTTCAAGTTTTGGTTTTCTACACACTTTGGTCTATCTTGTTTCTAGGCTTGGAACTTTTATTACTGGATTAATACAATGACCAGATTTTTTTTTTACACTTAAAGCATAATTCTTAGAAAACCCCCAAAATAATTTTCCTTGATTTCTTTTATCCTAACAAATTATTTTAATACTTAAGACATTACATTTTATTTATGACTTATTTTTTAACTTTGCAGATTTTTATTTGTCTGGAATATATTATATGAATATAAGAATATGATTTATTTGCCAATTATTACATAGAAAAAGAGAACTGCCTGAAGGAGAAAGCCACGAATTTGAGCTATTTGATCTCTCACATTTAAAAACAACCATTTTAATAGATAGTTCTCAGTCTTTCGGTGGAATTCTCAGTTTTTAATGTGATTGCTTTTAATTACTCTAAACTTTCTCTCTCAATTGTCTCCATTCCTACAATATATAATTAAAATATTGTTATATAGTATAAATATTATAAAATAGTTATCACTGACAAAAAAAGTGTGTGTTATAAAGAATTACTACTTAATGAGACCTTATAGAATGTAGGCACAAAAGCCATTCTCTGTCCAGGAAACAGGTAGAAAAGGGAGTTGATAGGGAAAACAGAGGAAGAAAGATAAGGTAGCTATATTTAAGGAAGATAGAAACAAGTCTGCATTCCACAGTGGGAATGATTGGCCTTTAGCTTTCATACTAGATGAATTTTTCTTCTTCTGGTGCTTCATTAAGTCACAGAAGACACAAGTCCTTTTAGAATAAAATAAGACAGAGTATGAGTAAAGAGCTAAATGTCCTAAAATCCAAAGCAAAAAGATGTTCTTATGGTGTGTGTCTCTGTGTGTGTATGTCTGTGTGAGTGCCTGTGTGTATGAATATGCATGTACACGTGTGTATGTGAGTCTATGTATGGATGTGCATTTATGTGTTTGAATATGTAAGTTTGTATATGAATATGTGTGGGCTGAGTAGATATAGAAAGACTGCTTTTGTATTAAATCTCAACAGTTACATCAGAATGAATTAAACAGATATATACTACTTTTCTATATTTGCTATTAAATTTATTCTTTGACTTTTTAATACATATATACAAACCTATTATGTATTTGATTGCAGTCACCAACACCCTCCCTTGTCTGACTTCTGCCCCTATTAGACCCCTTTCCTGACTATGAGACCCTTTTCCATATACACGTTTGTTTTCTTTGAGAATCAAGAAGTTTAACCAGGACCATCTTTCTGGCCATTGATTTGGGACTATACATTGGAGGTTGGTGAGATTATTTAACTGAATACATTCATTTGCAGAATCTACCAATGGCCACCGGTTCAGTGGCAGATGAAGTAGCAAGCTGTGGTTGTCTATTGATAGCTCCTATTTTTATGCAAGTTGAATGTAGGCAAGAGTAATTGCACTGTATTCATATTTTTAATGGATATATACCTTACCTACAAGGTGTTCCATAACCTTCTTCCTAATATCTAAATCTTACACTTTCTCCGTTCCAACTTTCTCAGAGCCCTAGAGATAATGTTGTAAATCTGGAACAGGAAGTTCCTAAAATCATGGGTTCTGAAACAAAAACTATGAATGGCTGGAGTGAGGTACTTCCTTTCTTGTTGTTGGTCAGAACTGCCCCCAAGCCATTGCTCACCCACCAAACACAAAAACATAAGTTTTTGACAAATTTATTTGTTTCACAAAAAAAAATAGATGATAAGACCTATTTTTAAAAAGATAAATAGAGATGTGTATACCAACATCCCATACTCCAATACATCACAATGTAGAATATACAGACATTCCTTATCTGGTAGTTAAAAATAAGTTCCTGGGAAAAGAGAGATATGGAGGGTACAGGAGCCCCACAAGGAGACCAACAAAACTAAGAGATCTGATCCCAGGGGGTCCTACAGAGACTGATGCACCAATGGAGGACCATGCATGGAGAGGACCTAGACCCCCTGCTCAGATGTGGCCAATTGGCAGCTCAGTCTCCACGTGGATCTCTGAGTGAGGTGAGCAGTGACTGCCTCTATCATAAACTCTTTTGACTGCTTTCTGATCACTCGCCCCTGGTGATGCAGGCTTGCCAGGCCATGAAGTAAGAGAATCCAAGCAGTCATGATTAGACTTAACAGGCTATGGGCAGATGGCAATGGTGGAGAACCACCCTTTCATTGGACTAGGGGAAAGGGGTGCAGGGAAGAGGAAGGAAGGGATGGATTGGGGGGAGTTGAAGGAGGGGGCTCCAGTCGGGATATATCATGAATAAATTGTGAAGAAAAAAAATAAAATAAAAAATATCCTTACTGAAGAACAACCTCTAGCATTTTAAGATGCCTAGATTTCTATGGCTCCAGATCTATAATTATTTACTACAAGAGTTATTTCATCCTCATAGACAGTATAGAAAAAAAAACATGTATGGAAAGAATACAAACACAATTTTAGTGTTAACTTGTGTTGCCACATTTCTAACTCAATGGGAACTATTGATCAGCATACTTTGTTTTGTGTTTCGTAGCACTGTGGTTGAAGAAGGACCACCCCACCTAGCCCAGAAGGTAAATCTCACCATGTTTATGGAGTGAAAAGTTTAACACAAATTGGCATGGATGAGTGGGTCTTTGGAACCAATAAAATAAGTCTTAATTTCAGAATTCAGCAAGCACATATTGTGCGTGTATGTGCAGGTTCACATGTGTGCACATGTGTGAATGTGCATGTGGAGGCCAGAGGACAGCCCCACATATCAGAATCATTGTCCACTTTTTTGAGACAGGTCACTCGTTGGACTTAGGTTTTACTATTAGAAAAGAATGGTCTCAGACGTCTTCCTCCCTCCATTGTCCCACACCACTGTAGTTGGCATTTTCAAACAGGGGTTAGAGCTCAAATTCAGGCACCCACACATGTACAGGCAAATGCATTACCAAATGACATTTCAGAGAGTAATTCCCACTTAGAAATGAAGCTCACTAAAATTTTCAATGATAGGAATAATCTATTAAAATAGAACTGGAACAAGAAGAGAGTTATATATTGTATTCAAGCATATATTTTAGTAACAGAGTTAATGTTTTGATACATTTCCACAGAAAGTAAGATCAAATTTAATTGGGAAACAAACTAAATAACTGTCAAATTTTGAACAACAGAATCTATATATTTATAAACATTAATCTTAATCCATTACTTTCTGTATTTCATAGGGAAGATGGGATAAATAAGGGAAGCTTTGAGGTATATTTCATTATACATAAGATTTTCAAATCACATACACTTTGCCAGAAAGGTGTTCAACAACAAAATTGCTGCATCCTAAATGCAGCAATTTTACTTCTGGACAAAGAAAAATAAGAAGTAAATCTTTTATCTACCCTTGGAATTCCCCTGGCATATATTCATGCATTTTTCTTGCTTTAACCTCAGATGATAGATTATCAGAAGGCTGCTAAAAAAATCCCCAGGCTTACACATAATATATTCAGGAGACTACCAGTAACAAAACTTGAAATGTAGGGAGGAAGCTGAACATGGAAAGAATGCATTGGATGCGAAAAGAGTGGGTATCCTTTAATATTCTGTCAATCAAGGGCTGAAAATTCATCAGACTTGGGCCTTCGGTGATGTTGGCCTCAGTGTGTACACAGGGCCCAATATAGCCTTTCTCCATCCTCTGTCATCAGGGCCGACCCCAACTAGTCATGATGAACAACATCATTTATGCAAGCAAACTGACAACAATTGAAGAAAGCATGCATTAGGAAATACTTTATGTTTCAAATCATATTATGAAATTAATAATTCTCCCTACATATTACTCACTTCTGTCAAAACCTTTTTTTTTTTTTGCAAAGGTCTGTGGATTAAATTTTAACGCTGAAATAAATAGCAGCAAATTTGGCAGCTGACTGTGTAGACAAAGAGCTAAGGTTGTACTTTTTTAATTTTATAATATTTATATTTCGAAAGCAGCCATGTACGGTCACACATTGTGCTTCATTTCATTGACACTGACTTGGTTACATTTTATTGTCAATGTAGGGTGACCTGGAGTTATCTGAGAGGAAACCTAAATTGAGGGATTTCCCAGACCATGGGCATGCATGTGGGAGATTATTTCAAATTTTAAAGGTGGTAAGAAGGCCTAGCTATGGTTGGGGAAACTATTCCATGGGTAGATGGTACTAGATGTATAATAAAATTAAGCACAGATTGGAGCAAGTTTACATGCTTTGCGTTTTGATCACAGAGGGAGGAATAATTTAAACAGAAATTGTACAATTTTCTTTCTAGATCTGGACTTCTTAGGATATGTGGTTAGATAATGCATACAAAGATCTAGCTTGTACCAGGGAATATGGTAAAATACAAAATTATGATGAAAGTTTTCTTTCTTTTTTATCTTTAAATTTTTCTCTAAACAAATATTATCTGCTGTGGAATTAAATTCACAACATGGTAATGGAAAGCATAAGCTTTCTTATGTTTTCTTATGCATAATGCATAAGAATGAATAGCTTGGAGCTAAAAGTGAACAACAGTTTAGAGTAACAGGTGGTTTAAAAACTTCATATTTTCTGTTTTAGAATCTGATAGAATACAACCCTTTAGTACTGCTCCTATTCTTTGGATGTTGCAGGAGAAAATATGTTTTCTGGGCATAGAACAAGACTAAACATAGCTTATACTTCAAAACACTAACAGATCAGTCCACAATTAATACACACTTAGCATCAGAACAAGATCTAGTACTGCACTCCAGATATCCGGATACCCAAGTTGATTCCCAGGATACAAGCTTTATACAGTTTTTGGAGTAACCTGCCTATTTTTCGTATTATTATTGTTACATCCCAGCAACAGTTTTTCCTCCCTCCTGTCCTCTTAATCCCTCCCCCACATGCTTTTCTGTACTCTCCATCTACTCTTCTTCCAAAACAGACAGGGAATATGCAGAGGTGACCACTAATGTTTATGATGGATATCTCAGTGCTAAAATTAAAAAAAAAAATCCTTCGCTTTTGTATTTTTTTTTTTGTATTGTATGTACTGAGCATATGTTAATGTTTAATTGCTACCAGATGATTTGTGCAATTACTTCTATGTCCTACATCTGTAGGGAAAAATGCAAAAAAAAAAAAAAGGTGCTTCACACATGCTAAACATAAAGGCACATTTCTAATCATTTATGTTTATCTACTTATTATCTAGATTTGATAATTCCAATATTTATGCCATCTTTCCTTTCCCCAAACCTCCCACATACACTTCCTTGCTCTTTTCCAAATTCACACTTCTCTTTACATTGATTCTTATTACATGGATATATGTACATGTACATAAACTTATATTTTCAATCACCTTTTTCAGTCTACATGATGTTTTTAAGAAAAAATACTGGCTTTCACCTGGCTGCCATTCCTAAATCTGACTTAATTAGTCATGTCTCTTTGGATAACATGATAACATGATTCGCAGACCCTTTTTGAATATACTATCACGGAATTTGAAGCTACCTCCTTAAGAGCAGAAAGTGGCCTAATATAAAAAGCAAATGTGGTAAAACATAATATCATTCAATCTAATTAGGTACTTATAGTACTTAGAAAGTAAAAGGCTTAGGATTGAAGTTGGTGTATGCATGTGTGTGTGTACATACCTTTCATTGAGGTTAGTAAGAGAACAGGTAACTTACAGAATACACAATTGTATCCCACAGGTTTCCTCGCAGTTGCTCATAACATATTTTTAGAACTGATGCAGCCATACAACTGGCTTTCTATATAAGACACATATAATACTAAGCAATCAAGAAGTGAAATTATCTCCTAAGGTCACTCATGTATAGACCTGACTGATGGCAAGCATATGTCATTTAACTGTGAGATTTTAATTAGAAATTGATATATGATGAAAATTGTAATTAACATTAATTCTACTGCAAAACATAGAGTATTCTTATGCACATCCTTCTAATTATTTTCTGTATATAACCAACTCAAAATTTTATTTTTGAGGCACTTATAGTTTTCAAATTTTTTATATTTTGAGTTTTATATTTTTAAATTTATAGTTTTTTTAAATTTCTTTCATTTAATGAAAAAAAGTGAAGTGTTTACAGAGATGGGCAGATTTTCGTGACCAGTGCAAAAGGTCAAGAAGAGGGACAACATTAATCCAGGAAAAGCATGTTTTTGTTGGTAACAAAGGACATTTCATCCTTCCCTCATTTCCTAGACAGACCATTCAAGTGCTCAACAAATATTTGGCTGTAATAACTGTAATCATTAAAATGAACTTGGTAAATATGGAATTGTTTGCTAGCTCAAGTCCTTTAAGTTATTACTGGCCCAGATGGGAATGGTAAATAGACTGATTTATTCCAGAATCGGGGTTGACCAGTTGTCTCAAGATTTAAGTCCTTCAGGTCAGCAACATTAATCTCTTCCTGCTTACCAGCTCCTGAACTGACAGAATGATTAGACACTTACATAATTGCATTAGGATGACAAGGCAGTTTCTGGAGAGGATTCTATGGTGACTATTTTAAGAATAATTTTGGGAAACTGCCATTACCATTTAGTTGATAGCTGTCTTAATTTGTCAGGAGGGACAGAGAGAAGCAAACCTGTCATATAGTAAAGATCTGTCATGAGTAAAAAGTGGCACCATGGCTTGAAAAATTCTATCATAAGGGGTAAACTTTTATAGTGATTTGCATGTTTATTTGATATTTATTTTTAATTCAAACACATAATTTGCATTGGTCTTCATTCCTTCTGCTCCAGAAATCCCAGCTGTCTTCAGTTTTCTTTATTTCTCAATTCCTTATAACAGAAAGCTGGAGAGATACACCAAGTGATATAGCACATGGACACAGACACAGGCAGAATCGAAAGTACAAGAATACATGTCCATGTCGGCATCATTAAAATATAAAGTTCTACACTACTTCTTAATTTTTGTTTTCCTGATTCTCAGTTTTATTAGCTATAAAATTAGAATGCTCATATCATTTTAAAAAGATCATGATAAAATTTTGGAACCACTAAAACATATTTAATTAAAAGCCACATAAATTTATATTATTCTCCCTTTAAGTTTATTTTAATGCTTCATACTGAACTAGTATAACTGTCAATATTTATGAGGTACAGTTTAATAATCCATATATATTGTATGCAGCAAATAAAAGTTGCCAATATTTCAAATAATTATTCTTTGAAGATTATGTGTATATATATATGCATATATAGAATAAACCTGATCATATTAACTTCTCCCCTAGATACAACTTTCCCCAAACTCCTACCAGAACTCCTTCCCAACTTCATGTGCTCCATTTATTAGTTTTAAGCATTTCCATCTCTGTCTGAAATGCTGGTTAACATGATACCTATATCTATACTTCTGTGGCTGAGTTGAGAAACCTGTTATATGTATACAGATAAAAGCAACCCATTCAGATAATTTATGTGACCATACCCTAAGTGTGCAGTGATTAGAGCACTCAAGCTCATTTCTGCTAGTTATTTATAAAATATGCAATAGGTTATTCTAAATGGCATTCTCTTCTGCACTCTGTACAATAAGAAGTGTCTAACAGTGCCTGGTGAGAGATAGAAAAAGGTAAACTACAAAGTAAGATTAAAAAAAAACAACAACAGTGCATTCTGCTTTTTTACACACACACAGTCTCATATATATATATATATATATATATATAAACTCTGGGAAAATGCAATTATCCTATAAAAATACTGTGTATCCAGGCAATTAGGTATCATGAAGAACCACCACTTCACCTAGGCAAAACCTATGTATGGCTGCCCCAAGAGGTCTCAGCACTCATGTGATCAAGGTCTTCCTCTGATTTTATGTTGCTTAAGTACTCAAAATACCAAACCTACCATGTGCAAAACCTACACAAGCTCAGTCCAGTTGAAAATCTCCGTCTGTGGGTGAGGGTGGACACATAATAAGGCCCCTATTAAGCCCAATCAATACTGGCAATTGATTGCTAGTGAGAGATGAAGAGTAAGTTATCATTAAGGGGGTGACAGGTTGATCACAGTACAGGACAGGCCCCACAATTAACAGTATTCCAGCAACACAAAATGTATTCAGTATCTTAAAAACAGGGAGAGTACGTGAAAATAGGTTGATTGAGATTTGAGGATTTATCACATTCTAATCATATTGTAATAAGATCAAGGACAATGCATGAAGAAGACCCAGAACGCTTGCTCAGATGTAGCCCTTAGGCACTTCAGTTTCCAAGTGGGTTCCCTAGTAAGGGAAGCAGGACTATCTCTGACATAGACACTGTTGCTTGCTCTTTGATCATTTCCCTCTGGAGGAGTGGGAAAAGAAAAAGGACCCAGGAGGTCCTGATGAAAACTGAGTGTGGTAGAATATGTCTTTAATTAAACAACTGTGGCAGAGGCATGGCTGGCTCCATAGTGGGACACAGTCTAACAACACAAAGAAAGTATGAAAGGGTCTAAAGGAAGATGGGTTAAAAACAAAAAGGTAAAAGTGGAACATGTAGGAGTGAAGAAGACAGAATAGAAAATGTTATTACTCCTTGTTCTTCCTGGAGTGGGATGGAGTCAGAGCCCAAGGTACGGCTGACACAGAGGGTGATTGGCTCCTGCATTAGCTGAAGCATGCTCACTATGCAAGACTGAGGGAAAATCAGACTGATACATATTACACTATCAAATTCTTTTCCACTGTGTTAACCATCCCATTAATTTTATTTTTTACATAAATGTTTGGCTCCCAAATCACACAGCTGTTTCACGCTAACCCCCAGTGAGTTCATTCACACATACTCAATATACTTCTCACTGGGGTCACATTCCTGCTATGAGGCTCTTTTGGCAACTGGGGAGGAGAGGCAGTTAACCAAGTGAATTCTATTTCCAGGCCCAATTTGAGGAAAAGTATTTCTATTTCTGGCTACGTACCATCTTTAAAAATATCCGTATTGTTTTTTCAGTCTTGACTCCCAAAGATCTATAAATTAAAGAAACATGAAAACACTGAAAACACATAGTTGAATCTGTTCTATAACTTAAAGAAAAACTAATAAGCTGTTTGGATATTCATAGATTTAAATGTGTCAAAACATTTCATTTGAGCATTTACAAAAAAGGTTTAACTCTCCTGTGACTCTTAAAGTTTGATGTCTATCAGTATAATCGGGTCATAGTGGGCATTCAAAGAGTAGCTGATGAATGAATGAAAACATACATGCGTGAAATCTTCTGTTCCCAGGATAAGTAGACTTGTGATGTTGAGTAGAAAGTGTAACTGCCATTGCATTTGGCAACTCAAAAGAAATTTTAAAAGGGGAAAAAGTAAAACCATCAAAATGGCAAAATTTTATCACTACCATATCTCTAGCTTTGAAGAAAGCAACAATGTATACATTTTTATACCTGATTGTCTGTCCTACCTCATAATAATTAAGGAAAAAAGGGGATTGATTACAAGACTTTTTAAACCCTTTCTTCTTCCAATTGAAATCCTGCAATGAGGTGCACCGGATGTGCAACAGTTACTAACAGAACTGAGAAGTTTGAATCAGTGAGTGCTTTTGTATTCTTTTTCCTCCTTTGTATAGCAAGACTTTGCCACTTTCTTGAGTGAGTGTGATTTCAGTAACATAACCAGAAGAGAACATCAAACACGACTTCTGGATAAGACTCAGAAAGGCAGAAATGGACTCAACTATTTTGGGACTTTCTCCAATTATGGTAGGTTGGGGATTGTCTTCTGTGATCAGGGATTAGATTTAACACTTCCCTGGAGTAAGTTCGAGAGTAAAATGTGAGCTAAGGGAGTAAGCAGAAAAGGAGGTAAGGGAGATGTAGTGCCTACTCTGCTCCATACAGTGAGAGATAGAGGGCTGAAGGCAAGGCATGTTTGAGTTTTTATGAAGAACTCATTGTCCCATGAATCAGAAGGATGAACAGCACTGACAACTGCAGGGCTGTGTGACAAGTGCTTGGCAAAAGCCCATGAGCAATGATTTAAAGGCATATCAAGAGAACTCCACCTTTTGTTGGAGGTTTGGGTGTTAAGAGGAGGAACCAAGGGAAAGGCTAACACAAAACAGCACACACATAGTAAACAAGAACATAGACACAACGCCCAGAGGGATAGTCTCTAGTAGGATCTTCCATGGATGATCTGTTCTTACAACAGTCTTTTCCACAAGGAACCATGCCTTTCCATGATGAAGAAAATGTGAGATTCTGTAGTTTTCTTAACGTTGAGTAAATATCAGATGTTAGAGGAAGGCAATATGAATGATATCAGCTCAAAATGAAAAACTCAACCTGAACATTTGAATGTCTTTATTATTTTCTTTATTTTTAACTTTTTTATTAATTACACTTTATTCTCTTTGTATCCATCCTTTAGCTCCATCCCTCCTCCCATCCCAATCCTTCCCAATCCCTCCCTTCCTTCCCCTTCTCCACACATGCCCCTCCCCAAGTCCACTGATAGGGGAGGTCTTCCTTTCCTTCCTTCTGATCCTAGTCTATTAGGTCTCATCAGGAGTGGCTGCTTTGTTTTCTTCTGTGGCCTGGTAAGGCTGCTCCCCCATCAGGGTGAGGTGATCAAAGAGCAGGCCAATCAGTTCATGTCAGAGGCAGTCCCTGTTCCCATTACTATGGAACCCACTTGGACACTGAACTGCCATGGGCTATATCTGAGTAGATGTTCTAGGTTATCTTCATGAGGGAGGACTCTGGCTAAAATGCTCAATCCCTATTCAGAAAGGCAAAGAGGAAGGACATCAGAAGAAGGAGAAAACAGGGAACAAGTTAGGAGCCTTCCAGAGAGGGCCTCTGAAAGGTTCTGCCCTGCAGACTATCAAAGCAGACACTGAGACTTATGGCCAACTGTTGGGCAGAGTGCAGGGAATCTTATGAAAGAAGTGGGAAATAGTAAGATCTGGAGAGGAAAGGAGCTACACAAGGAGAGCAACAGATCCAAAAAATCTGAGCTCAGGGCTCTTTCCTGAGATTCATACTCTACCATGCATGAACATTTGGATCTTAGTGACATTGTATAGCATGAATTTATTTTAGTAAAACACAACATATTTTCAGCCTCCAGTCACACACACATTGTAGTGTTTAGCGTGAGTCCAGGCCCTGCAAAAAGAGGCAAAACCCCCGTAAATCAGACATAAGATGTAATGAGGATACAGTGTAAAGGCAGAGAGAAAAACAGGTGATCAGATACTTTATTTATGGTTGACAGGCTGAGTCTGCTTTGTTTTGGCTCCTCTAGTTGATTATAATCCCTTCATTTTATGTATTAATGCAAATTAACTGGCATTTCAGCTATATGTCAAGCCTGGGTATTGATTAGGAAGTTGACAGACATAAGTTAGTTAGAGTTTCACCATAGGCACAAAAAATCAGATGTGTGGACTAAAACTTTCTACACATATTATAATGAGATAAGGCAGGGCAATTTGAAACAAATTTATACACTGCTTAATAGGCAAACAGCAGCTAGATTATGCAAGGAAACCATTATAAGCAAAGCTTAAGGGATCATAAGTAATGTGTCTAATTGGGGAATCATATAGGAGATTTACAGGGAAAGAATTAGTTATAGAGAAGGGAACAATATATTAAGGAAATGGCTACAAATATGGCTTTGTGTGTAGTGAAAACAAGCTTAATTTAACAATAAATGAGAAAAACATATGGAGTAAATATGCTAAGAATTTAAGAATTCATTATTTCCTGTTTGACACATGTGCAAACTTTTACTTTCCTACATTATATTTTTGTGTGTTTTTATTTTTTCAACATTCATCATTTTGTACTTAATTCACATACAAACTAACAGGTTATAATATGTCACTTTCATACATACTTTTTATTTCCTCTTCTGCATCTCTCTCCCATCTTGCTATCATCTCCTAATTGAATCTTTTCTCTCCCAGTAACCCTAATATCCTCTCTACTTTCATACCTCACATATTCTATTACTCCTATGTTCTAGTTTTCTCCTCTTTCACTTTGAAAAACTTACTGACCAAAACCAACTGATGAAGAAAGAAAAGGATTCATTTCATCTCACAATTCTCAGTGAATAAGCCAAAACAAAGGGAAGTCTGGGCAGGAGTTTAAGATAGGAACCTGGAGCAGAAAATGCATAGACTGCAGAGGCACACTGCTTGCTGAACTGCTGTCCATGCTTTCTCAGTAGCTTTCTGAACAACTTAGGACCACCTGCCATAGCAGGCTGAGCCTCTGCCACCCATCACCAATCAGGCCTGTCTGATGAGGGCAATTTCTCAATTGAGTTTTTGTCTTCCCAGCTGACTCTAGTTTGTATTAACTGAAAAAACCAACTTGCACGCCCTCCTTTCAGTAAACTCCATGTTTTTCCTCACATAGACCTCTTTCTAACAGCATGACCTATAAACATTATCACATCCACATACATGCAGATACATAACACTAAGACTGGAATCTACCACCTATAAACAATAATGTGTAATATATGTCTTTCTAAATGTGGGTTTCCTCATTTAATATAATAATTTCCAGATATATTCATTATCCTAAATGTTTCATAATTTCAATTATCTGTGGGATTTAAAAAATTCCATTGTATGTTTATACCATAATTATATTTCTATTAATTTGAGTTGTTATTATTGTTGATTGATTTAGGTTTGTTACAATATCAAGAATTGAACACTGGGCTTGGTGTATTCTAGGTAAATCTTCTAGTACTAATCCCAAACCCTTATTTTGTAGTAATCTATGCAGATTCAGTGTTGTTGTGACTTGAACAATAATAAACACATAGGGACAAGATTCTCTGAGATCCCATTTATATTCCTTTAGCTATGTGCCCAGAAGTGAAAGATATATTTTCAGCTTTATGAGAAGCCTCTGTACCCATTTCCATAATGGTTGTATAAGGGTATACTTTTGTCAGAGGTTAGTGTTTCTGATTAGTTTTCCTGCTAAAAGTCATTCTAACTAGGCTGAGATAGAAGCTCAATGTGGTTTTAATTTCCATTTCATTCTTGATTAAAGATGTTTAACACTTTCAAATATTTACTAGCCATTTATACTTTATTTAGAACTATATATTCAGCTCATTAGTCTACTTACTGGTAGTTGTTTATTGGTATGTATGTTTTGGCAACAATAGTATATTTGAAATGCAGCTGTAAAAAGTTTTCTTTCCTCATCCTACAGGCTCTTCGTCATTCTACTGATGGTTTCTTCTGCTGTGCAGAAGCCTCTTAATTCCATGTCACCCTATCAGTCAATTCTTGGCCTTATTTCTGGGTTACAGAAAGTTCTTGCCAGTATGTATTTTTTGCAGTGTTCTCACCTCATACTTTCAGTACATTAGATTTTAAATTCTGCATTTTGGTCATTTACATTGATTCTTTTAACTAGGTGAGAGATACAGATTTAATTTCATTCTTCTGAAGGTTACCATAAAGGTTTCATGCACCATTTACTTCTTCAGATATGAGAAACCCTATGCTTGCTTGTTCAAGGTCTTCATTTATTAGTTTGTAATAAGTTAATTTAGGTTATTGTCGAAAGAGTTCTGCTACTTCTTGTGATTTGTGGGCTTTTCTGCATTTACTTTTTATATTCAAGAAATTTGTGTCTATTTCATGAAGTAAACAGTGTAAAGACTTTACCCAAGATCTCTCTTCTACCACACGGTTTTAGGATTCTGGAAAGTATAGATTAGATTTGTTCATTTATTTTTTTATTCTTTGTTATTTGTTCGTTTTTTTTTTCTGTCTGTAGCAATCGTCTCAAGGAAATTTAATCTCTAGTGTTTTGAGAATTATTTTGTGCAGGGCTATATATGACTTAATCTCTGAGAGAATGTGAAGGCTCTGCCCACCTGAATTTAGGTGTCAGTCTGTGTCTCCAAATCTGTCAGGATACTGAATCAAATCCCAACCCCTCACCCAACAAGCAGTCTATCAGCTTGCTCTACAGAGCTTATACTGAATGTGTTATGGGTGGAAAGCGTTGAAAACACCCGAACCTCATAACCAGTGTACACCATTCTGCTTTTATCTGTGTTTTTCATTAGAATAATGTAAGATGTTTTGTTTGAAGATCTTCTTAGAATTGCCTGCTTTCCACGTTCGTTGTTGGTTCTCTCATGAATGGGGTGAGTGAGTGGGAGGATTCACAATTCTCTCGATATGGTAGATCTGTAGCAGTCTTCATGTGCTGTGACTGCTTCCTGCTTATTCTTCTGACACTTCCAGCATGGCAGACTTTCTTCCTTAACTTTCTGCTCTCCCAGTGCCCAGGATCCTTGAGCATAATTCTAGACAGGCCTTAGCTCCCCTTCAGACTTGTTTGCTTGTTGGAAGAGCTTTATACTTGTAGCCCAGTCTGGTCTTGAATTCTTAGTAATTCTTCTATGTTTGATTGTCAGTTGATGATATCATAAGCATGTGCCAAAATGCACAGGTTCCTATTATATTTCTTGTATTTTATAAATTGTTCAAAAGAATGTTTGTTTCATCTTTGTAGAGATAATACATATAATACACGACAGGCTGAAATGTCATTGGATGCATTTGAAGGCCAGATATGTGAGGCACAAGCAGGAAAAAGTATGCAAGAGACAGAATATGAACTAACTACAATATCTACAATATCATGAGTGTAAATAGTGAGAATGAAATCTTGGCTCTCTTCCAGAAAATAAATTATTATTGACACAAAATAATGTTATTTATTGGGAGAAGTGCATAAATATGCTCAGTCTCATCAAAGCTACCCTCAGCTGATAAGATTATTTCCCAATTCAGAAGGTGGAAGCAACTCAGCAAATCCACATAGGATCTATCTCTAAATGACAAGAGTCTGATTTTGAAGTTTAAGTGTAGTTATTATGCAAAAGTGACCTTTATACTTGCAAATATGGTAATTCTATATAAATGACACTTATCCAGATTTAGTTATAAGTAAATATTTTCTAATGTAAACCCAAGCCCAAGATCAAACCAAGATATCCTTACTATATTACGTCACTCTATTATTCTGTTTTTATAGTAATTCAATATACTTAAACTTCCTTTTCTCACTTAACTTCAAGCAGAGGAATGCTTTACTTAGGCTGACTCAGCTCTGTAACGAAACTTCCTAAGCAGCTTTTCAACTACCTTCCACATTTTAGATTTTCAGAGAAGTCTGAGTGAGGCTAGCTGTTGTCTTTTTGTTAACGTCACCTAAATTTTATGGAAAATAAGATTTTAGACTTAGAATCAAACTTGAAAGTGTTTGTCTAGATACACACTAATTTTTCAGGGGAGGAAAAGCAAAGGTGAAATGTATTCATTTCGTTTTCCTGTTTAGAAATGGTTTGTAACACTGAAATTGAACACCCTAATGTGTCACAAGCTGAAGGGTTCGTCAACCCTTAGTCCTTGCGTTCAATTAAGAAAGATGAGGAGGGAGGAGGAAAAGAAGGAAAGAAGAAATGAGAACAGGTGGGTCCCATGTCTTTCTTAAATCATCTGTCAGTCTTCTTATTTGATTGTCAGAAGCGCCTCATCTTCTCTTATATTGGCTGGGCTTTGTCAATTTGATGCAAACCTAGACATATCTGGGAAGGGGATTTTTTACAATATAAATTTCTTTTTATAATTTATTGACCTTGCATCCCAATTTCCCAAATGTAGGCCCCTCCCTCATCTCCTCTCAGCCCCTCTTCCTCCTTCTTCTTCCTTCTCCCCCTCCCCTAGTTCACAAAAATGGGAGCCCGCATTCCCTACCATCTGATTCTAGTCTATCAAGTCTCATCAGAACTGCCTGCATCCTCTTCTTCTGGAAAGGCCACCCTACCAGGGGGAAGTGATCCAAGAGCAGGCAACTGAGTCCATGTTACAGACAGCTGATGATCCCCTTACTAGGAAACCTACATGGACACTGAGCTGCCAATTGTCTACATCTAAGCAGGGTGTCTAGGCCCTCTCCATGCATGGTCCTTGGCTGGAGAATCAGCCTCTGCATGCCCCCCTGGGCCCTGATTTATAAGCTTTGTTGGCCTCATGGAGCTCCTGTCCCCTCCAGATCCTTTTATCTCCCACTCTTTCATAAGACTCCCTGTACTCTGTGCAAAGTTTGGCTGTAAGTCTCAGCATCTGCTTAAATCCACTGCTGGTTGGAGTCTTTCAGAGGACATCTATGGTAAGCTCCTGTCTTGTTTGGAAGAGCACATCTCAATTTAAAAAGTGGCTCCCTAAGTTTGACATGATGTAATGAAAAAAAATTGAATTTGAGTGCCAAAACCCAGACCCTATAAGACAAATACTGTGTTTTCTCCTTTAAGGATGTGAGTTTTTAAGGTTCTGATGGGTTAAGTACAATAACAACAACAGATTGGTATCTAGTAAAGGACCAGGGAGGAGGAGAATATATAATGTTATGAAGACAAAAAGAAAACTAGAATAGGAGGGTTTAATGAGAGGGTGATGGGAGAAAAAGGTAGAGGGAATATGATCAGGGATAACCAACACTAAAGGCCCTTTGAAAAACTATATAAAAACTGACTACTCTAGAATAAACACACACACACACACACACACACACACACACACACACACACACGGCCCCAACTAGATATCTTGTGACACTAAGTTAAACCTACAGTCCTGTTTCAAACTCTTAAACAGCTGGGATTATATTTGCACCTAGCCCTGTCTGTATGCATTATCTCCAAAAGTATATTCATCCCATTATACAATCGCACACCAGAATCTCTGGCCCATTTCAGTAGTTTCTTTCTTACCACTTTTATCAGACTATTTCCATCTCACCCCATTGCCTGCTCTTCCTAGTTTTTGGCAACCAGGTACTACCAAATGCTATGAGTTCAACTTTTTCCTATTCTACATCAGTGAGCTCATGCATGGAGTACTTCCCTTTCCATGCTCAATTATTTCTTTTTAACGTAACAATGATTTCCAGTTATAGAAATGCTGACACAAATGACAGAATGTCTCATATGTACCTGAAGAGTAGCAAATTTTTGTATGCATTCCTCAGAGGTGAGACATGTCAGTCATTTCCATTTCTTAGGTTCTGTAAATTGTGTCTTTATAAATATGGGTGATATCTTAGTTTGGGATACTATTGCTGTGATTATATCCCGGGACCAAATGCAACTTTGGGTATTGTCATCCATCACTGAATAAAGCTAGGACAGGAAATCAGACAGCTTCAGAACCTGATCAGAACCTGGGCAGGGACTAATGCAGAAACCATGGAGCAGTGTCCCTACTGGTTATCCAGCCATGGTTTGTTCAGCCTGTTTTCCCTTAGAACCCAGGGTCTCCTGGCCAGAAATGGCCTGAACCCAGCCCCTATCAATCAGTTAAGAACAAGCCTAATAGCTGCCCTGATTTAGGCATTTTCTCAGTTGAGGCTCCCTCTTTTCAGATAACTCTTGCTTATATATGGTTAACTTAGAATTACCCAGCACAGGGCATAAAAGTGTTTCCTTCAGGAGCCCACCATAGAGGTCCTCTGAAAGGATCCACCCAACAGGGTATTGAAGCAGATGCTGACACTCACACCCAAACTTTAGGCAGAGCAGAGGGAGTCTTATGGAAGAAGAGGGAGTCCACAAGGAGACCAACAAAGCCAAAAAATCTGGGCTCAGGGTCCTGCAGATACTGATCCACCAACCAAGGATCATGCTTGGAGAGTATCTAGACCCTCTGCTCAGATGCAGCCAATAGGCAGCTCAGTCTCCTTGTGAGTGCCTGAGTAAGAGGAGCAGCGGCTGCCTCTGTCATGAACTCCATTGCCTGCTCTTTGATCATTTCCCCATGTTGGTGCAGTCTTGCCAGGCCACAGAGGAAGAGGATCCAGGCAGTCCTGATGAGACTTGATAGGCTAAGGTCAGAATGCAAGGGAGAAGTTCTCCCCTATTCAGTGGACTAGGGGAAGGTGATAGGTTGGAAGAGGGAGGGAGAGCCTGGAGGAAATGCAGGAGGGAATGTACAATCAAGGTGTAAAATGAATAAATTGTAATTAAAAAATAATTAAGTAGGTCAGTAGGTAGACAGATAGATAGTTTCCTTAATAATGATTCTATTTCCTCTGGATATATACCTTGTAGCGGGACTTCAGTTCCATCTGGTAATCTCCATATAAAGACATGCTGTTTTCCACAATGGTTTTCATTAATACTAATTTTCCACTATTAACATCAAAGTACAAGATTTCTATTTTCTTCATATTTTGACAGAATTTCTCTTTTGTTCCTTTGATAATAGTGATTGCAATGAGGTGACATCCCGTTGTGGTTTTGTTTTAACTTCTCTGGTGTTTGGTGATGTTGAAGGTTTGTTGTGCACATACTGATCATATGTCTGATTTCTTTTAAGGAATCACTGGAGTCCACTCACTTTGGTCTATCATATGCTTTTTAAATTAAGTTATTGAGGGAACTTTAATTTTTGGAATTCCTCATTTATTCTTGATCTTAGACATTTGTCAGAAATACAGTTTGAACGAATTATTGCTTTCTTTACTCTACAAAAGTATTTTTATGATATAATTACACATGTAAATTTTTACTTTTGTGCACTCTTCCTTGGGGTTCATATCCCCCCAAATCCTGCCCATTCAAATGTCTTAAGGTATTCCATTATACTTTGTTCTAATAGTTTCATAGTTTCTGGTAATACATGTATTATATTTAATCTATATGTACTTGACTTGTTTAATCGTGAGATATAAGAATCTAGCTTCATTCTTCTCCATAGGATAACTTATTTTTCTAGCTGAAAAGCTTATGCAGCCTCCTTCCTTATGTGTCTATGGTACATTTTGGAAGTCACTGGATGACTATAAATGCAAGAATTTGCTTATAAACTTTCAATTAGTTCTATTGTTCTGTATGTCTCTTTTTATGGGAAAAAAATGCTATTTTAATGGCGATACCTTCCCAGAAAATTTTAAAGGTAGTTAACACAATTTATTTCATTATACTTTTGCTTTTAAACATTAGTATTATTTTCTGTTTTGTGATTTGGATATCTTACATGAAATCTAAAATGCCGATACAATTTTAAAGTTTTTTCTCTTTTTGACAAAAAGTAATAATAAAAAAGTAATAATATCATGGGAATATATGCTCAGTATTATGTTTTTAAATCACAGTTGGTAATTCACATGAGAGTTTGATAAACATTATCTGAAATGCAATGTGGTATTTTAAATTTTATACTTCTCTAATAAACATGAACTTCTTGTTTTCCATGTAATAGCTGTTTTTTTTTTCTTATCAGTCACATTTTATTAACTCTGTATCCCAGCTGTATCCCGCTCCCTCATTCCCTCCCAATCGCACCCTCCCTCCCTCATCTCTACCCTGCCCCTTTGCAAGTCCACCAATGGGGGGACCTCCTCCCCATTCATCTAATCCTGTTTTATCAGGTATCTTCAGGACTGGCTGCAAAGTCCTCCTCTGTGGCCTAACAGGACTGCTCCTTCCTTGGAGAGTGGGGAGGTCAAAGAGCCAGCCATTGAGTTCCTGTTAGAAACAGTCCTTGTTCCCCTTACTATGGGAAACCAATTGGTTACTGAACTACCACGGGCTACATCTGAGCAGAGGTTCTAGGTTATATCAATACATAGTCCTTGGTTGAATGTCAGTCTCAGAAAAGACCCTGTACCCAGATATATTTGGAAATGCTTTTCTACAGTTTTTTTTTCTTTAATTCCAACTCAGTGGCTTGATTTTGCTCTTGATAAACAAAAAAGCATAAAAACTTAAAATCATTATAAGTAAAATTCAAATGATAAAAGATAGAAAATATTTAATAATATATTTTAATGTTTGTTTAGTGTTTGTTCTTTTCTACACTAATACTTTTAAACCATCTATACTCAAATTGAGGCACACTTAAAAAAAAAGACTGTATCCGTTCTTCAGTTGAGAGGCATCTGGATTGTTTCCAGCTTTTGGCTATTACAAATAAAGCTGCTACAAACATGGTTGAGCAAATGTCCTTATTGTGTACTTGAGCCTCTTTTGGATACATGCCTAGGAGTGGTATAGCTGGATCTTGAGGAAGCTCTATGGATTCAGAAATTGTAGTACATCTACACAATGGAATATTACTCAGCAGTGAAAAACAAGGAAATCCCCTGGCAGGTAAATGGTGTGAAATGGGAAAGATCATCCTGAGTGAGGTATTCCAGAAGCAGAAAGACACACATGGTATATACTCACTCATACAGACATATAATATAGGATAAACCTACTATAATCTGTACATCTGGAGAAACTGATCAAG
Source organism: Rhombomys opimus (assembly GCA_010120015.1). Taxonomy (NCBI): domain Eukaryota; kingdom Metazoa; phylum Chordata; class Mammalia; order Rodentia; family Muridae; genus Rhombomys; species Rhombomys opimus. Next base: position 359,155 of record REGO01000658.1, on the reverse strand, counting down.
AGGGAGGACTCTGGCTGGAATGCTCAATTCCCATCCAGAGGGGCAGGGAGGATGGACATCAGAGGAGGAGGAAGGGGGGAAACAGGTTAGGAACCTGCCATGGGGGCCTCTGAAGGGCTCTGCCCTGCAGACTGTCAGAGCGGATGCTGAGCCTTATGGCCAACTGTTGGGCAGAGTGCATGGAATCTTGTGGGGGAGGTGGGAGATAGTGGGATTTGGAGAGGATGGGAGCTCCACAGGGAGAGCAACAGAACTGAGGAGTTTGAACATGGGGGGTCTTTCCAGAGACTCATACTCCAACCAAGTACCATGCATGGACATAACCTAGAACCCCTGCACAGATGTAGCCCATGGCAGTTCAATGTCCAAGTGGTTTCCATAGTAATGGGAACAGGGACTGCCACTGACATGAACTGATTGGCTTGCTCTTTGATCACCTCCCCCTAAGGGGGGAGCAACCTTGCCAGGCCACAGACGATGACAGTGCAGCCATTCCTGATGAGATCTGATGAACTGGGATAGGAAGGAAGGAGAGGGGGACCTCCCCTGTCAGCGGACTTGGGGAGGGGCATGCATGGAGAAGGATGAGGGAGGGTGGGATTAGGAGGGGAAGAGGGAGGGGTTTATGGGGGGATACAAAGTGAATAAAGTGTAATTAATAAAAATTTTTAAAAAAGGAAAAAAAGACTGTATAAAAATAATTGTGTCATTGCCCAAGAAAAGCAGAACTTTTTTTTAAAAAGAGAAATTTACTTTTCGGTAAGGCATAACTACAATGAGGATCAAAGCGCAGTGCATAAAGATTTGAACTTGAGTTTGGGCCACAAATGCTTACATAAAACCAAGTGTGGAAGTACTAGTTAACGGACATAGGGATGGCTGCCTGGCAAGCCAGTCTACCTAAGATGCTTAGCTCCAGTTTAGTGTGAGACAAGAAGGTCAGTTGAGGAAGACACTCAGTGTCAATCACTGGAGTCCACTCATGGGAAGTGCACCCATGTATCCCTATACTATGCACACGCACACACAGAGAACACAAATGCACATACAAGAACACTGTTGTAAATCCATGACCTATCACCACAAACAGAAGACTTTTAAATAAATTTCTCTGTATAGCCTAGCCCATGTAGAAGAGTTGAGATTTAATCTGTGGTAAACTGGTGACCCAATAATGTTATACTTCTCTGTTCAATCACATGTTCACACCTATTGTGTTGGAAGCCTGGATTCTTCATGATGAAGAATTTATTTCACAAATCTGACAACAGGAGTCCCTCATTCATTTGCCAGCCCAGCACTCTGCTCCAATGACTCTACTCGGGAAATTACAAACATCTTAAGCAAATAAGTGAAGTTTTTAAACCATTGGTATAAATTGCCAGCTAGGCAATGCCTTAGCCATTCCTGATACCAGCAATAGTTGAGTAGAGAGTGAATAATCACACGTCACTCCTAAAATAGAGAGTATTTAAATATTTAATAAAGTGACTTACGTTTTTCAGTCTAGACTTGTTTGTTTACTATCCTAAGATTAAAAAGAATCTCCATATGTCTCTAAAAAAGAAGAAAAATATCCTCACATTTTACGAGGTTTGTGACTAAGCCTCTCTAGTAAAAACTAAATGCAAATTTATTTTTTATGAATTTATCTAATGAGGGAGACTCCACAAGGGGATGGAAACATAAGAAATAATAAATGTACCTGGGTTTAAACCAGATTTGCTGAAGAAGCTGATATTCATGGAGATTTATGTTTGAAACTATCCAATGGTTATTAGCTGGGACAATTAGTAAAGCATGCTGGTTGGTTCATATTCCCCATGTGCCTAGATATGTGGGGGCAGAGCACCCTGCTGAATGAGTGTCTTAAAGCTAGTTTAGGAACTGGCTCAAAAATCTTTCTTACACTTTTTTACAAGCTGGTTCCAGCAACAGGGCAGAGGACATAACGCTGACTTGCTGCTTCAACTGTTTTCTCAAATGTTCAGGTGCCATGCTCTAAGATAGCAAGTCCTGGGCACTGTCCACATAATGATAATATGCATTTGAGAGCTGTCACTAAATGAAAAAAAACCATTAATTACTTATGTCTGAGTCAATACTAAGTTCAACTTTGTACATTTTAATTCTTTAATATTTTAAGATAGCAGGTTTGAAAATGGAAAAACTTTAAAACCATTCAAGCCTTACTTAAAGCCAGAAAGCTGACTCATGGACCAAATTAAACATTTCCTAAAACCTGAGGTTTGGTAGGGTCATTTTATTTTGGGGGTGTACATCTGAGAGACAAGTGACATTTTCTTAGAATCTTGTTTGATGTTGTAAAACATTGCACTAAGATAAAAGCTAAGGATAGCAGATTTTAGAATCTTTATTTTTATTATAAATATAATGGAAATAATACATATAAATGTTGCCTTTTATGCAAAATGCAAGGCCCCAGATTCAAGACATATTGTTTAATGAAAGTGAATTTAAAATTCATCCTGTGTTTACTGACTTCATAGAAAAAGAATAATTATAATTAATGACTAACTAATACTCCTTTGGAAACAAGGAAGCAATAGGATAAAATACAAAATGTTCTTTTCTTGTTCCTTCATACTAGGCAGGCTGTTTCTGGCCTGTGAGCGTGTACATGTTCCCTGCTGGGAAGGGTTCCTTGAGGTAGGGACCTCTGGAGGATAAGTGCACTTCTGTGCTGTTTTCCTTGCTGTCTCCTACTTGAAGCCTCTCCAGGTGCATCTTTTGGAAGACAATTTTCTGCTGACCTTGACCACAAAAATAGGCTGTCAATGGTTGCCGTCATTACCACCCACCACACACACTCAAAGCAGCTTTCTCCTTTATTTAAAGGATAAATAATCTTTGTCTTTCATGTCGCTCCTCGTTTATTTTCACACACTGAATAGATGATGAGGATCATATTTGAGAGCTTATGGATCAACTTTACCATTTAAAGCAAGCCTTTCAATTATCCATAAACTTGGCAAAAGGTTGTATTAGAGTTTTTCCTTTTAAAGATATTAAAGTTTGTAAATAGCTTAATATGTAAAGGTAGAGTCTGCCTCTCCCTAAATATGAATAATAGAAGTAAGTGCAAAGAATGTAAAAGAAGAAAAAATGAAAAGGAGGGAGTAAAGAATGAATAAGTTCGGTTATATATTTCTTATATTTTAATGATTTAACACTCTAATGAAAAATTTTGCTGAGAAAATATAATTATATACTGAATAATTGTGTGCAAATACATTATCTTAATAGTGTAATATAAGTGTATAATATATAACAAAATAAAGTATTATTATTACAAGTAAAACTATGCATAATGAATGTAGCTATTTAACTATAACAATTTCATGGTCAAAAAGGTTCAGCTTCAGTAAAGCTTGACTTTCAGCAATTGATTCAAAATAAAACCTCCCTCTCAGTTAAATTTTTAGTTTGTTAAAAGGTAGTCTTTTCACTCATATAAAACTCATATAAATCTAAGCCTATTTTAGAGTAAAGATAAGTGGCTTTGTTTCTAATTTGTAGTTATGTATCTTAAGCCACATTCTGTGTGTATTTTTTACAAAATTGGAATCATAGCAGAGTAGTGGGTTACATTATTTATACAGAGAACATGTAATTAAGTAAAAAACACAACAAGAGCCCAACGTGAGTATCTCAAAACATCTACAGACTTAGAAGCATCAGATCACATTCTGTCATGCGTGTTCTAGTCAGGTCTTTATTATGTGTTTTTTATTATTAATTTTTATTCTCCTATCATACATTACATCCTGACCTTCAGTTTCCTCTCCCTAGGCACCTTCCTTGTCTGTTCCACTGCACCTCCCCTGTCCCCCCGATCCAAACCACCTCCACCTCCCCTTCGAAAAGAGCAGGCCTCCGCCAAACACTGCATGACAAGCTAAAATAAGACCAGGCACTTACCAGTGCATCAAGTTTGAACAAGGCAACCCAGTAAGACAATAAACGTCCTGCAAGTAGGCAAAATAGTCAGGGACAGCCCCAGGTCCCACTGTTAGGAGTCCCACACAAACACCAACTTTCTCAGCCATACCACACATGCAGAGGACTTGGTCAGACCTGTGCAAGCTCCCTGATCTCCTGGAACACCCATGAGTGCTGCTCAGTTGATTCTGTGTCTCCCTGATCTCTCCAAGACTTTTTTCATGAAAGGGTGTTGGATTTTGTCACAGGATTTTTCAACCTCTAATGAGATGGTCGTGTATTTTTTTTTCTGTTTTTACTTTATTTTATTTTATTTTTATCAGTTATATTTTATTAATTCTGTATCCCAGCCGTGCCCCGAACCCTCGTTCCCTCCCAGTCCCTCCCTCCCTCCCTCCCTCATCACCACTGTGCCCCTTTC
>REGO01000658.1:330107-353641 GCA_010120015.1 Rhombomys opimus | reverse complement strand
AATTGCATTGAATCTGTAGATTGCTTTTGGCAGGATGGCCATTTTCACAATGTTAATCCTACTAATCCATGAGCACGGGAGATCTTTCCATCTTCTGAGTTGATTATATGATAGATTGCATTGACAAATGTTCTGCTGTTTAACCACCCTTTCATCTTTGAGATAAAGCCTACTTGATCATAGTAATTGTTTTCATAGGCTTTAAAATTCAGTTTGCCAGTATTGTACTGAGTCTTTTTGCATCAATATTCATGGATAAAAAATTGGTCTATAATTGTGTCTCTGTTGAATCTTTGTGTAGTTTGGGTATCAGAATATCTGTGGCCTCATTAAATGCATTTGATAATGTTTTGCTTGTTTTTATTTGTGGAATGATTTGAGGAGTATTTGTATCAGTTATTCATTGAATGACTGGTAGAATTCTGCAGTAAATCTCTGTGGCTTTTAATGTTTGGGAGGCTTTCCATGACTACTCTTTCCTTAGGTGTTTCAGATCTATATAAGTTGTTTTTCTTATCTTGATTTAACATTGGTAAGTGGTAACCATTAAGAAAATTGTCCATTCCTTTTAGATGTAAATTTTTTGGAGGGCAGGTTTATGAAGTATGACCTAACAATTCTTTGGATTGCTTCCGTGTCTATTGTGATATCTCCCTTCTGTTTCTGATTTTGATAATTTGGATATTCTCTGTGTGTCTTTTAGTTAGTTTGCATAAGGGCTTATCTATCTTGTTGATTATCTCAAAGAACCAACTCTGTTTCACTATTCTTTGAATTGTTTTATTTGTTTCTATCTCATTCATTTCAACCCTCAGTTTTTTTTTCCTGCTGTCTACTTCTTTTGCTTCTTTTTTGCTGCTTTAGAGCTTTCGGGTATACTGCTAAATAGACCTTCTTACTACTCTAAACTTTCTACTTCTACACTTTACTTTACTACTTACTCTATATTTTATACTTACTGTATAGTTTACTTTACTACTATACTTTACTACTTACTATAGTACTTACTACTATAAACTTTTCCTCTTAGCAGTTTTTTCATTTTGTCCTACAAGTTTAGGTATGTTGTGCATTCATTTTCATTGAAATCTAAGAAGTGTTTTGTTTTGTTTCTGCTTTGACACAAAAGTTGTTCAGTAGGAAATTGTTCAGTTTTCATGAGCTTTACACCTTTCTGTTATTTCTGTTGTTGTTGATATGCAGGTTTAATCCATCATAGTCCTGAATCCATAGGATTCAGGAGGTTATTTCAATGTTGAGAGTTGCTTTGTGACCAAGTATGTTGTTAATTTTTGAGAGGTGCTAAGAAGGTATATTTTCTGTGTGTTTGGGTGAAATGTTTTGTGGGTATCTGGCAGGCCCACTTGTTTCACAACCAGTTAGCTTTATTATTTCTGTTTATTTTTTGTCCGGAAAACCTGTCTGTTGGTGAAAATGTTGAAGTCTTCCACTATTAATGTGTAAAGTTTAATGTGTGATTTGAGCTTTAGTAATGTTTCTTTTACAAATGTTGGTGCGTTGCCATTTAGGGATAGATATAAAGAACTGAAGTATCATCTTTGTGGATTTTTCCTTTGATGTATATAAAATGTTCTTCTCCATCTCTTTTTATTAAGTTTAGTTGAAAGTCTATTTTATTAGTTATTAGAATAGATACACTACGTTGTTTCTTGGGACCGTTTGCTTAGAAAATCTTTTCCCAACCCTTTATCCTAAGGTAATATCTATCTTTGATGTTGATGTGTATGTTTTTGTATTCAGGATAAAGATGGATCCTATTTTGTGATCCATTCTGTTAGCTTCTGTCTTTTTATTTGGGAGTTGAGTCCATTGATATTGAGAGAAATTAATGAGCAATGAACAATATTTTATTTTCTCCATCTATGATGATTGAATGTTTTTCTTGGTATTATAGGCTGGGCTGGCATCCATGGTCTCTTATGTTCTGCAGGACATCAGTACACATTCTTTGTTTTTGGAGTCTCTGTTGCCAAGTCACATATAGTTGTAATGTGTCTGCCTTTATATGTTACTTTTCCCTTGTGATTTTTAATATTCTTTCTTCATTCTGTATGCTTAGTGTTTTTATTATTATGGGGAGCAAGGACTTTCTTCTGTGATACAACTGATTTTGTATTCTGTAAGATTCTTCTGCCTTATAGTTATGTCCTTCTTTAGGTTAGAAAATTTATCTTTAATAGTTTTAAAAATACATTCTCTATATTTCTAAGCTGGAATCTTTTACTTTTCTTCTATTCCTATTATTCATTTTTAAAACAAATTATACACGGTATACTCACTTATATAGACCTATAAGATATGATAAACATAATGAAATCTATACACCTAAAAAAGATAATCAAGAGAGCGGACATGGGGTAAGAGGATCAATCCTCGTTTAGAAAGACAGATGGGATGTGCATTGAACGCATGACAGGGGTCTACTGAGCGCATCTGAAAGCCTCTAACTAGCAGTGTTTTCAAAGCAAGGACTCATGACCAAACCTTTGGCAGAGTACAGGGAATCATAAGAAAGAAGGGGAGTTAGTCTGATGGAGAAAGGATAGGAGCTCCACAAAGACCAAATATATCTGGGCATAGGGTCTTTTCTGAAACTGACATTCAACCAAGGACCATGTATGGATATAACCTAGAACCTCTGCTAAGATGTAGCCTGTGGTAGCTCAGTAACCAATTGGTTTCCCAAAGTGAGGGGAACAAGGACTATTTCTAACAGGAACTCAATGAAGATACCTGATAAAACAGGATCAGATGAATGGGGGGAGGTCCCCCCCATCAGTGGACTTGGAAAGGGGCACAGTAGTGATGAGGGAGGGAGGGACTGGGAGGGAATGAGGGTTCGGGGCACGGCTAGGATACAGAATTAATAAAATGTAACTGATAAAAAATAAAAAAAAAGAAAAAAAAAGTTAGATAATCATGATAATTAACAAAAGAGTTAAGGTTAAAAAAGTAGCTAGGACACCATTAGAAAAAGTTTTTCAGTGCTGATGGTCCATGTAGAGCATACCAAAGTCCATCTCAATGTAAGAGTAAAATGAAACACAAACTTCCTTATCAAAAGCTGTCTAACAAATCTCAAACTAGACTTCTACTTTCATCAACCAAAGTAAAGTATGTGTGTGTTTATGTGTAAAAAAAAAATAAAAATAAAAAAAAGAAAAAAATAAAACAAATTATATTAATTACAGTTTATTCACTTTGTATCCCAGCTGTAGCCCCTTACCTCCCAATCCCTCCCTCCTTCCTTCATCTCTTCTCCCAGGACCCTCTCCAAATCCACTGATAGGGGAGGTCCTCCTCCCCTTCCATCTGACCCTATCCTACCAGGTCCCATCAGAATTGGCTGTATGGTCTTCTACTGTGTCCTGTCAAGGCTGCTCTCCCTTCAAAGGGAGGTGATCAAAGAGCCATCCGCTGAGTTCATGTCAGAGACAGTCCCTGTTACCCTTACTAGTTTATCCACTTAGATACTGAGCTGCCATGCGCTACATCTGAGCAGGAGTTCTAGGTTATCTCCATGAATGGTCCTTAGGTGGAGTATCAGTCTTAGAAAAGACCCCTGTGTACAGAATTTTTGGTTCTGTTGCTCTCCTTGTGGAGCTCCTGTCCCGTCCAGGTCTTTCTATCTCTCCCTTCTTTCCTAAGATTCCCTGCACTCTGCCCAAAGTTTGGTTATGAGCTTCAGCATCTGCTTTGATAAGCTGCTGGGTAGAGTCTTTCAGAGGCCCTCTGTGGTCGGCTCCTGTCCTGTTTCCTGTTTTCTCCTTCTTCCAAAGTCCATCCCATTTATCTTTCTGAGTGAGGATTGATCATCTCACCCAGGGTCCTCCTTATTGCTTAGCTTCTTTAGATGAACAGATTTTAGTATGTTTATCTTATGTTATTCTTACATCTGGGCCTTTCATGGTATCCTAGATTTCCTGGATGTTTTATGTTAGAGATTTTTTTTAGATTAAACATTATCTTTAACTGATCTATCTATGTCTTGTATTGTATCTTCCACACTCAATATTCTTCTATCTCTTGGATTCTGTTGGTGAGGCTTGGATATGTAGTTCTTGGTTCTTTACCTATAGTTTCTGTTCGTTTACTTATATTTTACATTTCCAGAATTTCCTCAGTTATTTTGCATATGTGTGTGTTTCTTATCTTCTACTTCCATTTTCAGTCCTTGAACAGTTTTCTTGAAACTTTTCCTTTTTTTCTCTCTCTTCCTTCTCCTGCTGGGCTTTCTTGCATTCTTTAATGAATTTATTTTCTTTTTTTTTTCTTCTTCTCCTTCTTCTTCTTCTTCTTCTTCTTCTTCTTCTTCTTCTTCTTCTTCTTCTTCGTCTTCTTCTTCTTCTTCTTCTTGTTTTTCTTCTTTTCTTTTCCTTGATTTCCTGAAGGGATTTTTTTTACTTCCTGTATATGGACCTCCACCATCTTCATGAAGTTGGTATTAAAGTAGATTTTGTGTGCCTCAGCTTCATTGGAATATTCAGGGCTTGCTGTCATAACTGGACCCTGGAGGTTTCATATTGCACTGTCTATTATTTAATGTATTTTTTACACTAGTGTTTCCATATCTGAATTTGGGATGGTTATTGGTCTACATGCTGACTTCTTTTATTATTGTTATTATTATTATTATTATTAATTATATTTTATTAACTGTGTGTCCCAACTGTATCCCACTCCCTCATTCCCTCACAAAACCTCCTTCCCTCCCTCATCTCCTCCCTGCCCCTTTCCAATTCCACTGATTGGGGAGGACCTGTTGGCTTCTATGTATTTCTCTGTTGAGTAGGTTTTTTTGTTCTTGGTTTCTGTTTCCTCATTGGTCTCTGGTCTTTGTATCCTGGATTCCTGACAGCCAGCATGATCTCTGCTCCACTGGGGACTCTAGAACCACTTTGTGGGCTGGACTTCTAGCATCCTGGCCTTTGGTGCAGCAGGGGTTTTCTGTTTTTTTTTTTTTTTTTTTTTTTTTTTTTTTTTTTTTTTTTTTTTTTTTTTTTTTTTTTTTGAAGGAGTTTTTTTTTTTTTTTTTTTTTTTTTGGTACTGTCAGCACCTGAGTAGCTGAAGTCTTACGATTTCGGGGTATGAGCCCAGCATGGGCAGTGAAAGAGAGGAGGTGATGGAATGGGGTTTTGGGAAAATCAACCCCCTGGAACAGTATATGGAATAAAACCTACAGCATGCAGTTAAAAGTCATAGTCTCCTTTTCTATTACTTAATTACACAAATCAAATGTTGAATAGGAAGTAATAATTGAAGCTTAAACTTCATTGGCCATTGTCAAACTTGGGCAATTTTAAATTCTTTGCAAATTTTCATGACATATTTTTTAAAACCACAACAAAATATTTAAAAGTTAATGTTTAAGTCAGGCTAATAACTTATGTACCCACTTGAAATGCTAGGTACTTATACAGTAATCTCTCATCCCCAACGTTAAAACATGCACCTTGTTCTTAAACTATCATTCTTTACTCTTAGAATAAGTTCTGTTGTAGGAATCAGTGTATCAATATGACAACCATGGCGAGAATGACACCAGGGAAAGAATAGAATCCTTGCTGGGAGATTTCAATGGTTCACATACTTTAATAATCATCTTTAAACTATTGGGTTGACTTGAGACTCAGCTTAAGTCTACTATAAGATACGTCAGGTAATAAAATTTGTAAAGGCAAAAGGTTTATTTCAGCTCAGAGTCATTCAAATTACAAATATTATTTAGTGCCACTGCTGTGTGCATGAGGCAGCCCATTATGTTTGGAGTATTTGGTAGAAAACATACGCATACCACATGACCAGGAAGAAAAAGAAAGAGAGGAGGGGCAAAGTTTCTATAATTACTTTGGGCCACTGGGTTCTATATTATCAGATTCTTCTGTTTCAGTAGCATCACCATGAAGAATAATGTTTAAGGCCTTTGGAGACTATTAAGTTCTAAACCATAGCAGTTAGTAAACACTGTAGATCAGTTTTGCAGATGAGGAAATATCTGATTCTACATACCCATCCTAGACTAGACATCACTGTCATCCACCTGGTACATTATTGAAGATATACTTAAATCTTTGTCTACCTAGACCAGAATTTCAGGATATTGATTCACATTATTAGAATCACCCTTGTATATAAGTTACTCTAAATTCACATTACTGTCATCACCTAATACATTCGCTTTTTCATTCTTATTACCTGCAATGCTTGAAATTTAGTTCCCCATTTCCCAAAATAATTAGATAGAAATGATTAGATAAAAACATTACATATTATATAGAAATAGGTTAACCAATAGAGTTTTATATAAGAAATGATAGATAGATAGATAGATAGATAGATAGATAGATAGATAGATGGATGGATAGATAGATTCAATAAATAATCAACTTTCTGTAGTTGTGATAAGCATTTGAGAAAATCCATTGAAAGGAAGTAATTTTACTTTGTATCATATTTTCTGAGAGCTGCAGTCACTCAGCTCTTGTTTGTGGGCCTATAATAGGTGAGAACATCACAGTAAGAAGATAGATGATAGAAAAATATATAGAGATAGAGATACATACATATGTACATACATAAATGCATACGTATTATAGAAAGATAATGAAGTTTTCAGTTTTCTGCATTTTTAGATACACAGTGTTAATTTCATAAAGTCTCAACCTATAGACAAAACAGAACCCAACAAATAGATGGGCATGTTAAACCCCAGTAATAGTCTTCTTCTTGGTCAAGTGTAATAATACTATTCTGACTGCTATTATGACAATTGATTGTGTTTTTGAAATTTATATGATTGAATCAAAATATTACATAGACTTTTTAAAAAATTTCAAACCCAGTTTATTTTATTCAAAGTTATATTTACAATATTTTGAAATATAATCTGTGACATACAGCATTAGTTCATTCATTTAATTGTACTACTTATATTATTCCCTTGTGCAAATTTAAAAGCAATTTTTGTTTAAAAATTTGTTATACAATTTTTTCCTCCAACTTTTCCCATATCCTTCTTACCTCCCTACCCACCCAATATCATATTCCTCTCTGTGTGGCATCATTTATCTATCTATCTATGAATCTATCATCACTTTTTAATTTTTATTATTATCTCCAAACCCTGAAAACAACATCAAAACCAACAAAACAAACAAACAAACCAAAGAAAAAAAGACAAACAAACAAACCAAATAAAATTAAAATTATCATCAAAAGGATGCATATTCATGCTTAAAGAACGGCATTTAAATAGCAAGGAGGATCCAAGGGAAGATGCATAAATCTCACTTGGAATAAGTGATGATATACACATAGGCAGTGGTTGAAGAGGGAATAAGGCAGGAGAGGAGGCATCACAGAGAGATAAGAGGGTAGAGATCAGACCTGGAGAGAGAGAAAATAAAAGAATAGAAGGCCTGTAGAGAAAAGAGAAGCTGAGGGTGGAAATATTTGTGTGACAAGCTGGAGCCCTAAGTCAGGGTAGGCTCCTGGAAGGGTATGACAGGGATTCAAGCAGAGACTACTAGTAGCAAAGGCCATGGAGACTTAAAAGAACATCCTCTAACTAAACTAGTCTCCTAGAAGAGGGAAGAGAACACCAACCCACCCACAAAAACTTCAACTCCAAATTTACCCTGCTTACAAGATGTGCAGGAATAAAGATAGAGCAGAGACTGAGGAAATGGCCAACCAATGCCTGGCCCAAAGACCCACCCTATGGGAGAGTGGCAAAACATGACACTATGAACAATATCCTGCTAAACTTGTAGACAGGATCCTGCCATGTTGTGCTCTAAGAGAGTTGATCCAGCAGCTCCTCAAAACAGATGCTGAGATTCACAGACAAACATTGGGTGATGCTTAGGGAATCTTGTGGAAAAGTGGGAGGAAAGAGAAGAAACCTGGAGGTGATAGTAGCTCCACAAGTAGACCAACATAGCCAACTAACCAGGGCCCAGAGAGGCTTGTTGAGACTGAAACATCAACGAATGACCTAGCATGAACTGGACTTACGTCACTTACAATGATGAAGCAGATGGTCCGTTAAGGCTTCATGTGGGTCCTCTAGTAAGGGAAGTGGGGACTTCATCGGACATGGTCTCACTTGCTAGCTTTTTGATCACTTCCCCAGGCCACAGGAAAGAGTACATGCTCAGTCCTGATGCAACTGGATGACCTGTGATGGATGGGAATGGAAGCTCCCCTTTCCTGGGGAAAACGGAAGGGGAGAGGGAGAGAAAGGGATGGTGGGGCTGGAAGGGGAGGAGGGATGTGGCTACAATGAGGATGTAAAGTGAATAAAAAATAAAAGCAAGAAGAAGGAAAATACAGAAAACAAGTTTCTAAAGATTGTTGACTATAAATGTTGTAGCATAAAAAAAAATGGTATCTATTTTGGGTTTGACAACTGCTCCTGTAGATGTGACGTGGCTTGGAGTGTAATTGATAGGCCTAGTGCTACTCCATTGGAGAAAACTGATTTTCCTCTTAGAGGCACTTATCAAATGGCTTCTTGATTGTATGTGGGAATTTATGTCTACTTTTCCTTATCAGTGATTGGATTTTATCTGTTTTGAACTTACAGAAGTTTTATATGCAGCAGTGGGTTTATGAGTTAGTCCTGTTGTGTCTGGAAAATATCTTTTCCTGTAAGTCGTCTACTACCTCTGACATTTATAACTGAACCACCTTCTCTTCAATATAGATTTCTGAGCCTTGGAGATGGAGAGGGTTTGCTGAAGATAACCCATTTAAAGCTGACTGCTTCAGAGTTTTTTCTTTCTTTCTTTTTTTTTTTTTTTTTTTTTTTTTTTTTTTTTACTTTTTGAACATTGTCCAGATGAGGGTCTCCCTGTTAGGTACCATCTACTAAAAGGAGAAGCTTCCCTGATCAGTGTTGAATGTTCAATGAGGCACTGGTTAATAAGTGTAGAAATATGTGATTAGGAGTCATTTTACTGTTACACTCCTTAAGCGGAATAAAAGTAATAACTTTCCTCTAGGGCTCATGAACTAGCATCTTAACTAGGCTATTAGTGACCAGATACCTAGAATCTGACAGTACAGAAAGTAGGGAATAGGCTTGAACTCATTGGCAAGAAAGGAAGTTTCTGAAAAAGACACAAGTAACATGGCTATTAAGACTAACAATTAGACTAACTCCATGTTTTCCTCCACTTTTGAAAGTCATTTAAGGTTCTTAAATTATCTTTTTTCTTTAATTTTTCATCGATTACACTTTATTCATTCTGCATCCCCCCATAAGCCCCTCCCTCCTCCCCTCCCGATCCCACCCTCCCTCTCCTTTCTGCATTCATGCCACTTACCAAGTCCACTGATAGGGGAGGTTATCCTCTTCTTTCTGATCTTAGTCCATCAGTTCACATCAAAAGTGGCTGTATTGTCCTCTACTATGGCCTGGTAGGGCTGCTCTCCCCCCAGGGGGAGGTGATCAAAGAGCAGGCCAGTCAAATTATGTCAGAGGCAGTCCCTCTTCACATTACTATGTAACCCACTTGGAGACTGAGCTGCCATGGGCTACATCTGTGCAGGGGTTCTAGGTTATCTCCATGAATAGTCCTTGGTTGGAGTATGAGTCTCTGGGAAGTTCCCTGTGTTCAAATTTTCTTGTTCTGTTGCTCTTTTGTGGAGGCCCTGTCCTCTCCAGCTCTTACTATTTCCCAGTTCTTACATAAAATTCCATTCACTTTGCCCAACAGTTAGTTGCCCATCAAGCTTGGCATCTGCTTTGGTAGTCTGTAGGGCAGAGGCTTTCAGAGGCCCTCTGTGGTAGGTTCCTAGGTTGTTTCCTGTTTTCTTCTTTTTCTGATGTCCATCCTCTTTGCCTTTCAGGATGGGGATTGACCGTTTTAGGTAGGGTCCTCTCCTTGCTTAGTTAGTCAATTTACATGTAGCACGTCTCGCCCCTGGGGGCAATGGTCTCCTGAACCTACTCAGACCTCGGACAGCACCACTGCTAGTTCTAGAACTGATGCAGGATATTACAACGAGGGGGTTAAGGCTTCTCATAATATTTCCTATAAGCCCACACCTGTGTGTTTATATCCCCCATTTCTATTCATTGTTAGCCAGAAAGAGCCAAGTAATTGTGGTAATGATACTTGCTTTTTTGCCCAATGCCGGAATGCTAGTGAAGTTAGCTATGCCCTGGTTACTCGCATGCCTCGCTGGGTGCCTGTGCCTGTTGATGCCCCTCACACTATGACTCTCTTCAGACAGAAAAGGGATCTTGGAATTACAGCTGCCATTGTCACTGCCATCTCATTGGCAGCTGTTGGAGCTACCACCGCGGCATTAGCCATGAGTCATACTATGCAGACTGCTCAGACCCTAAATAATCTTTTAGCCAATGTAGCTCATGCTCTAGATGTACAAAAAGGAATTAATGCTCAAGTAAAAGGAGACTTGATGTTGTTCAGTCAGAGGATTGACCTCATGCAGGAGCAAATTGATACCCTATGGCAAATCGCTCAACTTGGCTGTCAATGGAAGTATGCTGGACTTTGTGTCACTAGCATACAATATGAGAATGTTTCCTATGCTGCAAATCTGACTAAACAATTGTCTAGCTTATTTTAGGTAATTGGACTGAAGAATTCGATACTATGATGGAGCAGCTGAGAGTGGCCATTGTTAAGGCAAATTCTACCAGAGTGGACGCAGGACTAGCCACAGGAGTATCACCATGGATTGCTGCAGCCATGAATCATCTGAAGGAATGGGTGGGCATGGGAGCATTAGCAGGCCTTCTGGTATTGGTTGCCTTGGTTTGCCTGTGGTGTATATGCAAGGTTAGAGTCTCACAACAGTCCACTCTGGGAGAATTTACCGTAACAATGGTACAAAGTCCCAATTTATTTCTAATATCAGAGATCAGACCTCTACTCTTGCCTGAAACAACAAAAAGGGGGAACTGTAGAGAGCTGTGTAATGCCGTGCCTTAAAGATGGAGCTGGTTTCTGCCTTCCACCTTCCCAATGGTGAGTGCTCTCTGTCACAAACAACTCCATATTTGGCTAAGGCTGTGAGGATCTGGCTTGCTTCCCTGTATGTGGACCTATCTGCATTGCCCACAAGGCACGCTGGGGTTGGCTACCCAGAGGCTATTTTAAGCTGTGGGCTGGCTTTCCCCAGGGTCAGAAGATTGTTCAAGGTTCCTGAATAAACTGCATTGAGAAGAACAACAAAAAAAAAAGTTCAGAAAGAAGGAGAATGAGGACCTCCCCTTATCAGTGGACTTGGGGAGAGGCATGCATGCAGAAAGGGGGGGGAGGGCAGGACCGGGAGGGGAGGAAGGAGGGGCTTATGGGGGGATACAAAAGCAATAAAGTGTATTTAATAAAAGTTAAATAAAAAATTAAAAAAAGACTATCTATTAGTAAATAGGCCATCGTGAAGCTGGAAACCTTCTGTACCAGGAAAGACAACATCATTTGTGCAAAGTGGTGGGCAACAGAATGGGAAACTGATCTTTTCCAATTATACATCTGATAACTCTGAAAGAGAGAGAGTATCCTGAATATATTTTAAAAAACTAAAGAAAATGAACATCAAGGAAAAATGGTATAGAACTGACTAGAGAATTCTCAAATGATGAAGCACAGGAAAATTCAAATTAAACTACTTTGAGATTGTATCTTACCCTAATCAGAATGGTCTAGAACAACTAAACAAATGATATTATATTTCCCAGTGAGAATACAAGGAAAGGAGAAAACTCATTCATGTTGGTGGAATTACAAACTGATACAGCCACTAAAGAAATCAGTGTGAAACTTCCTCAAGAAGTTGAAAATAGATCTAGCACAAGATCCAGCCATAGCACTCTTGGGAATAGACCCAAAGGACTCTACATAATACTACAGAGATACTTCCCACCAATTTTAAATTTTATTTTTGTTATTATTATTTTTCTTTTTAATTATATTTTTATAATTTAAAACAATTTTAGATTTAAATATGTTTTGATTATGTACTTCCTCCCCTCCTCTAAGTACCTTCAGATACTCTCCTTATCTGTACCCACCCAAATTTAAGTTCTTTCTCAAACAATAAACAAAAACTAAACATAATAGCAAAACTCCCCACATGAGGAAAACAATATAAAATATCATCCCTCAAAATAAGAAAACAAGCAAACAAAACTTCAGCAAAGTCTAACCAAATAAAAGCACACACACACACACACACAAAAAAAAAACAAACAGTGGCATCCGTTGTGTATTGTTCAGCTACTGAATATGCAGCCTGTTATGGAGTTGTGAATATACCCAGTGTCACTCTATTGAGGAAAACTGATTTTCTCTCTCCCAGAAGGTAAAAATGACCGCTGTTAACATTTTATGCCAGTAGAAAAGTTTTTATTTATTTATTCATTCAGTCATTTTAAAAAATATATAACAAAATAACTTTTTAAATTAATTTACTTATTTATTAATTACAATTTTATTCACTTTGTATCCCAGTTGTAGCCCCCTCTCCCATCCCCTCGCATCTCCTCCTATTCCCCTCCCCAAGTCCACTGATAGGATAGGTCCTCCTCCCCTTCCATCTGACCCTAGGCTACCAGGTCTCATCAGGACTGGCTGCACCGTCTTCCTCTGTGGCCTGGTAAGGCTGCTCCCCAGTCACGGGGAAGTGATCAAAGAGTCACCCACTGAGTTCATGTTAGAGACAGCACCTGTTTCCCTTACTAGGGTAACCACTTGGAGACTAAGCTGCCATGAGCTACATCTGTGCAGGGGTTCTAACTTATTTCAATGCATGGCCCTTGGTTGGAGTATCAGTCTCAGAAAAGACACAGGGGCTCAGATTTTTTTTTTTTTTTTTTTTTTTTTTTTTTTTTTTTTTTTTTTTTTTTTTTTTTTTTTTGCTTCTGTTGCTCTTATTGTGGAGCTCCTGTCACCTCCAGGTCTTTCATCTCTCTTTTCTTTTGTAAGATTCCCAGCACTCTTCCCAAAGTTTGGCTATGAGTCTCAGCATCTGCTTTGATATCCTGTTGGGTACAGTCATTCAGAGGCCCTCTATGGTAGGCTCCTGTACTGTTCCCTGTTTTCTCCTTTTCCAGATGTACATCTCATGTGACTTTCTGAATGAGGATTGATTAGATTACCTAGGACCCTCCTTCTTTTTTAGCTTTTTTTAGGTGTACAGATTTTAGTAGATTTATCCTATATTATAATTTGGAATCAACACAGATGTCCCTCAACTGAGGATTGGGTACAGAAATTATGGTACTTTTACACAATGGAATACTATTCAGCAATTAAAAACGAGGAAATCATGAAATTTGCAGGCAAATGGTGGGACCTAGAAACGATCATCCTGAATGAGGTATCCCAAAAGCAGAAAGACATACATGGTATATACTCACTTTTATATAGACCTATAAGATAGGATAAATATACTGAAATCTATCCACCTAAAGAAGATAAACAAGAAAGAGGACCCAGGGCATGATGATCAATCGTCACTTAGAAAGACAAGTGGGATGGACATTGGATGTATGAGCAAACACATAACAGGACAGGAGCCTACCACAGAGGGCCTCTGAAAGACTCTACCTAGCAGTATATCAAAGCAGATATTAAGACTCATAACCAAACCTCTGGCAGAATGCAGGGAATAAAAAAAAGGTGGGGGGAGTTAATATGACCTAGAGAGAACAGGAGTTCCACAAGGACCAAATATATCTGGGCACAATCTTTTATGAGATTGTTTCTCCAAACAGTGACCATGTATGGATGCAACCTAGAGCCCCTGCTCAGAAGTAGCCCTTGGTAGCTCAGTATCCAAGTGGGTACCCTAATAAGGTGAACAGGGACTGTTTCTGACATGAACTCGATGGTGGGCTCTTTAACCCTCCCTCCACTCCCAGGGAGGAGCAGCCCTGCTAGGCCACAGAGGAGGACTTTGCAGCCAGTCCTGAAGACACCTGATAAACCAATATCAGATGTAAGGGGAGGAGGTTCTCCCTTATCAGTAGACTTGGAAAGGGGCAGGGAGGAGATGAGGGTGGGAGGGTGGGATTGGGAGGGAAAGAGGGAGTGGGATACAAAGTTAACAAATTGTACCTAATATTAAAATAATGAAAAATTAAAAAAAAAAAGATAATCCTGAGTGAGGTATCCCAGAAACAGAAAGACGCACACGGTATATACTCACTTATAAGTGGGTAGTACACCTATAAGATAGGATAAATATACTAAAATCTGTACACCTAAGGAAGACAAACAAGAAAGAGGACTCAGGGTAAAATGATCAATCCTCATTTAGAAAGACAAATGGGATGGACATTGGAAGTAGGAGAAAACAAGTAACAGGACAGGAGCCTACCACAGAGGCCCTCTGAAAGACTTTACCCAGCAGTCTATCAAAGCAGATGCTGAGACTCAGAACCAAACTTTGGGCAGAGAGCAGGGAATCATAAAAGAAGCGGGAGTTAGTATGACCTGAAGAGACAGGAGCTCCACAAGGACCAAATATATCAGGGAACAGGGGTCTTTTATGAGACTGTTTCTCCAACCAAGGACCGTGTATGGATATAACCTAGAACCCCTGCTCAGATGTAGCCCATGGTGGCTCAGTATCCAAATGGGTACCCTAGTAAAAGGAACAGGGACTATTTCTGACATGAACTTAATAGCTAGCTCTTTGACCTCCTCCTCGCCTTGAAGGAGGAGCAGCTTTGCTAGGCCACAGAGGTGGACATTGCAGCCAGTCCTGAAGAAACCTGATAAGCTAAGGTCAGATGGAAGGGGAGGAGGACCTCCCCTATCTGTAGACTTGGAAAGGGCAGGGGGGAGATAAGGGAGGTTGGGATAGGGAAGGAATGAGGGAGTGGGCTACAGCTGGTATACAAAGTTAATAAACTCTAACTAATATTTAAACAATAAAATCTAAACATTTAAAAAAAGAAACAGATACAGAGACCCACAGCCAAACATTCGGCAGAGCTTGGGGAGTCCTATAGAAGAGTTGGGAGATTAGAAGAGCCAGAGGGGTCAAGGATTCCACAGGAACACCTGTAGACTCAACAACTAACCTGGGTCCATGGTGACCCACAGAGAATGAACCTTGCAGTAAATAAAAGATTAAAATAAAACAAAATGAGTGTTGGGCTATGTAATGTTTGTTATTAGCCCTATAATTATTTCAGTGGTACTATTTATGCTTCTATCACAAATAATAAGACACAGACACCTGTCAGATTTTATAATTGCCTTATTACCTTAGACTGAGCAGGTATTTCTACCTATGCTGTCTCAATAATCTCATGATTCAGCTCCCAGCCTCCACTGAATGCCATCCAACCTAATCATCATCTTCATCTCGTCTACCTACCATCTATAATCCCAAGACACTTGTTTATATTTTTTGTCTTGGTATTTTCTCTATCCATGCAAACCTATTGTAGCATCCTCCTTCCTACTCTCTTCCCATCCTTTTTTTTTTTCCTGTGATTCTCTTGAACTCCATTGCCCTGGAACCTTAGCCAGGCCTACCCCACTGTTCTCTGCCCAGGTATAGGTCATTTAGTCAACCAGTCTGGCATAATGTCTTAGGCGGGTTTACACAACAAGAAAAGATGTATCCAGGAAGTAACCAGATCTTGAGGGCCAGCAACCAACAACGAAACACAAGCATCAGAGCAACTCCCAACACTGAATCACCAACCAAATATCGAGTGTGGACTGGTCCCTGGCTCCCCACATATATGTGGCAGATGAGAAGCTTGGTTTTCATGTGGATCTCCCAACACCTACTGCTGGGGCCCTCTCTGACTTTATATCCCACCCCTTTAACTGGACTGCCTTGTCTGGGCTCAGTGGGAAAGGATACACGGCCCAGTTCTGCTGAGAAAATGTGCCCAGGTGAGTTATTACCATGGGCGTCCTCCACATTCTCTGAGGGGAAGGAAAGGGGAGGAGGTAGGGAGGGCTCTGTGAGGAGAGGGACAGGGAGCAGAGGAGGGAGGCTGCAATCAGAACGAAAATAAATGGACAAAGTTTTCAAAACACACACCAAATTTCCAAAGACTAAATGTTTTCATCACTTAAAGGCAATTATGACCACGTGTTTATGCTAATATAATTTTTCTTCAGAGAATTTCAACTTCAGTAAAAATTCCAACAAAGAATGGGGAAAATAGCTGGTGAACTTATTCCTCCTTGCCACCCGAAGGAATTAGCCGGTGAACTCATGTTCTTCCTCTGAGGTCATCTTCACATCACAAACCTAACCTGGAGTCTTCATTGAAATTCAGTGGCCAAATGTCTAAAGGAGCAGCATTCTCAGCATCCATTACTCATTGTGAATCACCAAAAAATATTTTTATTCTAAGAACAGTGGACACTCATTACAAACATTTTGTAGCTTCTTTTTTTTTTTTTTTTTTGTCTTCTGAAGTTTCCTTTCCTAAGAACAGAACAATTCTGTTCTAGCAGCATTGAGTGTTAGACTTGGGAGCTGCTATGCAAGCCAGACGTATGACTTTTCCTTTCCTTGTCTGTCCGTGTCGCTATTTTGGCAGTGTTCATCCACGGCAGCTCCAGTTATAGCTGATGATTTGGAGTTAGTCTGTTTTTACCAACTGCTATGGCTGTTTTACATTTCTTACTTTCCTATTGAATTTTTCTCACATCTCAGATTTTTTTAAAATGACACTCAAATGCATATCCTGTAAATGTGCCTTTTTTGTTGTTGTTGTTCCTATCCATGGGTAGGCTAGGATTCAAGATTTTTTTTAAACTTTTTTTTTCATAACCCATTATTTTACTTCAACATTTAATCTCAAATTTGCTTGCCATTTCAGTAAACGGAACATGGAGATGACAATTTGTGGGCCAGTTCTAAAAAACAAGCCACAACCCATTTTTAATATCTAGTGGTATTTTATGCCAAAATCACAGGCTTTCATTATTCAATTAAGATTCATGAAATTTCATTCCGTCTAAATGTATGGGCATAGTGTTGGAAATTGCCAATTTATGAACTAAAAGATGAAGATACATTTCCCTTTACTTGTTAGAAAGGCTGTTCAAATGGTAATAAGCTGGAATTATCATGTAAAAAGATCTTTTATTTTCCTGTAAAATTACAGCAGCCACCTTTAAAATATTTTTTCCTCTAGTGGGAGAAAAATGATCCATCATTATGGTTATTGAGAATTTTCCACCTAAACTAATGAAGGTAACCCTTCTTTTGTGTGATAAAATAATGCACTGATTTTTAAACATCTAACTGTTAGAGTTTTTTTAAATCAAGAAATAGTACATGAATTTATTTAAAAAATTAAAATGATGATTTTGCCGTAAAAGGCAATAAACTCTGTTAAACAGCGTTTAACAGAATCCCAGCCTTTTGAGTTTGACTTGCGTGGTTGAGTGGAGTATGAAGGCTCAACCCTGAACAACTTCTTTTGCTTTTAATTAGTTTCTTTTTTTGCTTTAAATCTATGCCAAAAGATCAAATGTGCTCACTTTTTGCAAAAATGTAAAATTACTTTTACATATAAAGGGTAATTGTAGAACTTTGCCCACAGCTCATTTTTTCATGATTTTTCTATTTCCAAGATAGGATGTGAATGAATTAATTCTTAACAGCTGTTCCTTATGGAATCTCATTATTTCCCCCTTATTTAGAAGACTGACTTGTGATAAGGTAACAGGAAGATGATTTTATGGTTTCTGACATGGAAAATGTGTTTTTTTATATATGAAGTTCTAATGTCAAAGTCAACCAACTGCTTTCTACCTAATGGCCTGTTAACACATTTACATTGTTTTAGATTCCACTTGAAAATCTGCTCTTCCCAGAAACTATACCTTGCTAATATTCTCTCAGCTAGATTCTGTAGTTCACCTCGCTACATTTAGTATCTCCTTGGCTTACCTCATTTTCATCGTTTTTTCCATTCAGCACAGTTATTGTTATTGTGGCCTTTGGAGTAACTCAGACACAAGTGGAAGTCTAGCCCTGCTCAGATGTGTTGATTCTGAAATACCTTTCATAATTTCACTGGGCCATGATTTCCGATTTTGGAACCCAAGAGTAATAATTAAACATAATCCACGGAACTGAGAGTCCTGGCTAAACTCAGATTAAATAAAGTTTTACCATGCTGGATGCTTGTCAAATAATAAATGCTCGAAACTGGGACTATTATATGTATATTTCTGTACAACTGTCTCTGCCAAGTTGTCATAGTTTCCTGGGGAAAATGCACATAGATATGTTTCTGTGGGCTCTACCAAATGAGATGGTATTGACACAAAGTAAAATCTTAATATTTAATTATATTGTAATTTATACAAATCAATTAAGTAATCCTGTCTTCTTGGGATTTCTGTGTTTCTATCCTCAATCATCCTGACAGTCTTGTTGTCAGAGTCTTTGTCCCTGCCCCATTTTTCTCTTTTGACCTGTATTCTGCTGCTGTCATTGTTTCTGGAGTCTTATCCTAGGACATGAGTGGAAGAAGCATTTATACCTGTGAGCATATTTGTTATATTATAGCCTTTCAATATCCACCAGTCACCTAAACAGAACTGAGACTGACACTGAAATTGACCCAACTTTTCATATTTTTATTTGCTTTTTATCAACATTTCAGTTTGAGTCTTGCATTACCTTTGAACTTTGCCAGGTTAGTCTCTGGGCTTTTGTCTGTCTGTTTTATTCTTTTGTATACTTTAGAGAAAGACAGAAAGGAAGAATATAAAGGTGGATGGAAAGTGAGATGGGGTGATATTGGACTATACGAGGGAAGGAAAATATGATCAAAATGTGTTGTATTAAAAAACTTAATTAAAAATTATAAAGAATTAATCTTTGAAAGGATTTATTATTTGAAGTACAAATAACTCAAAACTAAACAGGCTGTTTCACTTATAAATCCCAAGTCACGTGTAGTTTACTACTTTTATCCAAAAGCATTTCAAAAACAAAAACAACAACAACAACAACAAAACAAGGATTTAGATGGTAGTTGGATAGTCTGATCACTTAGGAAAACAATTTTCCTGAGTGTCTAATAACTAAGCTGGTTGCAAATGAGGTTGTGCAACTATATTAGAATAGCCACTAGATAATAGGTGGGAAAAAGAAGGGATTCAGAGGCAAAAGAAAGACAACACCAGAAAACAGTGTATAAGGAGGATGTGCATCATCACAGTAGTGTGTGTGTGTGTGCTCACGTGTGTGTGTGTGTGTGTGTGTGTGTGTGTGTGTGTGTGTGAGTGTGCGTGTGTGACTAAACAGAACTTGGGGAGGATATGGTTCATTTGGTTTATAGTTCCACATTACTGTTAATGATCACAGGAAGTCAGGGCAGGAAACCAAACAGGACAGCAACATGGAAACCAGAGCTGACACAAAGGTCACAGTGGAGTGCTAATTACTGGCTTGTTCATCATGACTTACTCAACCTACTGTTTTGTAGATCTGAGGACTACCAGCTCAATAGTCTGAGCTTAGTACCCAGCTCAGGGGTAATTACGCACGGTGGTGTGGCACCTTCCATCATTATTCACTAATTAATAAAATGTTCTACAGGTTTGTCAGAAGCCAAATCTATTTCTTTTTTAAGATTGATTTATTTATATAGTGCTCTGCCTGCATGTATGCATATACACCAGTTGAGGGCACTAAATCTCATTATAGATGGTTGTGAGCCACCATGTGATTGCTGGAAATTGAACTCAGGACCTCTGGAAGAACAGGGAGTGCTCTTAATTGCTGAACCATCTTTCCAGACAAAAGCCTAATCTTTAATTTTTTTCTTTATTGTTATCATTATTTATTACAATTTATTCATTTTGTATCCTGACTGAGGTCCCTTCCCTCATCTTCTCCCTGTCCTACCCTCTCTCCCTCTTCTCCACCTATGTTCCTCCCCTAGTCCACAGATAAGGGAGATCCTCCTTCCCTACTATCTGACCCCAGCCGATCAGTTCTCATTAGGACTGTCAGGATCCTCTTCCTCTGTGGCCTAATTAGGGGAGGTGATAAAAGAGCCAGCCACTGAATCCATGTTAGAGATAGGCCCTACTCCCGTTAAGAGAGACACCACATGGAGATTGAGCTACCAATGTGATACATCTGAGCAGGTGGTCTAAGTCCTCTCAATGCATGGTCCTTGGCTGATTCATCAGTCTCTGCAGGACTCACTGAGCCTAGAGTTTTCGACCCTGTTGATCTCCTTGTGGAACTCCTGTCTTCTCCAGGTCTTTCTATCTTCCCCTTCTTCCATAATTTATCCTTCACTCTGCCCAAAGTTTGGCTATGAGTTTCAGCATCTGCTTCGATACCATGATTAGTAGAGTCTTTCAGAGGCCCTCTATCGTCGGCTCCTATCCTGTTCCCTGTCTTCTCCTACTTCTGATGCCTATCCTGTTTGCCCTTCTGAATGAGGATTAAGCCTCTTCCCTAGGGACCACTTTGTTGTTTAGCTTCTTTAGGACTATATATTTTAATGTTTATCCTATGTTATATGGCTAATATCCACTTATTAGTGTGTATATACCATGTGTGGCTTTCTACTTCTGGGTTATCTCATTCAGGATGATCTTTTCTAGTTTCATCTATTTGCCTGAAAATTTCATGATTTCCTTGTTTTGTAATTGCTGAGTAGTATTCCATTGTGTAAATGTACCACAATTTCTGTATCCATTCCTCCACTGAGGGACATCTAAGTTGTTTCCAGATTCTGGCTATTATTAATAAAGCTGCTAAGAGCATAGCTGAGCAAATGTCTTTGTGTGGTTGAACATCTTTTGGAAATATGCCCAAAATATAGCTGGATCTTGAGATAGCACTATTCCTAATTTTCTGAGAAAGGGCAAAATAGTTTTCAAAAGTGGTTGTACAAATTTAAATTCCTACCAGCAATGGAGGAGAGTTGCCATTCTCCACATCCTCTCCAGCATGCATCTAACGTCCCTTGTGTTTGTGATCTTAGCCAATCTGATGGGTGTAAGGTGGACTCTCAGGGTCATTTTGATTTCTATTTTCCAGATGACTAAGGACACTGAGCATTTCTTTAAGTGTTTCTCTGAAATTTGATATTCCTCTTTTGAGAATTCATATGACTCCCTGCACTCTGCACAAAGTTTGGTTATGAGTCTCAGCATCTGCTTTTATACACTGCTGGGAAGAGTTTTTCAGAGGCCCTCTGTGGTAGGTTCCTGTTCTGTTTCTTGTTTTCTTCTTCCAGAGGTCCTGAGTTCAATTTCCAGCAATCACTGTTTACCTCTGTGCCCCATTTTTTTTTAATTCGTTACATGGCTTATTTGTGTTTAACTTCTTGAATTCTTTATATATCCTGGATATTAGCCCTCTGTCAAAGGAATGCCCACCAGGCTCCATGGTACCTGACTGTGTGTTGTCTGAGATGTGGTCTGCCTGTCCTAGAACCACTGCTCAGATATAGCCCATGGCAGCTCAGTATCAGAGTGGATACCCTAGTAAGGGGAACAGGGGCTGTCTCTGATGTGATAAGAGACCAAAAGATAAATTAGCAGCTATTATTAAGACCTGAAGTAGGTACCTAAAGAAGTCTGGTAATGCCCTGAGGGGAAGAGCCACCTCACTGCATTCTTTCCCCACCCACTAGAGATACAGTTGCTAGGAGACTGGACCATCCCCCTAGGGAGGGACACCAGGTCATTAATGGTCTGGGAACCTTCCTATAGCCAATCAATTCAAAATGTAGCATTTTAACCAATAGATGCTTGACAAACAGGAATCGCCCCTACCTTGGCCATGCTGGGATGGACTGGAATCTTTAAATCACCCAACTAACCTGGGCACGGGCGGTAAAAATTTAATTTAAAAATGTAACCCATTGGCACCTCAGTATCCAAGTAGCTTCCCTCGTAATGGGAATAGGGATTATCTTTGACATGAAGTCAGTGGCTGGCTCTCTGATCACCTCCTCCTTTGGGCGGGGTGGGGAGGAAGGGGGTTCAGCCTTGCCAGACCACAAAGAAGACAATGCATCCAGTCCTGATGAGACCTGATAGGCTAGGGTCTGATAGAAGGGGAGGAGAACTTGCCCTATCAGTGGACTAAGGGAGAGGCATAAGAGAAGAGGGAGAGAGGGAGTAATTGGGAGGATACAAGAGAGGGGTCCACAGCTGGAATACAAAGTTTATAAATTGTAATAAACAATTAGTAAAAAAAAAATTAAAAAGAATAAAAGTAATGAGCATATTTGTCTCTAGATTTTTTTGTTAGGATTTGTTTCTCTGGAGGAAGTATCTAAAGATCCAGTCATATATTAAAACTGTTTAGTTTTGTTAAGAAACTGCCAAGTACTCCTCCAAAGCTGGTTCTTGCTCTCTAACTCCATTAACAAAGGAAATGATTTACTTTCCCTCTACGTCCTCACATCAGTTTGTTGATGCAGTGTTGATGCTGTATCCATTTTATACTTATCTAGTGTATCTCATTATTAAGTGAGATTTTAGTTCTGTAATGGTATGTTGAACTAAGCATTTGCCATATGTTATTTTCCATTTGCACAACATCTTCTTACGGCATTTGTCCTGATAATTATTCAGGTATCTCTTTTTATTCTTTTCCGGTTTTTAAGTTTTTATTGTAATTATTAACTATCTATGATCCAACTATTCTGCTTCTGGATGGAAGTGATGGAAATGAGGACAGGATGTAAAAAAGGAAAAGATACCTTCATATATATGCTCATCACTGTGTTAGGCCCACGAGTAATTTCCTGAAAATAGTCTACATATACATAAATGGATGAAAAAAGAGAGTACAGATACAATATAATATTATTCATGCAAAATTATAATAATATCCTATCCTTTTCAGAACAATGATGTATAGAATTGGAGATTAGTTAATGGCTTCAAGCTCATACAATAATCTGACTCTTGTAAGGCACTGCCTCTTAAATGTTCTATCATGTCTAAAAACTACCACTGTCTGGAATGTCCAAACTGTAACACTTCCTTACAGGTGAAGGCAAACAGAACAGAGTCATGTCTGTATTCTCAGATCTGTGTGTTTCCAAAAACAAAGAAGCATTTGACTCATTTGAATGAAAAGACATTACTCTGGTCAACAAGCAATCTCTATGACTAGTTACAGGAGTCACTACTTCAGACATACGGTAAAACTTCCTGTTTCAGATACAGAAGTATAATAGATTTATTTTTTTAATTGATGCATTTGAAAGGCACTTTAAAAATCATTAATTTTATGGTACTTCATTTTTTAAAATTTTTTATTTAACTTTTATTAATTACACTTTATTCATTTTGTATCCCCCCGTAAGCCCCTCCCAACTCCCCTCCTGGTCCCCCCTACCCCCTTCCTGCATGAATGTCCCTCCCCAAGTCCACTGATCGGGTAGTCCTCCTCTCCTTTCTGATCTTAGTCTATCAGAGTCTATCAGTTCTCATCAGAAGTGGCTGCATTGTCAGGATTCTAGGTTATCTCCATGAATAGTCCTTGGTTGGAG
>REGO01000658.1:285852-327328 GCA_010120015.1 Rhombomys opimus | reverse complement strand
ATTTTCAAATTTTGTGGCATATAGACTTTTGAAGTAAGTCCTAATGATTGTTTGGATTTCCTCAGTGTCTGTAGTTATGTCCCCATTTTCATTTCTGATTTTGTTGATTTGGATGGTGTCTCGCTGCCTTTTAGTTATCTTGGCTAAGGTTTGTCTCTCTTGTTGATTTTCTAAAAGAACCAGCTCTTGGTTTCATTGATTCTTTGAATTGTTTTATTTGTTTCTAATTGATTGATTTCAGCCCTGAATTTGATTATTTCCAGCCTTATGCTCCTTCTTGGTGTGTCTGCTTCTTCTTTTTCTAGGGTTTTTAAGTGAGCCATTAAGTTGCTTGAAAGTGCTGTGCCAAATTTCTTCTTGAAGGCACTTAGTGCTATGAACTTTCTTCTTAGCACTGCCTTCATTGTGTCCCACAAGTTTGGGTATGTTGTCTTCATTTTCATTGAGTTCTAGGAAGACTTTAATTTCTTTCTTTATTTCTTCCCTGACCTAGCTGTCATTTAGTAACAAGTTGTTCAGTTTCCATGTGTGTGTAGGCTTTTTGCTATTTCTGTTGTTGTTGAGGTTCAGCTGTATTCCATGGTGATCAGACAAGATACAAGGGATTATTTCAATCTTCTTGTATCTGTTGAGGCTTGCTTTGTGACCAACTATATGGTCTATTTTGGAGAAGGTTCCATGAGGTGCTAAGAAGAAGGTAAATTTTTTTGTGTTTGGGTGTAAAGTTCTATAAATGTCTGTTAGGTCCATTTGATTCGTGACCTCTGTCAGTGATATTGTTTCTTTGTTTAATTTTTGTTTTGTTGACCTGTCCTTTGTTGAGAGCAGGGTGTTGAAGTCTTCCACTATTAATGTGTGGGTATCTGTATGTGGTTTAAATTTTATCAATGTTTCTTTCACAAATGTGGGTGCTCTTGTATTTGGGGCATAGATGTTCAGGATTGTGATGTCTTCCTGGTGGAATTTTCCTTTGATGAGTATGAAGTGTCCTTCCCCATCTCTTTTTATTAATTTCAGTTGAAAGTCTATTTTATCAGATATTAGAATGGCTACTCCTGCTTGCTTCTTGGGTCCATTTGCTTTGAAAGTCATCTTCCTACTCTATACCCTCAGGTAATGTCTATCTTTGTGCTTTAGGTGTGTTTCTTGTATGCAACAGATTGCTGGGTTTTGTTTACATATCCATTCTGTTAATCTGTGTCTTTTTACTGGAGAGTTGAGTCCATTGATGTTGAGAGAGATTAATGACCATTGGCTGTTAGATCCTTTGATTTTGATGTTGGCTGTGGTCATAAGGTTGTGTGCTTGGTTGCTTTTTGTTTTACTGTAGTAAGGTTAATTATTTCCTGTGTTTTCTTGACAGAAGCTAATTTTCTTGGGTTGTATTTTCCCTTCCAGTGCCTTCTCTAATGCTGGATTTGTGTGTAGGTATTGTTGAAATTTGTTTTTGTCATTGAATATCTTGTTTTCTCCATCTATGAGGAGTGAGCGTTTTGCTGGGTATAGTAGCCTGGGCTGACATCTGTGTTCTCTTAGGGTCTGCATAATATCCATCCAGGCCCTTCTAGCTTTCATAGTCTCTGTTGAAAATCAGGTGTGATTCTAATGGGTTTGCCATTATATGTTACTTGGCCTTTTTCCCTTGTAGCTTTTAGTATTTTTTCTTTGTTCTGTATACTTACTGTTTTGATTATTATGTGGCAGGAAGGTTTTCTTTTCTGGTCAAATTTGTTGGGTGTTCTGTAGGCATCTTGAATTCTTTTTGGTCTCTCCTTTAACTTGGGGAAATTTTCTTCAATGATTTTGTTGAAAATATTTTCTGGGCCTTGGTGCAGGGAATCTTCTTTTTCCTCTATACCTATTATTCTTAGGTTTTGTCTTTTCATATTGTCTTGGATTTCTTGAACGGTCTGTGTCAGCAATTTTTTGGATTTAACATTTTCTTTGACAGATACATCGATTTCTTCCATTGTATCTTCTACACCTGAGATTCTTTCTTCCATCTCTTGTTGTCTGTTGGTTATGCTTACCTCTGTAGTTCCTGTTTTCTTCCCTAAATTCTTCCTCTCCATTATATCCTCCATTTGTGTTTTCTTTAATTTTTCCAGTTCTATCTTTGGGTCTTGAGTTGTTTTGTTTGCTTCCTTCACCTGTCTGATTGTATTTTCCTCTTTTTCTTTTAGTTCTTTTAACTCTGTTTCTTTTATTTCTTTCAGTGATTTAATTATTTCTTCTCTAAAGGCTGCTAACTGTTTGACTGCATCTTCCCGTATTTCTTCACAGATGGCCATAATCTGCTTGTCTTTAACTTCCTCCATTTCTTTACGGATAGCCATGATCTGTTTGGTTTTATCTTCCTCTAATTCTTTATGTATTTTACTTGTTTCCTCCATTATCCTCTTCATCAGCATAGATGTAAGGTCATCTTCGTGATTTTCTATTATGCTGCGTTGTCCAGGGCTGTTTGCCCCTGAATGGCTGGGTTCTGAAAATGCCATATTGCTTTGTCTTTTGTTGGTTGAGCTTTTACACTGACCTCTACCCATTAGGCTGTTTTAGGTGTTGGCTGTTAGTTTCTGTGCTTCCTGGAGCCCTGAGGTAGGGAGAATCCCCTTGGCCGGAATATGATTTTTCCTGAAGGAGTCCTCCTCTGCTTTTTGGTTATGGTCACTGTATGGCCAGTGTTTCTCAGGAATTGCCACTGCTCACCTCAGATTTATAGCCCTGAGTAGTAGCTGTCGTCTATGTTAGGCAGGGGGGGTCTCTCCTCTTACCTATAGAAGTTCTCAAGACAGCTGCCCCACTGCTGGGTTTCTCCTTATAAATTTATTGAGCTGCTGCTGTTGTTACAGTTTCCAGGTACAGTCCTCTTGAAGAACCTGCTGATTCCCTAGCTGCGGGGTTTTTTCCCAACAGGGAAACTCAGTCTTTTTTTCCTGGGGCACACAGTTCTGTCTGGGAAAGTGAGGGGAGCACCCAGCAAGTCTCTGGGCCAGAGGCTGAGTGCTTGGCTTTGGGCCTGGAGAATGTGTACCTAGGTTGAGTTGGTGCCTGGGGGTACCGCTCTGGTCTGGAGGCTGGTAACTGAGGGCTCTAGTCTGAAGGCTGGGTGCCTCAGTCTGGACCAGAGGCTGTGTGTTCCTGTCTGGGATGTCGGTTGTGGGCACTGCTCTGGTCTGGACACTGTGGGTGCAGCCCTCTTGAAGGACCAGGGATTCCCACAGTTTTGTCTAGCTAGGGAGAACTGGTTGATCCTTGGCACAGTATCTGAGGGCTGCTGTAATGGCTCTTTGGCTTTTGTAGGTCTGAGGATGCAGCTGTGTGCCCCAGTGCCTTAGGGGTGCTCAATAATGGTGGCTGAGCACAGCGCTCCTGCCTGCATTAAAAAGCTAGAGCCTGGAGTCTACTTGAATCCAGAAAGTCTTTTGGTGCTGGGTGTCCTGAGCGTTAAACCTGATGATCCCCCCGCTGTGGGGTTTCCTCCTGCCAGGGACACCCAATGTTTGCTTTGGGGACCACCGTTCTGTCTGGGGTGGAGAGTAGAACCCACAGGCACAGATGCCTGCCAGTGGCTCCACCTTTCTGGCCGTTGGGAGCCTGCGCGTCTACATAAACTGGGTAATTTTCCCGAGACCTTTTCGGGGTGGTGGTATCAGCTGAGTGCTCTGAGATCAGACCAGCCGTTTCCCTCCCTGTGGGTTTGCACCGGACAGTGAAACTCATTCGCTGGTGACCTGGTGCCCACAGTTCTATCTGAGGCTGCGAATCACGCAAGCAGGGCTCTGTGCAGGTGCCTGGGTCCCTGGCTCTGGCTCTGATTTGGCTCCTGGGGCACCCGCGGAACCCCAGTCTTTTCCAGGGGATGTCTGGGTGACCTAAGGTTGGTCCCAATCGTTTCCTGTTCTGTGGGGTTATCTCTCGATTAGAAAATCCAGTCTGTGATGTTGTGGGCCCACAGTTCAGTCTGGGACAGTGACCAGATCACGATGGCATGTAGCTCTGGGCTGGCGACCAAGCACCTGGCAGAACTGGGATCTCTTTTGTGGTTTAGCAGGGTGAGTTAAAGCTGATTGAATCCCTGACTGTGGGGTATCCTCTCACCTGGGATACACAATCACTTGTGTTTTATGGCCGTAAGTTCTGATTGCTGCTCACTGTGCCAATCCTGCTGGGCTGCTGCTCAGAATGAGAGTCCTCCTCGCGCCGCCATTTTGCCCTGCTCCCTGTACTTCATTTTTAGTTTCAAGTTGGTGTTCCTTGGAGTTAGTTAACTATGTGATTCAACTAAAGTTTCATTTTTCTTAACCTGATGAGCAAGGATAAGAATAAACACTAAAGCATTCATCATTCAGTTCCAGTTAATTTAAAAATCCATAGAATGGGGAATAAAGAGACAGTGGTAGAGGGTCGTTTTTATTTTTTCATGGCATATACATAATTGGAAGAATGGAAAGATAAAATTTACTAATATCTGATACAACTGAAAAGAACATACATGTTTGACCTAGAACTTACGTATAGGCATTTCTTATTTCAATATTTGTACACAAAATAATAAACAATCATAGAAAAGATACAAAATTTAATTGCAAAATATTAAAAATAACCTAAATAATAATAATAATGATGATGTCAGATTTCAGAATGTTTGCTACAGATTTATTAAACAAAGACTATATATATATGAATACAAATAATTCTCAAAGTGTTAACTAAAAACCTTTAAATTATAGAATTTTGTAGAAATAGTAATACCTTATATAAATTGAAACTATTCTGTTTAAATAAGAATATAGGTGTTGAAATATATAATATACCCAAAGGTTTAGGAAGACAGTGAAATAGAAAGTTGCTAGAATTTGTTATTCCAATGGACACTTGTATTAGGATGCCCTGCTATTTTAAATTCTCTAAAACAACATATATATTTAAAGGAGCAACTTCCAGAGATAGGATGGGATACTAAATTAGGTTAACTTTGGCAACTGAGTTCTTTCAAAGGAAATTTGGTACATTGTGTGAAACGTGCACTTTTAAAACATAAAACGTCCCATTCATTGAACGGCTACAGCAAGTACTGAAGAACACAGCATCCAAACTGAAGCACACTGTAAGATTAGCTTTTGCTGCTCTACTGCTTCAGGCTTTGTTATAGAGGGGAAAGATCATTTTCTTTTTAGGGAGCTACACTCTAATATGGGGATTTCCTGAGCGTTTAGCAGTGCATATATGTTCGAGTACTGGCTCCACACTGTCATCTTCAGAATCCCTGCCCTTTCTCTGCAGGGTGTCTTGCCTGTTCTTTTCAGCTAAGTCATACTTCACCACTCTGGGCTGCAGGAGTGCTGCTCAAATGTAACACCAAACTAATCAACAGAATAGCTGTCAGGTCTTTCCTGGAAACTGTATTAACCTTGTCTGTTCATACTGAGAGCAGAATGGAAGTGACACAAATAAAATGTAATGGGATAAAATATATTGTTCCATGTACAGTAACAAGGAACTAGGAGTTGACATTCTTTTTCTGTGACCTCACTGTTTCCCTTCTCTGTGATCTCTTCACAGTGTTGTCTAAATAAGTGCTTATGTCAAACATATCATGGTAGAGATGCAATAAATATGTTTTAGATGATGGAAACAATATCTATTTTATCTGGTTAAATATCTAGTTAAATAAGTTTCAATAAATTGGCAGTGAAATTTGTTGTGAATAACACAGACTACCAAATCTGGAAAGATATCCACATAAAAGCCATTTTTTAAGTGAAAAAATAAATCTTCTACCCCAGCTTTCTTACATGTATAGATTTTGAAAATAAAATATGTTAAAACATGACTTATTTAATTCTAATGATGTACAACAAATATATTAAAAAATGTCTTTAAAAAATAAATTAAAAAAAAAACTGTAATCCCTATGGCAACACCAAATAACTAGTCAAGATGTACTGCAGGGGTTAGAGAATTATAAAAACTATGTAAGCCAACATAATTTTTTATTATTGTTATTATTAATTACAATTTATTCTTTTTGTATCCTGGTGGTAGTCACCTCCTTCATCTCCTCCTGGTCCCACCCTCCCTGCCTCTTCTCCCACTATGTCCCTTCCCTAGTCCACTGATAGGTGAGTTCCTCCTACTCTACTATCTGACTATAGCCTATCAGGTCTCTTATTGTTTTGGGTATGTAATTCCCAATAATTTATCCTGTACAAGACATATTTCCAAGGTCACAGAATCAGGAAATAGTAGAGCTGGCCCTTGAACTTGTGCCTAGACACCTAAAAAGTTCTTGCTTTATGTTTCTACCTTGTCATTTAGCTATGTTTATAATTTCTTTCCTCAAATTCATCGGAAAAAAAAGTCTAAATATATCTTGGCAACGGAAACGCTTGGTAAAACACACATGCCATTGGTTTTTCTCTAACATTTAACATTTGTGATCGTGTTTGCTGAGGGAAGAGAAATGCTAAGACTCAAGACCAAATGTTTACCGAGCAGATTATTCTTGATGGCCTTCTGCTTAAAAGTTTAAAATTAAAAATAGAACAGTATTCTCTGCTTGTCCTCTGCAAAACTCTGTAGGAACAGCAACACACTGCAGGGCAGGGCCCTTGAAGTTGGATGCTCTTTAATTTGTCTTCTTTGCTGTAGTGTTAATATCCATTCTCCTTCAAAACAACAACAAATAGTAACTAATAGCTTTAGTGGCTTCCACTTACATCATTTTAACTGCGAATAAACTCGATCTTACCTTTACTTTAAAGAATCCACTGACAAGAGAAGGTCACCCATGACTGGCTGTGTGAAGTCCTAGCAATGTTGCTTTAAAGGATTGATACCCAGTTTCTTCAAATATAATTCTCCACAAAAAATAATACATGGCGGTAAAGAAGCAAGAAAAGCATCATAGGAGCTTGCAAGTAAGCATCCAGGTTTGAGGATGTGCTGAGAACAAATGTGTGAAGTCAAACATGTATGAGAATTTGTGTAGAAGTCAAAGAGTGTCGCTTTCTCTTCTGACACAATTTTTAGAACAGTGCAGTTTTGTCTGTGAAGGTAGAGATACTGGGACTCATAGCCAGACTTTGGGCAGAGTGCAGGAAACCTTATGCAAGAAGAGAGTGACAGAAAGACCTGGGGGCGGGGAGGGAGACACAAGAACTCTATACGGAGATTAACAGAATGAAGGGATATCATAAAATTAAAAGCAAGTTTACTGAATTCTAACATTTTTTTCTATATTTGGTATCAAAAGATGAAGAGAAAAATAAAAGCAGATCATGTGGATGCCTGTGAAAACCATCAGTAAAAGGCTGGAAAACTGAAAATATTGTTTTGATGTGAAATTTCAATGTAATTGTCACAATTAAGTCTATTTTGCATCCTTCCAAACATTCAAATGGAGTGGATGTAAGCTATACTTAAACAGCATTTAAATTACATTAATGTGCACAGAGGTTGGTAATATGAAACATAACTCTAATTTTTATTTTACACTTGGATTAACTCCAGTCTTATATCAATGTTTTATAAAATTCAATTAAAAATTCATTTTATTGCTAAAAATAACCACTTTAAAAGCACAATTATCAGAAAGTGCATATTTATTTTAATGTTTATCTATTAAATGTAATAAACACTAAATGTTATTTTATTGATCTATGACACATAGCCTATATTGAATCATTTTTTATTTTTAATGGCCTGATGTAGGAAAAGACATGAATGCTTAGTGGGTTTTATCATTAGAACCTGTGTACTTCGTTTGTAAAACGAAATTTGGTTCATGTCCCGGTGTGGACTTCATATCATTTCTTTCCATTTCCCACATATGAAATAAATATAATTTTATTTTGGCAGGAATTCATTTGTAATGTTCTAAAAATAAACAAATAATGTGAAAGGTATTTAAAAGGAAGCAAATGGGAAATATAAACTCACACTTTTCTTAGAAAGGGTTGCCACTTTCAAAGAAAACTGAATATATGTAAGTGTATAAAATAATGGGAATTTTTTTTCAGTTTCACTTGATATCAGAGATATATTAAAGTATTAACATAGTTTTGGCCTGACATCTACAGTTATATGCTTTCTTATTCTCTATCATCTATATTTATTTAAAAAGAAAAAGAAAGAAAAGGAAAAGAATAACTAATTACGTAGACAAGAGCAAGACAAAGCCCAAGTCACTGAATGGCGCTCTGCTAATGCCAAATAATTGTTTTTGGAATTGCTTTTTATGCTCTAAGTATTTCACCTTTTTGTTTCCTTATAGCCAGTGTGAGGCCCACAGGAGGAAGTCTACAGCTTTCATCGTGATTTATAGAGATGATGATAAAAGTTTAGTCTCACAGCTTGGAGCCCACTGCTCTGGTGAAATGCAGCCTACAGCATATGTTCAAAGACAGGTTACCATAGCTGAATGTAGTTTGATTCTAGTAAACATAGCCCAGGGTAGAAACGTATTAAATCCAGCTTCAATGACACAAGAAAGAAAAGTAAGAATATTTCAATAAATAGTGTGTTTTCCAAGTAATTTTGCACCTAATACATTGTTGTTGTTGTTGTTGTTGTTGTTGTTTTTCCTGGCAATCCTTACGACATTATATCTGTACTACGCTATGGCCAATGAAGAATTTAAATGTACTGATAGAATATTTAGCCTGGAAGTACATGCTATAACATTAATAATAAAGAATTTTGGTGTTCTTTATATAGTAGTCACTGTGTTTGGTGTAATCTCTGTAAACTCTCAATAACTTATTAGATCTATAAACTATTCTAGAGAATAAATATGCAAGCACAAACACATGATTCAATGAAAAAAGTGCAGGATTCTCTGAAATAGCAAGTCATAATTGGTAAAGACTTCTATGAGGACATGATATTTCACTTAAAACCATGAAAGAAGAGAGTGAGCCAAACTATGAACAGAAGGACAGCTGTGCCTGTCAGAAGATGGGAAAGTTGCAGCAAGTTGGCAAAGGGGTGTGGCGCTGCTCAGAGATGGAAGCCAGATTGGCTAACCTTTGGAAAGTCAATGGCAAAGAAATGACACATCGATTTACATTTTCCGTTTCTGTGCTGCAGATAACGAATGCTCTCATTTTGGCAATGGTGTCCTATATGGAATCAGAGTCATACTGTCTAGTGGCAAAGAGGTGGGAAGGAGGTTGTGTATTATTCTGAATGTGTGAGTAGCACTCACATACACAAGGTATATGTATAAAACTGACTGTAAAATGTATTGTAATGTTGCTCTGAGAAATATCTAAGCACAGAAATTTAAAGGATGCTGTTTTGTGTCAGTTTCAGAAGTTTCAAATGAAGGTACCTTCCTTGATCCTTTGTCTTTAAGTACTTGGGAAGCTTGAACATGGCAGGAGTGTATGACTGAAATATGTACCCTCAGAATACCCAGGATGCTTAGGGAAAGGAAGAGCCCAGAGACAGAGTATCATGCCCGGTGACACTCCAATAACTTTCTTTCTGCAGTTAGACCCCACCTCTCAGTAATGCTGTTATGAATCCATTAAGTCATTGTTCCATTGACTAGGCCAGATATTTGGGACACATTTCTCTCAGTAGCTAGAAACAGAACAGTCAGACTTGATCCTTCTGAGAGGACATTTCACATCTAAATCACAGCATAAATAATTGAATGCTTTTTCTTACAGAACCACACTTTGAAAAATTTTGGATATGTCTGAAACATATACAACTAAAATATTAAAGAAACCTACTTAATTGAATGGTAATAAGTAAAGGAAGATAATATAAGCTCTGAAAAATGTTCTTGAAGCAAGGATGAGTGGACCACCCCTCCTCCACAGCACATATTTGCCAGTCTCAGCCTAACCAGAATGTGTAGAAAGGATGTATTTCCACTGGATATAGGATTGTTTTATTCATTGCTTTCTTTTCTCTGTCATCTTACTGAAGTTTTGTATGTACCTTTTACACATGTATGCTAATTGATGAAAAGAACTGTATCTATATGACATAGCTGAACTTATTACTTTTTAAAAGTAGCTAATGAACACGAAGTCAAAAAAAAAAAGGAATGCACTCATCTCATTGAGTCATCATCAATTAGGGTAAATATGTTGTTTCATAAAGTATCGAAAGCATAGTTATAAAAAAGAGAAAGCAAAGTGACTGCATGGGAACTTGACCCTAGCCACTCCGATGTAGTGGTTGTGGTTAAAATGGACCATCATTGAGAACTGATAGACTAGGATCATAGGGAAGGGGAGGAGGACCTCCCCTATCAGTGGACTAGTGGCATGGGAGGAGATGAGGGAAACATGGAGGGTAGGATCTAGAGGGGACTAGAGAGGGGGTTACAGCTCAGATTCTAAGTGAATAAACTGTAATTAATAAAACAATAAATAAATTTTAAAAAAACGTTAGCGCACAAAAAAAAATAATTTAAGCAAAGATTCCAGAAGTTGTGGATGACTATGAGGGAACAGTGTTTTCCAGCTGGCAGCTGCGTATATAATCACATAGAGGTTGTGAGAGCATGCTAAAGAGGTTTGAAATCTCAAGACAAATTAAGTTTCAGAATGAAGGAGGTGGGTACAAAGTGCCACCTCTGCTTGAGGAGCTGAGAACTTACTGGAGATTGAGGGGGCCACTTTCTTTAAGAGTTTGAACCTCACTGGGTCCAATATATTCACACAACCAAGATTATACAGGCAACACTAACTACACTCAATGGGTGTTTGTTTTTAATGAGTAAAGACACATGGTTACTTTGGTTTAGAATGCAGCATTTAAACCTTGAAGAAGATGGGGGAGAGGGATAAACACAACCAAAATACAATGGATGAAATACTCAAATAATTTTTATTCTTTTAGAACAGTAATGTTCGGTTTTAACACATATCAATGAGCTATCTAGCCTATGGTTCTTGGTTACCCAAGGTCAGGTTTGAGTTCCTTATTGTATAGTGGGAGTTAGATCAAATCAGACATTAGTTAGATACTCCCACAAGTTCTATGATACAACGGCCTGACCATATCTTGAAGGCAAGACAGATCGTAAGGCCAAGGTTTCTGACTGGGTTAATGTCCATGCTTTTTTGTTGTTGTTGTTGTTGTTGTTGTTGTTGTTTGTTTGTTTTTGTTATTAGCCTGTAGAGTACCTTTCCATACCAATGAAACTAGACTATAGGCCTGAAGCCTCCATGTAGGCACCAACTCAAATTTTCCAAATTCAATGAGCCCTGTGAGTGTTGTCCTCGAAATGAGGCACTACTGTGAGTTTGTGGAGAGCATCCCTTTGCCATCACAACAGCCTGGGTTGTTTGCAAATTTTCATGGGAACTGATTGACCAGTAACACAATTGAGTACAACCTAGTCCCACCACTGGAAGTCTTGTCTGTTGACAAGTAGTGGCTAGTTGAGATGAATGAAAAGAAGATATTCTGCTATGCACATATATTAGTTCCTTTTGCAGTAATCTTCAGAGAGGCTTTCTGTGGTAATAAACGTGAAGAGGTATGGAGACCCACAGCAAAATATTAGGAGTGGAGGGCAAGCCTAAATAGGATGCTTTATTCAAATCTCTCTGCTCAGCATTCAGAGAAACATGTGAAACAGGAAGCAGAAAGATTGTAAGAGCCAGAGGAGATAAAGGACACTAGGTTTAGAATGTCCTCTGAATCAACTGAACAAGATGTGTAGTAAACATTTTGGTGTCTTTAATAACTCAGTTATGTTATGTAAACAAATTTTTGGTTTTTTTATTTTTTATTATTATCTTTTTAAATTAAATTTTTATTTTATATATTAATTACAATTTATTCACTTTGTATCCCCCTCCTTCCGCTGCTCCGGATCCTACCCTCCCTCCTTCATCTCCCCCTATGCTCCTCTCTAAGTCCATAGATAGGGAGGTCCTCCTCTTCTTCCATCTGACCCTAGCTTATCAGGTCTCATCTGAACTGGCTGCATTGTCCTCTTCTGTGGCTTGGCAAGGCTGTTCCCCAATCCAGGGGTGGGGGGCAGTCAAAGAGCTAGCCACTGAGTTCAGGTCAGAGACAGTCCCTGTTCCCCTTACTAGGGAACACACTTAGAGAATGAGCTGCCATGGGCTACATCTGAGCAGGGGTTCTAGATTATATCCATGAATGGACTTTGGTTAGAGTGTCAGTCTCAAAAGAGACCCCTGTGCCCAGATATTTTGGTTCTGTTTCTATGCTTATGGAGCTCCTGTCCTCTCCAGGTCTTACTATCTCCCCCTTCTTTCCTAAGATTCCCTGCACACTGCCCAAAGCTTGTTTATGAGTCTCATCTGCTTTTATACAATCTGTGTAGAGTCTTTCAGGACGTCCTTGGTAGGTTCCTGTCCTGTTTCCTGTTTTCTCCTTATTCTAATGTTTTATTCCTTTTCCAATGTCCATCCCATTTGCCTTTCTGAGTGAGGATTGATCATCTTACCCAGGGTCCTCCTTCTAGCTCACCTTCATTAGGTATACAGATTTTTGTAAGTTTATCCTATATTATAGGTCTAGTATCCACTTTATGAGTGAGTATATACTGTGTGTTTCTTTCTGTTTCTGGGATACCTCACTCAGGATTATCTTTTCTATTTCCCACTACTTGCTTGCAAATTTCTTGATTTCCTTGTTTTTAATTGCTAAGTAGTATTCCATTGTGTAAATGTACCACAATTTTCATATCCATTCTTCCACTGGGGGACATCTGATTTGTTTCCAGGCTCTGGCTATTATGAATAAAGCTGCTACAAACATGGTTGAACAAATGTCCTTGTTGTGTACTTTGATATTACCTAGGAGTGACATAAGTGGATCTGGAGGAAGCACTATTCCCAATTGTCTGAGAAAGTGCCAGATTGACTTACAAAGTGGTCATACAAGTTTACATTCCCACCAGCAATGGAGGAGGGTTCCCCTTTCTCCACATCCCCTCCAGCATGTACTGTCACTTGAGTTTTTGATCGTGGCCATTCTGATGGGTTTAAGGTGAAATCTCAGGGTCATTTTGATTTGCATCTCCCTGATGACTAAAGACATTAAGCATTTCTTTCACTTACCACAATTTATTCAGTTCATATCATGGTGATGTCCCCCTCCCTCATCTCTCCCCAATCCCACCTACTCTCCCTCTTCTTCTCCTATTCCCCTCCCCTAGTCCACTGATAGGTGAGGTCTTCTTCCCCTTCTATTTGAGCCTAGTCTATCAGGTCTCATCAGGACAGGTTTCACTATCTTCTTCTGTGGCCTGGCATGGCTGCACCTCCCATATGAGGTGATCAGAGAACCTGTCACTGGGTTCATGCCAGAGAAAGTCCCTGTTCCCCTTATTAGGGAACCCACTAGGAGAATGAGTCTATTGGCTACAACTGAGCTGGGTGTTAGCCCTAGAGGCCCTGCAGAGACTGATACTCCAACCAAGGACACTCCATGAAGAGGACAAGATTATGTTTAATCAAAGGTGTGGGATAAGGGGCTGTTCCAGACTGTCCACAAGTAGCAGTTATTTGCCTCATGTGGGCTTTGACAGGATAAAATCTTTGCCAGCTGCAGATAGTTTAATTCTGAGGACTCTGATAAACACCAAAGCCAAGAGAGAGACAGAGGTGGTGGGGAGAGGGGGAACTATGAGAAAGAAAAAGAGTTCTGTTCCCTCTGCCTGCTGCCAGTTGCTGTTGAAGTTTGAGGAGGAAATGTCTTTTTAATTAAATTTTTTTATATTAATTACACTTTATTCATGTTTTATCCCAGCTATAGCCCTCTCTCTTATTCCTTCCCAAACACGACCTTCCTCCCTCATCTCCACCCATAACCCTTTCCAAGTCCAGATAGGGGAGATCCTCCTCCTCTTCCATCTGATCCTAGCTTATCAGGTCTCATCAGGACTGGCTATATTTTAGTCCTCTGTGGCCTAGCAAGGCTGCTCCCCCTCAGGGGTGAGCAAAGAGCCCACCACTGAGTTCATGTCAGAGATAGTCTCTGTTCCCCTTACTAGGACACCCACTTGGATTCTGAGCTACGGACTCATGGGTTACATTTGTACAGGGGTTCTAGGTTGTTGGAAGAGATTGGGGTGGAGAAGGAAGAAGGAGACATAAGAAACAGCAATAAAATAAAATATATTAAAAATGGCCATCTACAATGGTGCATATGATCTCACAGAGACTGAAGCATCAAGTACAGAGCCTACATGTGTCTACACCAGGTCCTCTATATGTATATATACATATATATATATATATATATATATATATATATATATAAAATACATGTATGTATTATATATATTATAGCTTTTAGCTTAGAATTTTTATATGGCTCCTGACTCTGAGAATGAGTGGGTTTCTGACTCTTGTGCATGCTGTTCTTAGAATTCTTCCTATTGGGTTGTGATATCCAATAGGATATGCTAGTTCAATATGCTAGTTTTGTTTCATCTTATTACATTTCTGTTCTAATGAGAGACAGAAAGGGCATGGATATGGACAAAGGGAAGTTCCAAGAGCAACTGGGGGGTAGGCAGAGGGAGGACAAATTGTAATCTTGATATGTTGTATGAGAAAAGAATATTTTCTAAAGAGGAAAACAAAGGAGAGAAAGAAGAAAAGTTCAAAGAATTAATAAAAACTTATTTGGCAAAGCGATGTTCTGTAATTTTAATGAGAGGCAAGATGACAGAAAACCTCTCTAGATGACTTTGATACAATCTAAATAAAATGTTTGATTTCTTAATAATTGACAGACTGATTGTTGCCGTATTTTTGAAGTGATGTGCCCTGGAAATGCCATCACTCTTCTAAATTGTAAAAATGTTTATATTCAAGAAAGAGTCAAGATAATAAGAAGCATAGCAATGAATGATTACTTCTAGTCAAATAATATATTATGGCTAAAGCCTGTTAAAATATGATATACCAAATCAGTGGAAAATGACAGAACTCATGAGAAATTCCATAATTATACTTCACACTTTAGCAGTAATTACTTAAAACGTTATTACAAACCCACTGAATTACATTTATTTGTTTATTTAACTAAATAAAATGGATAGAAATCTAAATTACTCAGTGGGAATGGAATGGCACCTTTATAGTATTTACTGTATATTTATTATTATTATTAATTACAATTTATTCAATCTGTATCCTGGCTGTAGCCTCCTCCCTCATCTCCTCCTAGTCCCATCTCTATCTTCCCCATGCTCCTCCCCTATTCCACTGATATAAGGGAAGTCTTCCTCCCATGCTATTTGGCTCTAGCCTATCAGATCTCTTAAGGACTGTCCAGATCCTCTTTCTCTGTGGCCTAGTAAGGCTACCTTCCAAAGGGGAGATGATCAAAGAACAGGCAACCAAGTTCTGCAAGAGACTATTCCTGCTCTCCTATTACTACGGGATCACATGGATACGGAACTATATCTCAGCATGGGTTCTAGGTCCTATCTGTGCATGCAGGCCCCTCTTGGCCCAGATATTTTGGTCATCTTTGTCTCCTTGTGGAATTCCTGTTCATTCCTGATCTTTCTATCTCCCCCTTCTTTCCTAAGCATCCCTGCACTCTGCCAAAAGTTTGGCTAGGAGTCTCAGCATCTTCTTAAATACCCTGCTGGGTAGAGTCTTTCAGAGGCCCTCTGTGGTAGGCTCCTGTCCTGTTCCATTTTTTCTCCCACTTCCAATGTCTATCCAGGTTGACCTTCTGAATGAGGGTTAAGCATTTTCCCTAGGCCCTACTTGTTGCTTAGATTCTTTAGGACTCAAGATTTTAGTATGTTTATCCTATATTATATGGCTACTATCCACTTATAAGTGAGTACACCATGTGTATCTTTCTGCTTCTGGGTTATCTCACTTAGGATGATTTTTTTTTTCTAGATCCCTCTATTTGCCTGCAAATTTCATGATTTCCTTGTTTTTAATTGCTGAGTAGTATTCCATTGTGTAAATGTACCACAATTTCTGTGTCCATTTCTCTTTGAGGGACATCTAGGCTGTTTCCAGATTCTGGCTATTATGAATAAAGCTGCTATGAATATAGTTGAGCAA
Organism: Rhombomys opimus; assembly: GCA_010120015.1. NCBI lineage: Eukaryota > Metazoa > Chordata > Mammalia > Rodentia > Muridae > Rhombomys > Rhombomys opimus. The sequence continues at coordinate 311,279 of REGO01000658.1, read as the reverse complement.
ATGTTCTTGTTGTATGGTTGAGCATCTTTCTGATATATGCCCTGAAGTGGCATAGTTGTATCTTGAGGAAGCACTGTTCCTAAGTGTCTGAAAAAACACCAGATTGATTTTCAAAGTGGTTGTACAAGGTTACATTCCCACCAGCAATGGAGGAGGGTTGTCTTTCTCCACAGCCTCTCCAGCATGTATTGTCATTTGAGTTTTTGATCTTAGCCATTCTGATGGATATGAGGTGGAATCTCATGGTCATTTTGATTTGCATTTCCCTGATGACTAAGGACTTTGAGGATTCCCTTAAGTTTTTCTCTGCCATTCTATATTCCTCTGTTGAGAATTCATTGTTTAGCTCTGTACTCCATTTTTTATGTGGATTACTTGGTTTGTTAGTGTTTAACTTCTTAAGTTCTTTTATGTATTCTGGATATTAGCCCTCTCTCTGATATAGGGTGGGTGAAGATCCTTTCCCAGTCTGCAGGCAGTCATTTTGTTCTGATAACAGTGTCCTTTGTTTTATAGAAGCTTTTCAGTTTCATGAGGTCCCATTTATTGATTGTTGATATTAGAGCCTGTGCTGTTGGTGTTCTGTTCAGGAAGTTGTCTCTTGTTCCAATGAGGACAAGGCTCTTCCCCACTTTTTCTTCTAACAGGTTTAGTGTTTCCTATTTTATGTTGAGGTCTTTGATCCACTTGGACTTTAGTTTTGTGCAGGGTGATAAATATGGATCTATTTGCATTTCTCTACTTGTAAACATCCAATTAAACCAGCACCATTTGTTGAATATGCTATCTTTTTTTCAATTGTATAGTTTTGGCTTCTTTGTTAAAAATGAAGTATCTGTAGGTGTGTGGGTTTATTTTTGGATCTTCAATTCCATTGATCTACCAGTTTGATTCTATGCCAGTATCTTGCTGTTTTTATTACTATTGTTCTATAGTACAGCTTGAGATCAGGGATGGAGATTCCTCTAGAATTTCTTTTATTTTCCAGGATTGTTTTTGTTATTATGTTGTTTTGTTTTTTTGTTTTTCCATATGCAATTGAGAATTGTTCTTCCAGTATTTGTAAAGAATTTTGCTGGTATTCTGATGGAATTGCATTGAACCTGTAGATTCCTTTTGGATGACCATTTTTTTACTATGTTAATCCTGCTAATCCATGAACATGTAAGATCCTCCATCTTCTGATATCTTATTCAATTTCTTTCTTCAGTGACTTGATGTTTTTTCATACAAGTCCCTTGCTTGGTTAGAGTCAGAGCAAGGTACTTTATGTATTTTGTCACTATTGTAAAAGGTGTTGTTTTTCTAATTTCTTTCTCACTCCATTCCTCTTTTGTATACAGGAGTCCTTCTAATTTGTGTGTGTGTGTGTGTGTGTGTGTGTGAGAGAGAGAGAGAGAGAGAGAGAGAGAGAGAGAGAGAGAGAGAGAGTTTGTGTGTGTGTGTGTGTGTGTGTGTTAATTTTGTATCCAGCCACTTTGCTGAAGTGTTTATAAGCTGAAGGAGTTTTTTGGTAGAATTTTCAGGACCACTCAGGCATACTATCTTTGAATATCATCTGTGAATAATTATACTTTGACTTCTTTTTCAAATTTTCCCCTTGATCTCCTTTAGTTTTCTTATTGTTCTAGCTAGGACTTCAAGAACTATGTTGAAGAGATAGGGAGAGAATGGGCAGCCTTACCTTGTTCCTGATTTCAGTGGGATTGATTTAAGTATCTCTCCATTTAGTTTGATGTTGGCAATAGTCTTGCTGTATTTTGCCTTTACTATGTTTAGGTATGTGCCTTGTATCCCAGATCTCTCCAAAACTTTAAATACGAACCGGTGCTGCATTTTGTCAAATGTATTTTCAGCATCTAAGCAGATGATCAAGTGTTTTCTTTCAGTCTTTTTATATTGTGGATTACATTGATGGGTTTTCATATATTTAACTACCTCTGCATGTCTGGGATAAGGCCTTCTTGGTCATGGTGGATGATATCTTTGATGCATGCTTGGATTCAGTTTGCAAGTATTTTATTGAATATTTTTGCATCAATATTCACAGGCAAGATTGGTCTGAAGTTCTGTTTTTTTTTTTTTTTTTTTGAGTCTTTGTGCAGTTTAAGTATCAGGGTGACTGTGGCCTCTTAAATGAGGTTAGACCTGTATCTTTATCACATATAATAAATTGTCTTTAAAATTGTTTCAAACACTTTTTTGTGTTTGTGTGTGTATATGTGTGTGTACATGGGCATGATTGCCAGTGCCTGCGCAGGCCAGAAGAGACCATAAAGTTCCCCTGGAACTGAAGTTACAAGCAATTGAGAGTTGCTTGGCATAGGTGCAGGATGCAGACTCCAGTACTCTGACAGATACAAGTGCCTTAATCTGCTGAGCCATCTCTCTAGTCCCTCTTTTTATACATACTTTCAAATCTCAACCATTTGTGTCCTATAATAAAACAACAACAAAGAGAAAATCATGATGGTTATTCACAGAATTCCATAGGTATTGATTTTCACTTAAAATGGAAACATTAAGAAATTCAAGCTCCATCAATGGATGGGCAAATGACAGTTCTTTAAGAAATAGTTGTTTAGTGGTGTCAAAGGGCAAGAGCAATTACCTTGAAATTGACAATACAATTGAATGTCAGAAATATTTGAACTTTGCAGGGGTCTGCTGCACTGCTGGAACCGTTCTTTTATTTTCTGTTTTATCCACCAAGTGTTATCTCTTTAGAGTATCAATGATTATCCAATTAAGCCATCTGGTTTTTTAAAAGACCTGGTGGGGTTCCTCTGTGTTGCAAAGGAACATATTCAATGCTATCCTCCATCTCTAATGAGCTGTAAAGCTACTCTCTGTAGACTGGATGACTAGTTATTATGGCAATGGGGAAGTTACTTGTGGGTATAGAAAGGGCAGTATAGTAAGCTGGTAGCATATAGATAGAGAGCAATGTTGGAATTTCCATTTTCAAAAAGTACATATATTTAAGGTGAGTTTTTCTTTTGTGTGTGTGTGTGTGTAGTTTCCTGGCATGTATTCATATCACAAGAGGGTTGGAAGCTAATATCAGCTAGTGTGGAGTGAGCAGAGGAGAACATGTTTCTGCTCCTGTAGAAATTTTCAGATAGTTAATCTCTGCCACCTAAATAATTGTCATGCAAATCAGAATCATGCAATTAAAAGCAGAACTGGTACACCAGAGTTCAGTCCTGGTAAAAGGGTGGAAATCACAGGGGGTGAGAATGGGCGTCCAACTTTGTGGTATCACCTTAAAATTCAGAGATCATTATTATAAAAATGTCCTCATGAAGACCAGCTGTTGTTCTTGATCTCTCGTTTATGGCCCCTTCTCCACACTAATCTATTAGTTTTCAAAGAAATATGCTTGGATCTTGTGATAAGAGGATTTAGGCAACCTCCCTTCTGTAACTAAGAAAACCTAATTAAATGGAAACTACATGTTTGCACAAATGCACACATAGAAGACTGCCTTAATTGATATTAGAGAAATTTACATACTTCATAGTAACTGCTTGTGGAATTTCATCAGAATGTCAATAGGACAAATCTGAATCCATGGGTAGCTTTAAAGCCATCATACCCTTGTTCCCTAGTGAAAATGATAGAACTTGAACTCGTTCTTAAAACAGAAGAGACAGTTTTGCTTTGTTTTGTTTTTAAGAAGGAACAGTCACTTTCAAAAACTGAAGTGACCTGGGAGTTCAAGGGAAGGAATGTGCTTACACAGTGCCCCTGGCACTGCATAGGTCATTTCCATAGCATTCGTCCTTCCTGTGTTGTTTATCTCATGTTTTCCGGGGGTGGGTCATGCTCTGTTTCTTGTATGTAGCTCTGAAAGGGAAGGACTTCTAGGCTCTCTTCCAACCAGCCTCTTTCATATGTTAGCTTTTTCAGTTGCCTCCAGCAGCTCTTCTCCTACCACACAAGCAAAGCTAAATTTTAAAAGCTCCATGTAGCATGTCTTCTGTGAAGGTATTATATATCAGCAGGCATATAGTCCTAAAAAGCACTGAGATGAACATGCATATCAAGATTCTTGCTTTTGAGACTGAAGCATAAAAGAAGGCAATTCAAATGTGTCTCCTTCTGGGATTGTCCTCATTCTTCCTTTATACCTAAAGAAAAGCAGTTCTTTTTTATTATTATCACTATGTGTTTTCCAAGTTAGCATCCAAATCCATTTATTTATTCACAGTAGCTTCTACTACTCTGTGAATTTATCAAAACTCATGATATATGCTGGGATCCAGTTTCCAATGAAAATACAATCATCATGTAATTACCTAATGAAAATGCAAGGATCATGTAATTGCCTCCTGGAGCCAATAAAGCTCGCTGAGAATCCAGGGTCTGTATCAGACTGTACAAGAAAGTATTAAATACTGAGTCAGTCTGCAGAGAGGAAATTAGAGAAAGGAAATAAAAAGTGTGAAGGATGTGTTGAAACACAGTTGTAAGCAACATGTAGTAACTGCGAATGGCTGAGAAATCACAGTCGTTTAATAGACCTGCTGGGCATATGTAAGGAGAGAAGCAGGCTTTTTTGTTCTTAGAACAGAGTTGTTACCTAGGTCTGTCTGCACTGTGGGAGCTGGGGTTAAGACTGAAGATCAAAAATAACCACGCAAAGCCTGCTTAGGATGAAGAAGAAAGCTATTTTTCTTGTTATTTTTATCCACAAGTAGTAATCATAGTGCTAACAAGAACAAGAAAAAATATTGCATAGAAGCAGCATAGTATGCATCTTGAGGACACAGTTCTCTAGGTGCTCATGACATATTAATGTGAAGGAAACACATGTAGCTAAACAGCACAGAACACACAGTAGCTTATCCAGGGGAGAGGAGGTGTCGTCTTGTGTAAATACTTCAGATAAGTCTAATTCCATGAGCTTATTCATTGTGTCACAACTAAGTCTTTCTTCTCCTTCCTGTTGTCACATGGTCTCCTCTCAGACTACCAGAAGCTGTAAACAGCTCCAAATATCAAGAATGTCTGTTTATGAGTTCTAAACACAGCATCTTTTCCAATTTTTTCACCCAAAGATCTACAGTGACTATCCATAACTTTTATCCCCTCTTGTATTTAATTGAAAATAAATTCTTTTTCATACAATTTATCCTGATTTTTCATACAATTTCCCTCCCGTATACTCCTCCCTCCTTTTCCTTCCTGATCCACTCCTTTTCTGTTTCTCATTAGAAAAAAACAGGCTTCCAAGAGATAACAACAGTACACAACTATATATATATATATATTATGATATATATATATATTATATATATTATGATAAAACAAAAAAAAACATTACATTAAAGGCTGACAAAACTGACTAATATTAGAAAAAGCACCACAAGAAACACAGAATCAGAGGCCCGCTTGTTCACACCTTCAAGATTTCCATGAAAATGCTAAGGTAACAGCTGTAATACATACTCAGTGGACCTGGAGCAGAGCCATCTAGTCCCATCTAGTCCTCTGAAGCTTGCTGCTTCAGGCTCTGTGAGTTCATATGAGCTTTGCTCAGTTGATTTAGAGGGCCTTGTTCTCCTAGTCTCCTGCATTGCTTTTGGCTCTTGCAGTCTTACCAAATGTTCTTCCACAGGGTTCCTGAGTTCTGAGGGGAGGGATTTGATAGAAACATCTCTTCTAAAGAAGAGTGCTCCGAGGTCTCTGTCTTCATGCAATATCTGGGTGAGGGTCTCTATATTTGTTTCCATTCTGCTACAAGAGGAAGGTTCTCAGGTGATGGCTGGATAAGGCACTGATCTATGAGTATAGCAGAATATCTTCAGGAGTCATTTTTTTGTTACTATTTTTAGAGCAGTTGTATTGGTTTTACCCCAAGTCTCTGGACTCTCTGGTCTTTGGTTTTGGTCACTCAAGCAGCGTTGGGTATGAATTCCACCTTGTGAAGTGGGCCTTAAGTAAAATCAGATTTGGTTGGTTACTCCCACAGTATTGTGACACCATTTTCCTAGCTGATTTTGCACACAGGACTTTTCTTAAGTCATTTGTCCAGTTTATCAGTGAACCATGTGGACTGCAGGGCAGGAAAAGCTTATCTGGTCTGGAATGAGAAGGAGTAGCAATGTGTTTACTGAGCTTCTATTTTGAGAGTTCAGTTAGTCAGGGCTAATTCATCCAAATTCCCCCTGCTTATTTGTGTTGAAAAATAATGAATTTGCTAATGTGGAAGGGGAGATCTCAAGGAAACCATCCCACAGACAAAGAATGAGAATCAACTGATGACTGATGAGAGAAGGATGGTAGTTTCTCATCAACGAACCCCATAATTTGTTATTCAATACCAAGTGGTCAGCCCTGAAATCATATACAAACAAGCAACCTCTAAACAGACGCATTAAATGGAATTTATATGTTTATACATATATATGTAAAATAATAATCAAAAAATGAGGCAGTGAATATGAGAAGCAATGGTTTGGGGACTGAATGGGTTGGAATGAGAAGAGAGAAAGAATGGAAGTGATGTAATAATAATAATTTAATTAAAACATTTTAAAAATTGGTTAGATGGCCATTTTCACTGTGTTAATCCTACCTAGCAATGAGCACAGGCCATCTTTCTAATTTCAGGTGTTTTCAATTCCTTTCTTCAGAAACTTGAAGTTTTTTTTCATACAAGTCTTTTACTTGCTCTATGTTTTTCAACGGTGTTGTTTCCCTAATTTCTTTCTCAGCACATTTGTCTTTTGAATATTAGGGTAGGGGGTATTGATTTTTTTTTTTAGTTTACTTTGAATCCAGCCACTTTGCTGAAGGTGTTTCTCAGCTGTGGGAGTTTCCTGGTAGAATTTTTGGTGTCACACATGTGTATTATCATATCATCTGCAATTCATGATACTGTGGCTTTTTCTTTTCCAATTTGAATCCCCTTGATCTTCTTTAATTATCTTATTGCTTTAGCAAGAACTTTAAGTACTATGTTGTAGAGATAGGGAGAGAGTGGGCAGCCTTGCCTTGTCCACTGATACCAGTGGAATTGATTTCAGTTTCTCTCTGCTTACTTTGATGTTGCCTCTACTACATTTGGGTATGTGCCTGTATCCCTGATCTCTTCAAGACTTTAAACATGAACTTGTGTTGGATTTTATCAAATGGTTTTTCAGCATCTAAGAAGAGGATAATGTGTGTGTGTGTGTGTGTGTGTGTGTGTTTGTGTGTGTGTGTGTCTCCTTTCAATTTATTTATATGGTGGATGCCAGAGGCCTCTTGCAGAATCGAACAGTACTTGAGTGGAAAGTGAGGACTGAAAGAAAAACAAACAAACAAACAAACAAACAAAAAGACAGTACACATGGAATGTGTTTGAGAGGGCTTCTAGTAGAAACTAGGCACCTGGTTTATTCCACACTCCCTTTTTACCTCGAATACCTGTGTGTGTGATGCTCACATAAACAAAAGGAAGTCAACTTGGCAAAAACATAGTGCCTAACCCTGACTTCAGGTGAAGGCCAGGGTGAAAACATGTTTTTCACTGAGAGCTCAATAAAAAAGCATCCTGAAAAACAAGCAGCTCTCCACAGGTGGATTACATTGATGGATTTCTGTACATTAAAGCACCGCTGCATGCCTGCCATGAAGCTTACTTGGTCATGGTGGATGACAACTTTGATGTGTTCTTGGAGTCAGTTTGTGACTATTTAATTGAGTAGTTTTACAGTTTCCATTAAAATATGAACACAATTCTTTACAGACCTTGAAAGAACAATTCTCAACTTTATATGGAAAAAAAATAGCTAAACCAATCTTCTACAATAAAATATCTGACTGTATTTCCATACCTGTTCTAAAGCTATACTATAGAGCAACAGTAATAAAAACTGTATGGTAATGGCATAGAAACAGACTGGTAGATCAACAATATCAGATCAAAGACCCTGAAAAAAACCCACACATCTACAGACACCTGATTTTTGACAAATATGCCAAAACCATACAATGGGGGAAATGATAGCATCTTCAACAAATGGTGGTATGTCCACATGTAGAAAAATGCAAATAGACCCATATCTATCATCCTTCACAAAATTAAAGTCCAAGTGGATAAAAGACCTTAACATAAAACCAGAATAAATATTTTGGAAGAAAAAGTAGGGAAGAGCCTCAAATTTATTGGCACAGAAGACAACTTTCTCAACAGAACACCAACAGCATAGGCTCTGAGAACAACAATTAATAAACGGGACCTCATGAAATTGAAAAGCTTCTGTAAAGCAAAGAAAACATTTAATAGAATGAAACAACAGACTACAGACTAGAAAAAGATCTTCACCAAACCTATATCTGACAAAGAGTTAATATTCAGAATATATGAGAAAAATCAAGAAGTTAGACACCAACAAGACAAATAGTCCAATTAAGAAATGGGTACAGAGCTAAGCAGAGAATTTTCAACAGGGAAATACCGAATTGTGAAGCAACACTTAAAGAAATGCTCAACATCCGTAGTTATCACAGAAATGCAAATCAAAATAGTTCTGAAATTATATCTTAAACTGATTAGAACAGATAAGATCAAAAACTCAAGTGACCATACATGCTGGAGAGGATGTGGGGAAAACGGATCCCTTCTCCATTGCTGGTAGAAGTGAAAACTAGTTCAATGACTTTGGAAATTAATCTGGTGCTTTCTCAAAAAAAAAAAAAATGGCAATAGTGGTTCCTCAAGATCTAGCAACACTACTCCTGGGCATACATCCAAAAGATTCCCCACCGTTCAACAAGGATATTTGCTTATCTATGTTCATAACAGCTTTATTTGTAATATCCAGAATCTGGAAACAAGCTAGATGTCCCTCTGTGGAGGAATGGATACAGAAATTGTGTCATATTTACACAATGGACTAATACTCAGCTATTAAAGCAAGGAAGTCATGAATTTGCAGGGAAGTGGATGGAACTAGAAAAGATCATCCTGAGTGAAATAACCAGAAACAGAAAGACACACATGGTATACACTCACTATATAGCTGATATTAGCCATAAAATATAGGATAGTCATACTAAAATCTACATACCTGAAGAAGCTAAACACTAAGGAGAACCCTAGGAAGGATGCTTAAACCGCATTCAGAATGGCAAACAGGAGAGACACCAGAAGTTGTAGAAGAGAGGAAACAGGATGGGAGCCTATTACAGTGGGTCCTCTGAAAGGCTCCACCCAAATGAATATATCCAAGCAGATGCTGAGACTCACAGCCTAAATTTGGGCAGAGTGCAAGAGTGCAGGGAATCTTATGAAAGAAAGGGGAATTGAAGGACACTGGTGGGACAGGAGAACCACAAGGGGACCAAAAAAGCTAAAATATCTGAGCCCACATGGTTCTGCTAAAACTGAAGCAACAACCAAGAACCATGCAGGGAGAGGACCTAGAACCCTGCTCATATGTAGCCAATTGGCAGCTCAGTTTCCATGTTGGTACCAGAGTAAGGGGAACAGGACCTGCTTCTGACATGAACTTGATTGCCTGCTCTTTGATCACTTGCCCCTGGCAATGAAGCCTTACCAGACCACAGAGGAAGAGAATCTGGACAGTCCTGATGAAACTTAATAAGGTATGGGCAGACAGCATAGGAGGGGAACACTCCCTTTCAGTAGACTAAGGGGGTGGTCGAAGAGTTCTTAATGTTGGATACCTTATCAAGAGTTGGGTTTTAATGCTAAGTTTTCAGACATATCTATCATACCTGATTCTCAGCCACCCACACCATCATCATTCTCTTTCCTCTCTGCTTGCTGTAGAGACCTTAATCCTCCCCATGTCAATCAGCTACAAAAGAACAAGAATTAGAATTATAGTTATTATGAAGGAATTTGTACAGAAAAAAAGCCACTGTCATCCACTGATACTGCCAAGTAAGAAATAGCTGAGTAAAGAAATGATATTAAGCTCAGACACTCTACTATTGTAGTTTTTATGATTCTCTTTTTCATAAAAAAATGAATGTCAAATGTAAGTTACCAGAATAAAGAACATAACATTTTGATAAATCCATACTGCTTATGAAGATATTTATAGTTAAGGGAGACAAATTAACAATCTGTATTCTAAAGATACTAAGACTACTAGTTGGCAGTTAAGGATATGTTTACATTTGTACAGATTGACATGTTGGTAGAAAGATGAAAAATAAGTGTTTTAAACAGCTTTCGTATGTAATAGTAACAACTTCCCTCTACATATTGCCTCAAATGCTATAAATTGAGTAGGTAGTTAAGAATTCTGGGGTTTTGGGGAAAAGACAGTAATACAGTTATTTAGAAGGTGAATGCTGCTGCCTTGCATTACACTATGTTCAATATCCTTTCCTTTCCCAATTTTAATTTTTTTTGGGGGGTGGCTAATGTGAAGGAACATTTGAGATGAGAAAAATAACCTTATTTTTCTATCTTTGACAGTGTTACCATATGGCTTCAGCATTTGAATCCATCTTTTCCTCCACCCTCCTACTATTTACTTATTTTAATCACACTTCATAACTGGCTTAAAGGAGATCTTTGAGTGTTTATTCCTGGCTCAGTCTCAATCACAGTTTGGAACCAGATCACTCAGTTCCTCCTATCTGCAAGGGTGTGCCGTCTTTAAATGAGCAGAATGTTGTTCATCCATTTAATGAAATACTTAAAAATGATATAGTTCTTTAAATTTTAAGAGGATTTTTATTATTTGCATTTTATCCCTCATCAGGTTCCAAAACCATCTGTGCTTTCCCATTTATGGCCAAGACTTTTCTTTTTTCTTTTGAGCTTCAAATTTGCTTAGAACTTACAAAACACAACATCTGGATTTCAATTCAAGAAGGGAGGCTCATTTGAAAGCTTTTTAATGCCCCTGGACCACAATGAGATCAAATTGAAGTACAGTTTTTATGAACTGAGTGCAAATGAATTAGAAACATGTGGATTAAATTTCTCTTAAACCTCAAAGGGAATTTAAATATTAAGGAAAAGTGCTTTGTGAATGCCTTCTTGGCTCCTGACAAAGTCAGAACACTTGAAAAAAAAAGTTGGCGATAACTCTTGAATCTAAAATGTGCTCAGCCTTTTCTTCTCTCACAGAAAAGGGACATTTTGATCTTTGCATAAAAGAGAATGGAGCTATGGATTACAAATTACTATGCACCAATGCTTATTTTTTAATCCTAATATAAATATAGTTGTAGATTTGGGGTCTTTTATAAGAGGATATTGTTGTTTGTTCTGTTTTATTTTAAAATAGGTAAAAATATGAGAGGATGTTATGACAGTATTATATAATTTAAAACCCTAGTATTTGTGTGTGCTTTATTTAGATATTGGAGAAAGTGAATAGTACATATTGAATTTTTTTTTTTACTTTTAATCTACATTTATTTTCAGTCCTAATTTTGTTTCAATATTAAAACCTTTTATGACAAGTGAAACTATGTGCCTCCACCCTTCCACAAAACAGAAAATGTCTATTTGATACCCATTTCATGACCAGTTTTATACAAAAACCATGTATAATATTACGTTTGTGTGCACTTACATACGTGTTTCCATGTGTGTATGCATGTAGTACAGCAGAGTACAGATATCCAAAAGTGAAATATTATTAATTATTCATCAACTCAACTCAGTATATCTTGCTTTGAGCATTCCCTGCACCATGAAGTAATCCCTTGCTTATTTACATAAGTAACTCTGCTATGACTGTGGTCCTCAGGAGAGTCCCTGCAAATGACAGCCCTTAAAGAAGACAGGCTAGAGGAGCAATCATCAATGCTGGAACTACAATTTCCCCAATTGCCTGAGCTACAAGCAGCTTACAATGATCCTTTGCTGGTAACCACAAATGCTAGCAGTGACATGGAGCAATTTCCCCTCCTGCCCTTTTCTCTGAGAGCTTTGATCTAAGCTTATCCTGAGGGTAACCAATGTCAGGACATGTCTGCAGCCTTTCTTATCAACTCTACTAATAACAGATTCCTGCCTGGAGATAGCACCACAAGGACAATTTTAAATAGTCTCTTCTGGTACAAAGTGATTTAGTAGACCAGACCCCACAGTGGAGGCAAATTCTCCCAAATGTGATAGCTATAACTCCAGTGACTTGATGATATTCAGATCAAACATTATCAGTAACGATTTTACTGTCCCCTCTCCATCTTGTACTTTAACTCTAGACTGTCTGAGACATTCTTGTACTAACACTCTGCTTCAGAATTGTGCTAAGATGCAGCTTTTTTTTTTTTTTAAATCACACCCATTCTCTGAGAGAATAATAAGAAGTAGCTAGTTACTTTTGAAGGGAGATGGATGAGCCAAACCAATTATCCCAACCTGGAAGAAGAGGGAGATGGCATCAGATTGTACAGACTTATATTTGGTCACAATAAAGTTGATATTGGATATACTGCAATAAAACACTGAACAGTCTTATAAAATTAAAGCATCTACTGAGGAATATCTTTAAAGAAAATAAAATTTCCATGCTCACAGTTGGGTATTTACCCATGGCAGAAAACATTAGAATAAATGATTACTAGAGTAGCCCAATCAAAATAGTATACCTTATAGTGGGACTCTCTTTAATTCACTAAGACATCAGGAAGCAGGTCAAGAGAACAGGCAAGTTTCGTAGGGAAAAAACATTGTATAGAGAACAAAGAAAGTAAAATGGCATGCTCTCTTAAAGAAGTAAAACTCATGACATCAAAATTTTATCAAAACACGTTATTAAAGAATAGATTATTTCTAATTAATTTTTAAATTATTTTTTAATTTTAATTTTCTTTGTTATGTTAAATATAGTTTATTCACTCTGTATCTCAGCTGTAGCCCCTACTCTCATTCCATCCAATTCCCACCCTCTATCCTTCATCTCCTCCCGTGCATCTCTCCAAGTCCACTGATAGGGGAGGTCCTCCTCCCCTTCCATTGGAACCTAGCCTATCAGATCTCATCAGGACTGGCTGTATTGTCTCCTCTGTGGCCTGGTAAGGCTGCTCCCCTCCCAACCTCCTCAGGAGGAGATGATCAAAGAGCCAGCCAATGAGTTTATGTCTGAGACAGTCCTTCCCCTTACTAGGGAATCCACTTGTTGACTGAGCTGCATGGGCTACATCTGTGCAGATGTTCTAGGCAGTCTCCATGCATGGTCCTTGGTTGGACTATCAGACTTGGAGGGGACAAGAGCTTCACAGAACCAAGAAATCTGGGCCCAGGGGTTTTTTCTAAAGCATAGATTATTAATGGATATAACAACATCTCACACTTGATTTTTCTATGGTGTTTCCACATCTTTACAATCTGAGTGCTAACCATTATTTCCTAACAGTCTGTTGATTTTTTTCAAGACAACAAGTGTGTCTTCCTTTCTTTTTATATTCTTTTTCAACTTAAGGACCATGAAATCTCACTGTTATTATTTAAACATTATGTAGTCATAGTCTTAGCAAATGTTGGAAGATGCTGTGAATATTTCCTAAGTGCTACATTGTTTGGAGGTGGGGGGACTAATGATGAGCAAAAATGGGAATGCTTAAAATTTATTAAAAATTAGTTTATATTTGTTTATCATAATCTACCTATGTGGTGGTTAGTTTTGTCTACTGACAGACTTTGGAATAAAATGCCTTCAGGAACACCTGTGAGGGATTAATTAGTCTCCAGGTACATCTGTAAAGAACTGCCTTGATTATGTTAATTTATGGGAGAGGGTTCATGTGCTGAGGATGTCAGGAATCCCTGGGCTGGGATCTTGGACTATATAACAAGGAGAAAAGGATGTGACAACAGGGATTCACTGTTCTCTTCTCTCTGACTACAGATGAATTGCCACTAGCTGCTTTAAGTTCCTACAGCCTTTACTATGCCTTGAACACTTAACTGAAATAAACCATTCATTCTTTATGTTGCTTCTGTCAGAGTATTTTATCACAGCAATATAAAAGTAACCAAGACAGCCTGACAAATATTTAGACATCTGATTTTCAAAGACTATCTCCTTTACTCTTCAAAGATGCTCTGTAGCAGAAGTGTTTATTCTAAACATGAGGAATATAAGACCTGTAGGGATGAATGATTTGTTTAAGATAGGCTATCACTTCAGAAACCATAATCTAATGTGAAGCAAAGTAGTCTAAATTCTAACCATTGGATGTTTTCTCCCTGGCACCCATTTTGTTGACTAAATGGAGTGGAGGGACTTGAAACCAAAGATAAGGTTCACTCACAAAGAATTTTTTTAATGATGAAAATATGAGGAAGCCCTTTGTGGGATGTTGGGTTAATGAAGATCTTTTCCCAGTCTGTGGACTGCCATTTTGTTCTGTTTACTACAAACTTGTCCAACCACTTTGGAAATCAATCTGGTAGATAGATTCTCAGATAGTTGAGTATAGCTCTACCTCAAGGCCCAGCTTTACCATTCTTGTGCATATACCCAAGGGATGACTCACCACACAACAATGACATTTGCTCAACTATGTTCATAGCAGCTATATTCTTAATAATCAGACTGGAAACAATTCACTGTCCTCAACAGAAGAATAAATAAACTGGGGTACATTACTACAATGGAATACTATTCAGCTATTAAAAACAATTCATAAAATTTGCAGGCAAATGGATGGAACTAGAAAAGATCATCCTGGGTAAAGTAACCAAGACCCAGACACACAGGGTATATACTCACATACAGTGGATATCAGCCGTATGCTACAGGATAGACATTCTAAAATTCACAGACTCAAAGAAGCTAAGAAAGAAGGAGGACCCAAGGGAAGATGCTCAAATTACACCCAGAGGGGATATAGAATATTCAGTGGTAGTTGTGGAAGAGATGGAACAGGATAGGAGAGGGGACACAGAAGGAAACGTGGGTGGGGATCAGGTATAAGGTGAGCGGGGAAAGGGAAGGAAAGAGGGCTTCTAGGGAGAGGAGCAGCCATGCGCAAGAGCACCTGTTAGACAAGCCAGAGACCTGCAATAAGGGGGGCTCCTAGGGTGTATTGCAGTGTCTTTAGCTGAAACCCCTGATGGCAGCGGTAATGGAGACTAGAGAAATCACTCTCTAGCCAGACAGTATATCTGGTAGAGAGTAGGAAACATCAACCCACATATAAAAACTTCCATCTAGA
Source organism: Rhombomys opimus (assembly GCA_010120015.1). Lineage (NCBI taxonomy): Eukaryota > Metazoa > Chordata > Mammalia > Rodentia > Muridae > Rhombomys > Rhombomys opimus. The sequence continues at coordinate 296,129 of REGO01000658.1, read as the reverse complement.
ATTTACCCTACTTCCAGGATATGTAGCGGTTAAGATAGTACAGAGATCAAGGAAATGCGCAACTGATGCCAGGCTCAACCTGAGAACCTGTCTATGGGAAAGAGCCAACCCAGGACACTACTGATGATGCTCTACTGTGTTTCCAGATAGGAAACATTGGATGGCTGTCCTCTGAGAGGCTTTGCCCAGCAAAGGCTTGAAACAGAGACGGACATTATCAGCCAAACACTGGGCATAGCATAAAGAGCCTTTTAGAAGAGTGGGGGGTGGAGGGAGGATAGAACGACTCAGAGGAGACAGAGGCTCCAAAAGAAGACAATAGTTCCAACTAAACTAGGCACAGAGGGACTTGTGAATGCTACAGCACCAACCAAGAACCAGGCATGCACTAGACTACACATATATGTGATCTCCCACAAAATACTCTGAGGCAAGCATTATATGTTGCTGTAGATGAATAACAGTAGGCTCTCATAGGTAAAATATAAATTTAAAATGAAAGCTATCAAAAGTATATCAAACTTGGCCATATTTGTTTAGATCTTTTATATCTTTCTCTAACTTTAAAACAATTCCAAACATTTATATGAGCCAATATTTAAGAAATTTTAATCTATTGTATTTCTTAAAAACCATGCACAAATTTTAGAAAATTTTCAACAAACGCATACAAAAAGGGGGGTAAGAGCAAAATTTTCTAGGTTAGTAACCTTAAATTTCTTTTGTTTTTGAATCTGTGCCTTTTACTCCAGACTTTTGCTCAAGTGCTTTCATGACATTTTGGTTTAGAAACCCAATAGCCACCTCACAATTATTATCCTTACAATGCATTGCTTTAACTCTCCAGAACCTATTATCAGTTCTAGAGTTGTGTTTTGCTGCCACACTAGCTGCTATTCTACTTGGGGCAAAACTTTAGAGTTGTTCAACAGTTTCTCCTCTTCTACCCCATATTGAAATGCTCAGGAAATTCTGTCAATTCTACTATACGAGTACTTGTTGCTTTTTTAATTTATTCACAGTTTTTTCCATTTTTGTTCATTTAGTCTATCATTTTTTAATGCATTTGTATAGCCAGAATAACTTTACTATCTGCTGGAGAAAATACAAGTCAAAGTTTTCAGAATAATTACACAGCTTTCAATCTTTGAAATGTATTCTGATCATTATCTTTATGTCTTCCAACCAAAGATCTAAGCTCTTACTATATTCAAATTATACTTATTTCAACAGTTCATCAACATCCTAGGAACAGTCTTACTAGGACCCAAAAACTGACTCTTTCTACTATGGATATGGATAACGCATCCTCAAGTCTCCAGTATGCTCAAATTCACAACTTTTCCAAGTCTTTCTTTACATCTTCGTGTTTTTTTCTTTCTGTGATGTTACTTAAATTTGTGACCTCCTATACATACTTCCTATCCTTCTTTTCCATCTTATTCTTCTCTATTATATATGAACATCAACTTCTGATATAGCACAGTGATTGAAATGATATAATAGTTATTCTCTATCTCTCTTTGCTGAAATTTAATTTCCCAAAGACTTGAAAATTATTTGTTTTATTTTATTCTTTATGTGGAGTAAGTGGAATGGGGATTCCAATATGTTTGTGTAGCAATTTCTTTTACATTAAAATATCTCATGATTGAGGGAAGTTCATTAAGATTTAGAAACTAACAAATTTCAGCAACTACTAGAAGCTTGTAAGATTCACCAAGTCCTAGGGATATATAAGAAATAACAATTGCATGGGAAAAGAGAACCTCCAATCAGCAGAGATGACTGAAAACTGTACAAAAATACCTAAGGATATAGCTTTTATGAAACATCATTCATGTTTCTTATACAACATTTAAGTGTGATGAGACCTTTTGTAGCCCACCTGTGCATGATTCAAGAACCTAGTGTTTCATCCATTCATGATGACCAATGATCAGGAATTTATTGTCTCAGGTTTATGAGAATTTGCAAAAAGGAAGTCAGCCTTATTAAAGTTAATTGCAGAAATGTCTGAAACTGAGGAAAGGTGAGTAATTAAGGAAAACTCCCTGGGAGTTGTTTCAAGACAGGAAAGGAAATTGAACTTCCCTAGACAGAGGTTTTAGGTTTACATAAGGTTACAGCAGAAACTGAGCAAATGCCAAGGAAACTGCTATGAAATTGGCTAGTTACTTTGGATGTCATGGTCCAAGACATCAGAGGGCCTACCTTCTCTATGTAGTGTTGTCTGGAACAATCTGGAGAATGAACATGTGCTGTTCGTGGACTGGTCCCTCCCTTAGGGGTGGTTGAGGAGTCCTTGGTTTATTTCTCATTCCTGTCTTGTTAGGTACTGGCGGGTCTGACATACTCCACTTACAGGTTTCTTGCCTATGACTGATGAAACTATTGTCTCTTTATTCTCAGATTTACACGATGAGCTTATAGTTTTGCTACGGTGGAGGATTAACTCTGTCACAGCTACAGAAATGTAGGTTAAGTATTTCTACTTATTCTATGTTTATTTCTTTGTCTATGCTGTGGTTAGTGGTGGGTTGTTAGGAAAAAACTTCTTGGTAGAAGCCTACCTTACTTTTAGTTTAGTCTGTTACAATAAACTTTGTTTTAATCAAAGACTCAAGGAATGACTGTCATGCCTTAAGTGTGTTCCTCAAGCACTTGGGGTAGTGATGTTAAAGAGGGGCTGGCCTGTCAACGCTGGTTGAGATCCTTGTTCTTTCCCTTATCTGTTGAGCATGATTACCTTATACATACCTCTGAACTTTTTCCCTCCCATTTTTAACTCTTCAGTCTATTCCTTTCATCCATATCTCCATTCCCATTGCAAAATATATGAGCAACTTAAAATCTTTGCCACAAGTTATTTTATTTTACTACCTAAGATCTGGCTACTGTACTATTTATTATGAGACTTCCAATGATGAGGCAGATTTTGAGTGTTCTATGTGCCCATTAGTTATTTTTCACTTATCCTAGGTAAATAAGCTTAAAAAAAAACTCATTGATTTACCAGTTGGACTTTAGTATCGTCATTATGTTAGTCTATTATTCGTGCTCTATGTAGACAAATAGCTGCTTATCTCTTTCCACAAAATGACACACAACAAAAATTATGTGTGTCGAATTCACTCTTCTTCAGATAATGAAGAATATGCATGAAAAGCAAAGGCATCATAGCAGTGGTACATATTCTTCTCTTTCTGCTCTTTATATGAGTAATAGCTGTTTATATTTAAACGGTATATTTCCACATACCATTTTTTTTTCTTTTTTGGAGTTTCCATCATCACTGTGCTTGCAATATTTCATTTGTCTTGATTTTCCCATTTTGCTCTTAGGAGTTGGACTTTGGGCAAGCATTTGGAGAATCTAAAAGTATCCACTATTTGAAAACTGATATTTAAAAACAATGTAGTAATCATTAATGGTTTTCTAATAGCAGAAGAAGTAGAGTCAGATGAACCAATCACTGAAAGCCTTTTAGCAATCATAGGCTATGTCTTTTTGTTTGTGTAGGTTTTCTCCATTTCCAGATAACCCTGTAAGTACTCTGTAATCAACAGTCTTAGAAACTGAAGTTCAGATCGTTAACAAATATTTTCTCAAGCTCACGAAACTAGTTATTGAAAACTTAGCTTCTATGCATACAATTCACAACATCTTTATTTTTAAAATGTCAAATCCTGTTATACATTAAAATGTTGCTCAGTACATACTGGCTGACATGAGTGACTTGCATATGGGCTGAATATAATCAGAAGGGTTATATTATCATGTATTCCTAAGACGCACTTTTAAAAACAAACTGTAGCTCTCAACTAAACTTCCATGTCTTAAGCTGACAATGCCTTATTTTTGTGTGCACTTTTTTTTCTGTCTCTAAAGGTCCTGTAGAGAAAGCAAGTGACTCTTTACACAGCCTGACTTTCTTTTGGAAGAATGATCTTGCTGCCTTGAAAAGGACTCATAATCACTCTGTTACCTTTCCTCAGATATGTTTGCTGGACTCCTTGGGGAGGCTTTGAAATCCTGACACTCCATGTAAGTGCAGTGTGTTTGCCAGAATATATTCTTTGTTGGGAAGCCGAGGATTTCTTTATTTACTTATGGACACAGCACGGTTTATAGCCTCCCAGAGTGAGGAAATAGAAAAGGAAAATGGCACAACAAAATAGAAACCAGCTACTTGGTAAAATAACCTCTGTTTGCACAATAATACATAGAGAACCTTGAGAAAATGAAAGAAGTAATCAGAGTAACTGAGAGGGAAATGTTCTTTATTAAGGACCCACTGTGCACTGACACTACGTAAAATGACTGCATTTCATACTTTGAGTCCTATTCAATGGTAACCAGTTAAATTTTTGGGTTCCTTGCTTTTATTGTGGCAATAATATTTAGAAAATTTAAAGAACTAATTCTAAATTAAATGCCAGGTCTCTTCTTATCTTGAAAACCATGAGCCTCCAAACTCAGGTATGAGAAAACTAGAAAAACTCTCTAAATCAGGACTATAATTAATAAAATATGATACATTCTTCATTTATTTCTCATTGCTCAGTAGACATTTCCTTTTTATTCTCACCTCCCCAACATATTATTTTAGAAATTTCAAGGAATAGGAAGTTTTTTGTTGTTGTTGTTGTTTAAGTAACCTTGATGAATTTATTTTAGCTCATTAAACACTCATTTGCTTAATAATAATACATTGTTTTATTGACTCTCAAAAGCATGACTACCTAAACATGCTTTTTTAAAAATGAATTCCAAAGGCAAAGTGGAATAAAACTTCTCAAGTTTATAAATTTCCACACACACACACACACACACACACACACACACACACACACAATCTGTGAAATAATTGACTTGCACATCCATCAGGTCAGTACACTAAAACTTGAGATGGTGATCCCCATAATCATAAAGTATTTCTCAAAGTTACAGTCTACTGGACATTTCTATTCTATGGTACTCTGAGGATAAAGTCAGGCAAAATTTATCCATCTCCTTGAGTCATAGGAAAGAAGATTGGATCTAAGGTGTTTGGTACCACATCTGAAACTCAGATTCAGAATTAGGTGAACCACTTCTAGCTGTTTCAACAAAATTTTATTTTGAGTTTTTTTCTGAACTTGTGAATAAGTTTTCTTGATCCAAAGATATTGATTAGCCAGTGGTCAGTGTGTGAACACAGCTTACATATGAAAATCAAGATCCCCAGTGGTTATGCCAAGAAGCAAATGACATCTCTATGTAACAATGAAGGACCATTGTACATTTTGGGTAGTGTAACTGCGTGCTAACAATAGAAATTAGTCACATTCTTTCCAAGTCCAATTCCCAAAATTGCATGGGAGATATATGATTGGTACACTGTTGCCAATCTCTTTCATCTAGGGTTAAATTGTATGTATCCTTCTAGCCCCATGTTTCTAGGGTGGAAATCCTTTACTTCATGTTGAGGTGAATCAATATGAAACATCTAAAATATGGAACAAATCTTCATAAGGTAATAAAGTAGAAAGGAGTGAGATGCAGAGAAAAACCTTTGTGGATCAGAAAAACTCCCTAGAGTCCTCATTTTACCATGTTAATGACAAACACATGCATGAGGGAGAATGGCTTGGCAGAATTATAGACTCATACAAGAAGTGAAGGCCTCATTCACCAGCACTCAAGCAAACCTTAGAAAATGGTGTTCCTTTGCAGGGGTGCATAACAGATATGACTAATGAAGAGCAACCTCGGAGGTTCTGTTAGTTTGGTATAACCATAGAGCAAGACTATGGCAATTAGATCAAACCTAACATCTCAGAAAATTAAAAGGAACAAAGTAAAAAATCAGAGAAAGAAACTTTATAGAACATACATATCCTGAGCAAGAAGGGGAAAAATAATCAACCAAGAGAATTGAAAGCATAGATAACTGGCTGAGCATCAAACAAGTTAAGCGATTACGAATTATAAAAGCATGAGTGTCTACACATTATCTCTTCTTTTTGTTTTTATTAAAGGTCAGTTTATTGTGTAAATTATTATGATATATTTAATAATTTATAAGCTAAACGTATGACAATTATATTACAAGGGTGATATCAGATCAGTGAAAATGCTTTGTAGTAAATCTCTGTTCTCAATAAAATAATACCATGATATTCAATAAAGATGTTATAAAGACGCTGGGGATGTTTTAAAAAATATAAGTTAATTCAGAGAATTCTCATTATAAACTCAAAGTATTAAAAGATATAATGAATTCGGACTATAATAAATTAGTATGCATCTACAATAATAGAATAATTAGATTTGAAAAGTGAATAAATAGGATAAGAGAAAGCTTTTACTTAGTTGTAAGCTTGAATTTCATTACTAATGTAATATGGGTTAATCTTTGTCATCAATCACACACATAAAATGTGTTTGTAAAACATTTTCTAAATTCTACTTTCTCTTATATTTTTTGATTAAAAAAACACCCATTAAACTAAAAAGACAGCCTACTTGATTTAAGTCATTAAATAAAACTATATTTAGAAATGTTCATATTATTGTCTGTTGATTTAAAGCATAGTGTTTTTCTGTTATTATTATTTATTACAATTTATTCACTTTGTATCCTGGCTGTAGCCCCCTCTCTCATCTACTTCCAGTTCTGCCCTCCCTTCCTCTTTCCCCAATATGTCCCTCCCCAGGTCCACTGATAGGGGAGGTGCTCCTCCCCTGCTACCTGACTCTAGCTTATCAGGTCTCATCAGGACTGTCTGGTTCCTCTTTTTCTATGGCCTGTTAAGGCCACCTCACCAGGAGGAGGTGCTCAAAGAGCAGGCAACCGAGTTCATGCCAGTGACTTTCCCTGTTCCCCTTACTGGGATACCAACATGGAGAATGAGCTGCCCATGGGCTACATCTGAGCAAGAGGTTTAGTTCCTCTCCATGCATACTTCTTGTTTGGTTCATCAGTCTCTGCAGTATCCCTTCAGCCCAGAACTTTTGGCTTTGTTGGTATCCTTGTGGAGCTCCAGTCCCCTCCAGATCTTTCTATCTCCCCCTTATTCCATAAAATTCCCTGTACTCTGCCTAATGTTTGGCTATTTGTTTCTCACACATTTCTTTAGAATCTTGATGACAAGTTTTGTTTTATGATATGCTTCAGCAAGTTCCAAATTCAAGAAAAATGTATATGGCTTTTAAAAATAAGCAAAGCAATTGGCACTGCAAGCACTATATATACCTGTGTGCTCCTGTTACTATTTTTTTTTTTAAATGTGTGAATGTACCTCCTGTTTTGTCTCTTGTTTGTAGTTTAAAAATATGGTCTTTGGTGTTTCTTATCTAATATAAAATTAACTGCAACTTTTTTATATGTAGTTACAGAAATCAGATAGAAAAGCTTTGTTATTCTTCTTGAGGGACTTACAAAATAATATAAAAATTATAAAAAAAGCAATCTAATGAAATAATAAAAACACTGGACAATAGAGCCTTATCACATAGGGAGGTATAATAAACTTCAGGTTTGTGGAAATGAAAAGAAAAGTTAATTCAACTACAAAATAACAAAGTGAAAATTTTATCTCCTTTCTTTTACTTGTTGTGAGCTAAATATTTTCCAATGTTCTGTTGCAGGTTATAAATATAAACTTCCTACAGAAAGTGTCATGCCTACTGCCCCATGCTGAAAGGAAATTATATTTTATCTATTGAACTACGTGTAGCCTCTTCTTAGAATAAAATTGTATTTGGGGAATTATAATGTAATTGATCAGATTGATGATTAATAAATAACAGTGTTGTTGGGGGCTTGAGAGATTGCTCGATGATTAAGAACACTGGCTGCTCTTCTAGAGAAAATGAGTTTGGTTCTTGGTGCTAACATGGCAGCTCAAAGTCTGTTTGCTCTTATTCCATGGGATTCAGGACTCTCTTTTAACCTCCGTGGACCCAAGTTAGGTCAGTATTATACAGACATACAGGTAGCTAAATGTCCATAGACATCAAATTTATATATGTGTGTGTGTGTGTGTGTGTGTGTGTGTGTAGATATTTTAACAAATACCAGTTCTAAGATTTATTTACAAACTATTAGATATGCTTTGAAAATTATCTCCAGGTAATAAAAAAATCTCAAAGAATGAATTCATAGTAAACTTTATCCCCTTAGGAAAAAATAAAGTAACATTTAATTTCTATATAAAGGAGTCTTATCTCTAGATACAGTAAAAACTAAATTGCAGAGCATAAAGGCATACTGTCATCTACTGAATAGATTTGCAATTGTTGTTGCTGCTGAGAGAGAGGCTGCCTTTGTAGTATAATAGTCCAGGCTGACTTCAAACTCATGATTCTCTTCCCTCTATCTCCTTGTCAGTACTCACCTACCTGATTTTGACAAATTTATGGTGTTTAAAATCAAAATTAATTATAGGTAGTTGCCACCAAAAATCAAACAAAAATGTTACTACTGTATGATGAACAGAAAAGCAGGTATTTTTCTTTTTTTCTATCCTTCCATCCTTTATTTTATGGTAAATTATTTACATCATCAATATCTCAAACACACACAAACACTAACACACACACACAAAATTGTTTATATGCCAATTGTGAAACTATTTTTTAAGATTATATTTTAAAATGTAGTTACAGTGAACAAGACATCTATTTAGACAAAATCCTCAAGAACATCACAGTTTAGGAGTATTGAGTTTGTCCAGATAGGATCCTTATTGATTGCTTCTAAACCTCACTTGCTCCTAAAACCATAAGCCTTATACATTAGGGATTGGTTTACCAAGCCTACCACAAAATTTTTGAGCTATAACTTGTCCTGAGTATGATGTATACTGGAGTATAGTTGGCACAGAACTGGGCAACCAATGACTAATCCAACTTGAGACCAGTGCAATGAGAGGGAGCCCATGACTGGCTCTATCAATAGAGCCAGAAATCAGAGGTTAGATAGCCCAAGGACCTAGGATAGAAGCAGACACTACTTGAAAAAAAAATTCCAATTATCCTAATAATATTTTGCAATAATTGTTGAAAGGAGCTTAGGATAGTCATCTTCAGAGTAACTTCATCTAGTAACTGATAGAAACAGATAATCATAACCAAACATTAAAGAAGGTGGAGGATTCTTATGGAAAAGGGGGGGGGAGGAGATTGTAAGAGCCCTAAGGGTCAAGAACATCACAATAAAAGAGCCCACAGAATCAACTAACCATGGCTCATAGGGGCTCACAGACACTGAAATGACAATTTCAAAGTCTTTATGGGTCTGACCTAGATCCTCTGTCTATATGTTGTGGTTGTATAGTTTGGCATTTTTGTAGCACACCTAACATTGGGAGCAGGGGCTGTCTCTGGCTCTTTTGCCTGCTTTTCCTCCTACTGGGTTGCCTTGTCCAGGCTTAACATGCGAGAATGTGCCTAGTCTTACTGCAGGGTGATATGACATGTTTTGTTGATGTCCCTGGGAGGCTTGACCTTTTCTGAAGGGAAATGGAAGAAGAGTGGATATTGGAAAAAAGAATATGTGTGTTTGAGAGTGGGGGAGACTGGGAGGAGAGGAGGACGAAGAAACAGTGTTCAGGATTATATATATATGTAAATTTATATACACATATAATAATATAATAATATATGTATATAAATTTACATATATGTCATATTTATATTGTTTGATTTATTTGACCATTTTCTATTAAATATATCAGTATTTTAATATCACCATAATGATATTAATAACAGCTATAAAATAACTCATTCTAAAACTGTCTGGCTGCTATTCAGGATGATGTCTTTCTCAGCGGGTCTACAATATATAACAGAATCCTAAAGACATAGGCTCTAACATCATTGAAGGAGTGCCTCAGCATTAGAATATATGACCTTGACACTGAGAGCAAGTGAAGGTAAGTAGGTAAAAATCAAAAGCATTTTCCCTTGCACTTAATATGGGCTGCCATTAGAAGGTGTGTCCTAGCCTAAATCTGGTTCAACATTGAGTGATCTAATCAATAAAATTCCTCACAGTTGTGCCCAGATACTTGGAAATGTTGTTAGCATGAGACAGCCATCAAGAACAGTGCAAATTACGCTGTTGTGAGACTCTAATCTTGCATATACGCCACAGGCAAACCAAGGAGACCAACACCAGAAGGCCTGCTAATGCTCCTATGCCCGCCCATTCCTTCAGATGATTCATGGCTGCAGCAATCCATGATGATAATCCTGTGGCTAGTCCTGCGTCCACTCTGTGAGAATTT
>REGO01000658.1:270509-285161 GCA_010120015.1 Rhombomys opimus | reverse complement strand
TGTTCCAGAGGCTACCAAGATTGTATATTGGGCTTACATCCCAACTTTATAGTGTGTCACCAAGAAGGGTACAGGCTGACGGCAGAAAGGGGCCATGGAGAGCAGTTGAGGCTTGTGCAATGGGGCTGGCATCTGTGAATAGAGCCAGGAGAGGCTACTGGTGAAAGTGCAGCCCAGTTGCAGCAGGAAATCTCAGCATTTCATAGATGTCAGTACCATGGATTGGCTGCCAAGAACAATGCACATTATGGAGGCCTAGTTTGTGAAGTTTCAGAAATTGGTACTAGAAGAGCGAGAGTATTGCTATCCTAGACCTGACCACGTGGTTTTTGGAGGTGTGTGGAAGAAATCTGGAGCTTTTCCATAGCAAAGCTATTTAAATTTAACGTTGAGAGTTCAGTGGGCTGTTCTATTGGAGCCAGAGAGATAAGATTGTTGAAAACACGCCAGTAGATCCTCCTCCATGGTCTCTGAATCAGCTTCTCCCTCCAGGTGCCTACCCTGTTTGAGTTCTAACCTTGATATCCCTAATGGAGTATGGTTCCATTTGTGTAAGCCTAATGAATACCTTTCCTGCTCAAATTTGTTTATGGTGTTTCATCACAGCAGTAGAAAAGTAACAGCAATACAATAAACAGAATTAAGAAAACTGATAAAATGAAGATGACTTAAGTACCAAATTATAGGGGAAGTGAAGAAATATGCAGAGAAAATAGTAAGTCAAATTCAAAAAAATGGTATTCCTCCATGATTAATTATGTTTAATATTATCTAGTTTCTAAATATCATATTACTTTTGGAGCCCTAGCAATCCTTTCTTTCTTTATCTTTGTTTTTGTTCTTTCTCTTCTTTCTTTCCTCTCTTCATTCTTTCTATAATAGTTGCATAAATTTCTAATATCCTACATATTCAGAGATTTGAATCACAAGAATGTCATTACAACTATAATAAGCATGATTAAATTATGGTACATTCATAATGTACTATGAAATCACTAAATACTTTCAAATAAAAAAAACACAAAAGAGAAATGAAAACATAAATGGACACAAGATAGGCAAAGAACTGGAAAAAGTCCTGAAGTTCAGAATGTAGTAAGGTAATAACTATTAATCATAATCAAGACTGTATTTTCAATAATGACAATGAAAACATGCAAACTAACTATTTTCAAACAAAATTATCACACTCTTATCTTACAGGGCACTGTTAGTCAATGTAATATATTTATATTAATATATTATGTATACATGAATTAATATATTAATATATTACTTCAATATATTATCTATAAATATATGTGTATATGTATATATTTCATATATAAATATATATATTGATATGTTATTTTTGTTAACATATACATGCATATTAACATATATATTACATATGTGTGTACATAGTTTGGCATGCTATGATAGGCAGAACAATCTAATTTTGTAAACTAATGTTCTTAATAAAAAGCCCTAAGATCTGTTTAGTAGAAAAACAATGCTAATGCTATTTATTGAGCCAATGAATTATTTTCTAAGTTAGTCATCTTTACATCATTGATACATATCAATCATTCCCTTTCAGCTCAAATGTTTGTTTGTTTGTTTGTTTGTTTTTTTTTGATATGATGTCCTGTGGAGCATGCTTTTGTGGCAGACTTATAAAATGTATTCATTTCACTGTATGCTTTCCATTTACCATCCTATGTACAGGCTCCAGGGTTATTTCCAAGCTGGACCTATTCTTTATCATATTTATTCATTAATTCATCAAAATCAGCAGTACATAAACTTATACTATTTAAAGCCACTTTCATTCTCATAGCTTGTCTGCTCTCAATAGTCTAACGGTTTTGAGAGAACACAGTCAGTTATTCATTGACCAGAGTCTATACTCAACTCTGAGTAGATAACCAGTAGGTCTTATTTGAATATTAGTCTGGGTTTAGAACAAAGTTTTATACAAAATAGCCCTTTTCAAGTACATGCCAAAACCAGTGTTGGGGGAAAATGTTTGCAAATGTCCATGGAGAATCATGATAATTTTATTCTATGTCAACCATAATTCTTAAAGCAGATCAATGTACACCGTGTTCCCAAAAGTTTATGTAGTTCCTTCTCAACAAGAAACAGTAAGATGATCAATCCTCATTTAGAAAGACAGATGGGATGTACATTGAAACTATGACAGGAGTCTACTGAGCGCATCTGAAAGCCTCTAACTAGCAGTGTTTTCAAAGCAAAGACTCATGACCAAACCTTTGGCAGAGTACAGGGAATCATAAGAAAGAAGGGGAGTTAATCTGATGGGGAAAGGATAGGAGCTCCACAAGGACCAAATATATCTGGGCACAGGGTCTTTTCTGAAACTGACATTCAACCAAGGACCATGTATGGATATAACCTAGAACCTCCGCTCAGATGTAGCCTGTGGTAGCTAGTAACCAATTGGTTTCCCAAAGTGAGGGGAACAAGGACTATTTCTAACAGGAACTCAATGAAGATACCTGATAAAACAGGATCAGATGAATGGGGGGAGGTCCCCCCCTATCAGTGGACTTGGAAAGGGGCACAGTGGTGATGAGGGAGGTAGGGAGGGACTGGGAGGGAATGAGGGTTCGGGACACGGCTGGGATACAGAGTTAATAAAATGTAATTGATAAAAAAAAAAAAGAAAGAAACAGAAGAACCATTAGTCAGAGTATGGGAATAGACTGCACACGACTGCAATAAATAGTCTCTTCTATGTCTCCCTTTTCTTTCTCCTCCTTTAACTTTCTGTCCTCCCATCTTTCTCCTCCTCTTTTCCTCTATTTTTTTTTCTTTCCTTTTCCAGAATGTCCAAACATATTTCATGGACTCGTTCTGGTAGATGAATTGCTGTGGGTGGGTAAAAAAGGGATGCTGTATCATGCCAAATGGGGACTTTTCAAGACTGTTAATTCAGGGAAATAGGACTTCAACAAACATTTTCTGGAGTTAGATTCAAGCAGCTCACAGATAGACTGCTTCTATTGCCTTAGCATGGTTACACTATGCTGTGTATTCATCTAGAGGGACAAGAGAATGGTCACTGTGCCTAGTGAGTGAGGAGATGGGGAGAGACAGATTCTTCATATTACAGACACAAATAAGTGGCATTTTTCTCAGTGTGTGGTTCATGAAACACCTATATATAAGTGACAACTGATGGTGGTTTAAAATGATATTTCTGGGCTGGAATCCAAGAGCACTGAATCAGAATATCTGGACTTGAGCTCAGAAATGTTAATTTTAAAAGTGCTCAAGATGATTTTGAAGAATAGGAAAATTTAAAACAGAATTAAGGAATGCTCAGACCCCCCTCATTGTATCAGTGTCCCTAAGCTTTTCTTTGATGACAGTGCCTGCCTTTCCACTCAGACTTCAGTCAACTGAGACTTAAAGATTTGAAAAAAAAAAGTACCAAGCAGCTAAGGAAGTGCTGTATTTGATATCCCCTCTTTCTATAGGAGTCAGTTAGCCACTTGAACCAATATAGCATCTACAAAGAAGTGATTCTGGAAATTTGAGCTACCGAAACTCTGATGGAATACAAAAATCACGTAAAAAATGATGTGACAATGTTGAAATAAGACTCACTGCAATGATTATGTTGATAATTGAGAATACTTTTGCTCTACTTTGTCTGTAGATTAAGAAATGTTGAATTGAATCACCTAATTTCTCCTCCTGGATAGTTCATTAAGTATCCTGAGTAAGAACATAAATATACTCTATAATTCCTGATCTTAAATCCTAAAGATATTACTAATCAACTAATATTTAATATACTACATTCTAGCTACTCAACATTTGTCCAGTGGTAAAATTTATCTATTAGTTTCTCACACAATTAAGATGTTGAATGAATTTCATCACTTAAAACCTCCAACATCTTTGTAATTAGAGTAATACAAGACTTGTAGCTTTTTAATTAATTAATTAATTCAGTAATTCAATTAATTAAATTGAGTTATTTTCACACTAAGGGAATAATAAGTTGTATAAATTAAGAGTAATTTGCACAGTGAAGAAATAAAGATGATTAAAACTTGTTTCTTGTTCCATGGACCACACCTAGGACATGAGACAGATATATAGGTGAATCTTAAATTAATAAATCATGTGCCCCAATTTCAAATTTTGTAGTGTGTGTATGTGTATGTGTGTGTGTATTTTTATCCCATTTACTTGGCAGATAATGATGATTTCAGAATGACTGAAACAGATAAAATTACTATAGAGAAAGTAGTTCTACATACGATATTTGGAGAGGGAGCGTACATTTAAAACTAGCTCCAAATTTGGGTAGGTGACAGATACCATTGGGAACCTTATTTTAGCAATGGAGAGGTAAAGGGCCCATAATGATCTGCTCTGCGAAAAGGCTGTGCTCCTTAAATAGTCACTATGTGACAAGCTTTTCCCACTTAATAACCATATTAACTCTGACACAGTGGGATTCAGGGCATGGGTGAGGGAGGAAGGAGGGCTCTCCACTCGCAACAGAAATTGGGCTAGAGTACATAGTTGGCTGGGCCCACCCACTAGAGATATGTCATTTGTGAATGAAAGCACCCATCAAAGCACTTTTAGGGGAGAATCCTGGGTGTTGTCTGTCACTGTTCTTTCTCCTAGCTGTGGCAGGGTTCTCAGAAACTAACTGTCACCATGGATTCCTAGATTTGCACGCAGTGCGCGTTGACATAATGCTGGGGAAAGGTATGGAGATTGCAGAAGACAGCTCTCTTCAGTGCAGCTGTGATGGGAAAGATAAGGAAACCCAAAACGAAGCTGACATCTTTCCCTTTAATTGATGTAAATTAAGAATGCCTACAACTACCACACTGTTTTCTAATTAGAATACATATGAATGATGCCCAGTATTGCAGGTCCTTGAAAAGTAGGTTTCTCTGGAATAATAATACAGAAAAAGTGTGATGTGGTTTTGTGGAGGGGTAAGCCATGCTATTCAGGGAACATCTCCAGTGTTCCTGGAACAATAATTTTGACTGTTTTACTTGGGAGTTTAATATAAAGAACCCAGCACCAATTGGCCTGCCATACAATAAGTTCATTTCAAAACTAATTTTAATATATATTTTTTTACATTTTGAGAATCAATAAATGCTCATGAGAAACTAATTAGGATATAGAAGATATCAGAAGCAAAAATCAATTATGACTCTTATCAATTATTATAATTCATATGTTCATGTTTATGTTTTGGTTTAAATACAAACATATAATAAATCTAAAAGTACATACATTTTCATGAAATATGAAACAAGCTTGAGCATATTTTGGATATATGTCTAGGAGTAGTATAGCATGATCTTGAGATAACACTATTCTTAATTGTCTGAGAAAGTGAAAGATTGACTTACAAAGTGGTTGTACAAGTTTACATTCTCACTAGCATTGGAGAAGGGTTCCCCTTTCTCCACATCATCTTCAGCATGTGTTGTCACTTGAGTTTCTGATCTTAGCCTTTCTGATGGATATAAGGTAAAATCTCAGGGTCATTTTGATTTGCATTTCCCTGATGACTAAGGACACTAAGAATTTCTTTAAGTTTTTATCTGCCATTCGATATTCCTCTATTGAGAATTCTCTGTATGCTCATGTATACGAGGACATTTGCTTAACCGTGTTCATAGCAGCTTTATTCATAGTATCCAGAACCTGAAAACAACCCAGATGTCCCTCAAATGAGGAGTGGATGCAGAAATTTTGTTACATTTCCACAATAGAATACTACTCAGCAATTAAAAACAAGGAAATCATGAAATTTGCAGGCAAATGGTGGGAACTAGAAAAGATCATCCTGAGGGAAGTATCCCAGAAGCAGAAAGGCATACATGGTATAAACTTACATACAAGTGGATATTAGACATATAATATAGGATAAAGATGCTAAAATCTGTACACCTAAAGAAGCAAAGCAAGAAGAAGGACCCTGAGTAGGATGCTCAATCCTCATTCAGAAAGGCAAATAGGGTAGAACTCGGAAGACAGAGAAAACAGGAAACAGGACAGGAGCATACCACAGAGGACCTCTGAAAGACTTTACCGAACAGGGTATTAAAGGAGATGCTGAGACTCATAGCCAAACTTGGGGCAGAGTACAGGGAATCTTATGAAAGAAGGAAGAGATAGAAAGACCTGGAGGTGACTGGAGCACCACATGGAGAGCAACAGAACCAAAAAATCTTGTCTAAGGATATTTTCTGAGACTGATACTCCAAAGAAGGACCATTCATGGCGATAAACTAGAAGCCCTGCACGGATGTAACCCATGGCAGCTCAGTCTCCAAGTGACCCCCTAGTAAAGGGAACAGGGATTGTCCCTGACATGAACACAGTGCCTGGCTCTTTGGCCATCTCTCCCTGAGGAGGGAGCAGTATTACCAGGCCACAGAGGAAGATAATGAAGACAGTCCTGATGAGACCTGATAGGCTAGGGTCAGATGGAAGAGGACGACCTCCCCTATCAGTAGACTGGGGAATGGGCATGGAAGGAGAAGAGGGAGGGAAGGCAGGATTGGGAGGGATGGAGGGAGGGGACTATAATTGGGATACAAAGTAAATAAACTCTAATAAATAACAAAAGAAAAAAGAAATATGAAACAGTATAACCATATATGCAATAATTATGAAAAGATGAGTGTTCTAAGAATAGTTTAAACAAAATAAACATGCAGATTTTTGTTTTTTACCTCCCTTCCTTATTCATGAAATCATTTCTCTCTTTCTCATGTCTGTGAATTTCTCATCACTTAAGTAAAATAATCAATACAGCATGTTTTACTTGGTATTAGAATGGACCATCACTCCTAATGAGCAGGATGACTTAAAATCCCTGAACAAGAGATGGCTTTGTGGTCTCCACCCTCATCTTTTTCCTCCATCCCTGAGCATACTAGAAACAAAGGAACACTTCAACAACACTGTTTTTCTGATTTCCTTTAAAGAATCTTGAAATTTTTATCCCAGCACTTCTTGTAGGCAGGGTGAATTTGGGGTCGAAGTTTTTGTGGGTGGGTTGGTGTTCCCCTTCCTCTGATAGGGCATACTTTCAGCCTCTGTGGCCTCTGCTCCTAGGGGTCTCTCTGCTTGAGTCCCTTCATATCCTCCCATGAGCCTGACTTAGGTCTCCAGCTTGTCACAGAGATACCCGTACTCTCAGATTGAGGGAATGCCCAACCAATGCCTGGTCCAACCAAGAGCCACCTTATAGGAGAATGCCAACGACTGACACTATGAACAATGATCTGCTGAGATTGCAGACAAGAGCCTGGCAGAACTGTGCTCTGACAGGCTGTACCCAGCAGCGCCTCAAAACGGATGCCGAGACTCACAGCCAAACAATGGGCAATGCTTCTCATTCATGAGCCCCTAGGTTCAGTCCTCAGCACCAAAGGATTCCTTAAACAAATTATGTTTAGTGAAAAAAACATTTTTTGAAAATTGAGATATTTTACATTTTGAAAGGCAAATATTTAGGATGTAGAAAAATTCAGATTTCTGACTAGATAATTTGCTTTACAACCAAATGTGTTAAACTAAAATTAATAAGATATACTACTGTTGCTGCCGACATAATATTGAAAACTCAACAAAATCGATTCTCCACATTCCTCTTTTCTTGGTCATCTCTGAACCATGGTAATTTTCTACAAAAATTTGAAAAGTATTAGTTTTGATATTTCTGTTGCTAAGATGAGTGCTAATTGAAAAAAAAAAAAACACACCTAAAATAATGGATTTCCTTTATGGGTCAGAGCACTCATTCAAACCACTGCAACAAAAAGTGTGCTTTACTTATTTTGGCCAGGCCATTCAATATATCTCAAGCCTCCTTAAGAACAATCTATCCACTCACATGTATACATGCAGAAATACACATACACACACACACTTAAAAATTAAATAAATTAAGAATAAATAAATATGTTTTCTTTGGCAAATTATCTATTAAATTTGAAATCTGATATGAGTGGGAAATTAGAGTAACTTGATAGGAAAAAACGGACCTATAATTTCTTTTCCCAAGTTCACAGTACAATGAAAATATAACACATAAAATAAAATCTAAGTCTGACTATAACAGACATAATTTGCAATAATATATTTTTCTGCTAGAAAGTGAAGACATGCAGTGCTTCTCCTTTCAAGATCCTTGCCTGTTGGTGATATTCACGTGGGGAATTTTTAGTTTCGAAATCATGAGTTTATATATTTTTGCAAGACTAATATTTCCTGTTCCTCTTTATATTTGTGAGGATTATAAGAGTTAAATGTAAATTGAAAAAGAAACAATGATTAAAATTTGGAAGCTGTTTATTAAAATATACTTTTATCAGATGTCCCTTGTTTTATGTACTCCAAGTTATGTACATTGTAATTTATAATTTTTTTCATCTTATGGTTGGGGCGATGGGAACTATTTCCATTTTGACATTTGAGAGAAAATGGCAAAACCTAAGAAAGCCAGTTCTTATTTGAAAAGCTTAACGGAATCATTGTGCTTGTTTTCATCAACAATGCTCCTCATTAAAAAGCATCACTACAGTGAGATGCAGAAGGGTCTCGCTTCTCACGGTTGATGAAGGAAATGTTAGCATAGCTCTATAAACAGGTATAAAGAGTAGAGGGAACAAGAAGTACCATTTTATGTCAAGTCAAGGAACTAAACAGGCTGAGGAAAATGCAGAGGTTCCTGCTAAGGGTACCTCACAAACAAGATCTTTGCTGGGTACCTGTGTGGTTCTAGAGCTATCAGAAGTTACTTAGCTAATGACTTAGAGACTTATAAGACCTTTAACTGTAGCTCCTCTCACTCCATTCCAAAGGCTGCACCATGTTCCCTCTATCATTTGTTTCCCCCATTTAAAGATATAATTTCACAGGAAGATTTTTAGCAGCTAGCAGCACAAGGCCATTGTTCAACTTTCTCTACACATTCCCTTCCAATTTAGATAACTTTTTTTCTAGTGGCAGACAGCCTCTGGCCTTCTTGTTTTTCACCTGGCATTGGAAATTTCATCCAAGATAGGTGCTTTCTACAAGTACTGATGGAGTGGAATGGATGTGAAGAAAAGGATACTAATGGTCATTATGTGGGTAAAAGTGAAAGGACTGAAGAAGTTGAACTATATAGAAATACTTCATTTTAAAATGTGGTACATAACCTTTTATTCACCATTTTAATAGTCATTATTTTAGATTAGGCAATTAATTGTTTTATACTCTTCAGGCAAATGAAAGTGAAGTGACTTATTCAATACATATAGTTTGCATTATTATAAACCCTGGCTTCTCTGCGGGAAAGGATAGCTGTGAGTCTGATTTAGAAAGCTTTGTAATACTTGTAATATAATTAAAATTTTTGATTCCATATGGTATATGCATGCATTTATAACCTTAGGATGATAACTAACCTCAATTCACACGGCTAAATAAGTTTTGTATATTGCTTTGATCACAAATCCATTATCTGATAAGAGCAACAAATGCTTGCAATCTCAGAATTTGTGAGGTGGAGGCAGGACAGTATACAAGTTAAAGCCAGCTGAGTTAGCAGGCATTGAAGGATAGATTAGACGACAAGAAATTTTCTCAAAAGATAAAAATTTAAAAAACAACAACAACACACCTATTATTTGAGGAAATACACCCTATAGTCCTTGACTTTATAATTCATAGCTTGTTAGTTGTTTCCTAATAAGTATTGAAAATGATATAAAACTTGGATTTTCCTTTTACTGTACCCAGAGCCTTTTATGATATCTAGATGTGGGCATTAACAGTGTGAGAGAGGCAGCACAGAGGATGATAGGGCAGACAGACACAAACAACAGAAAACAATGGAGTAGGGCCAAGTGATGGATTTGAGATGGTGGAATGGGAAATAGAAAGAACCTCAGCCTCCCTTTAAAAGGTGTGCACTATCCATGTGTATTATCAATATCAGAAAATCGGCCCGACAGCATGTTCTAGGAGAAGGGTACTCTTCATTCAACCCAGTGACACAACATAGAAATAATATTTCGATGTCCATGTACTCACTAAAGTGTTTATGAAATTCAGTAAGTACTCTTCTAAAATGTACTTCATTTATAGGAAAAAAAATGGTTTCCTAAAAATATTTTAGCATAAAATCAGAAATAATCTGAGATAGTTGTTAATGTACTTGATCCTGTTAACTACTTGGTGGAATCTTTCAAATGATGGGCATATATTCCCTTCAATATGAAAACTGAATTTGAAGAAATGATAATTACATAACTGCAGGGCCTGGAGCTTCATTGTTTTTTCAGTTGTTAACATAATTTTTTTTTACTCACCTGGATTAACTCACTCAAGTTTTAAACAAAAAAGCTCAGAAAGTCATTGTCCCAACCTATTTACAATACTTATTGATTCTTCCAATTTAATTTCTATATTTCTGAAACAATTTTGAGGGATTAATTTACATTTCATTGTTTTTGTTCTTAGTTCTTTTAATGTTATAAATGACAAAAAATAAATTCATAATATACAACATAATGTCTGAAATACCCACATATTTTAAAGTGGCTAAAAGAATCTGAATAACATATGCAGTATTGCATCTATTTTTCATATCATTTTGTGTTGCAAATATCTATACTAAACTTGCTATCAACTTCCAAGTCACTGCCTTGTACTACCATCCTCTTGAACTCACTTCTGCATCAATGTAATTTCATGTAAAGTAGCCAAAGAAATTGGCAATGTAGGAAGCTAAAAAGTCACACACAAAAAATAAGGAGCATTTTGATATGTTAACAATATTCTGTTTGAAATAAAAATTAAAAACAAAATCTCATTGACCATAGCCGATTAGGACATCATTAGGATCCTTAGGTTGAATAAAATGATTATGTTTAAAGCAGGCATCTTACCAGGATCTGGTAGGTACTTAAACAATCTTAATTCCTATGTATTGTGTGCTCTTTTCTGCTTATTAAGTACTACATGTGTTTAAAACTCAGAACCTCCTCCAAAATTTTCCAAAATAATGGAACATTTGTCAGCCTCACATGAATGTATCGTTTAAGTTGTCACATCCTTGACTCCCAGGAGATAAAGCATTGACTCCTCCCTTATCCCTCTCATTAAGGACTCAGTACCAAAGCCATACCAAGATTTTTCCTCACTATGCCAGCTACAAGCTATAAGAAAGAGAACTCACAGACTAAACAAAAAACACACTGGGGATAATTTGTAAATAATAGAAATCATCACAGTAATTAAAACTGGCTTATATGCCAAAGATATTGAGCTAAATTTAACAAATAAATGAGAAGTTCTGTTAATATTTGACTTTAATTATCTGGCAAGCAGAATGTTGGAAGTTGCTTTAAAAAGTTTGTGAGAGAAAAGTAAATTTTGAACATTTGAACCTTTCCTTAGTGACAAAAAGGCTGAAAACTGAAAAAGGATACAAAAGTTACTATGAAGAGTAGATGGCCTTGTGAAGAAGACCATGCATTAATATAACAGTAATTTAGAAGCATACTAGTATTGTGAAGGTCCGATACTGAACAGTTTGAAAATGAAAACACTTAATTTCCTTAATCTTTTGATATG
Source organism: Rhombomys opimus (assembly GCA_010120015.1). Classification (NCBI taxonomy): domain Eukaryota; kingdom Metazoa; phylum Chordata; class Mammalia; order Rodentia; family Muridae; genus Rhombomys; species Rhombomys opimus. The sequence goes on along the minus strand of REGO01000658.1, from coordinate 273,530 downwards.
CAACGCTTTTTTATATATTTCAATATAGTATGATGATGGATAATTAGGTAGTTCTAAAAATGTATTGTGAGTTTCTTTTTCTGTTTTTTCATCATCATCATCATCATCATCATCATCATTATTTACAATTTATTTACTTTGTACCCTGGCTGCGGCCCCCTCCCTCATCTCCTCCTGGTCTTACTCCCCCTCCCCCAACATGTTCCTCCCCTAGTCCACTGATAGGGGAGGCCCTCTCCCCTACCATCTGACCCTAGCCTGTTAGGTCTTATTCTCTTTCTCTGCGGCCCAGTAAGTTCACCTCGCCAGGGGGTGTTGAATAAAGAGCAGGCAACAAAGTTCATGCCAGTGACTGCCCCTGCTCCCCTTATTGTTAAGTGTCCTGAGAAGAGAGAGACAGAGACAAAGAAACACATTCATATACGGTGCAACTATGGAGACCCAGAACTTCACATCTAATATTATTAATTCCATAGATAGAGTTGGGAGAAGGCAGATTTGGAGATATTTGACTAGTTTCCCAGCATGACAGAGAAAACAGGTATAGGGTCAGAAACAGAAGATAGTTAATCGGGCTCACAGACCCATGCTTTCCTCATTTCATTTCTTTGTTTAAAAAAAATGCTTCTGTTAGATGTTTCTACCTCTCACTATCTCTGTTACTCCATTCTAACAATTAAAGTACATTACATCACAGGCATCAGGCATTAGTTAACATCTAACCAGGAAACACTGTTTTCTTTAATGTCAATAAATGTAGGAATCAAATAGGGCTCTAGTGAGCCCTGGGGTAAAAATGCTGTGTGAAAGGTGGGCAGCCATTCAAATGCTTCCTTAGTAAATGGTGAAAGGTGTGCTGGCAGACCCTTATTAAATCCCTACTGTGTGGCGAAAAGTCTCATATCAATAGTCTGATTGTCTTGTTCATTTGCTTCTTATACCAAGCCTGTTAGTCAAATTCTGAAACAGGTTTCTACACAGTCAATCAAATCTTTCATGAGACAAATGTAGACAGTCATTTTTTTTATATTCAAGATCACTTATCCGAGGGGTTTTGTTTGCACATAAATGGGGACCATTTTTGTAAAAGGTAACCCATGAGGAAATAATCTATATTGTATTGTAGATAAAATATAAAGAGACTAGACCATGTAATGAAAGGTTTTATATTTACCTTGATGAAGGAAACAATTTCCTATTTAAATATAGCTTGTACCCTTAACAGATGAAAATCCTAATGATCACCCTTCTGCTTGAAAAGATTTAAAAGGTTTCATTGTGATACAGTCTGTGGCAATATCAAAACAATAGAGATAATTTATTAGAATGCTATGCATGGATTATATACAGATAGTGTGGGCAGCATTTTCAATCAAACTACACACTTTATTTCAAAATCTTTGCTTTGTACAAAATCAGTGCGTCTCTCAGATGCAGGTGTTTAGGACATGCCATTTAATACAGCTCATAGATAATTTGTACAATTTTAATTAGTGATCCTCTCAGTACAATTGAAAATATCTCAAACTACAGCTGTTCCTGTGTGCCTGGTTGCTTTGGGATTTTACTTTCTTTAATATTAGCAGCAGAGTGGCAAGGTTTGCCGTTGTCTGTTATATGCAAACGTGAACATATGTCATCAATATCACCGCAGTGGTGATTGCCTGAATTTTCCAGGAATAGAAACTGTGTCAGGGGTAGATTAATTTTAATAGGAATCAATGGCTTCTTAGGTCAATTCTTGTTGACAACCAATACATTCTGTGCCGTGTATTTTGAATTTAGTGTTTGTAACTAGTAACAGTGTCTGTATATATTTATACCCATCACCCATTAACTTCCTCATATTTTATTTAAATAGTAATTTATACCAACTGAGCATTTATATAAAAATCATAAAAAAATACCATTGTATGGTTCTACACGCAAGACCCTATATTAGATACTTGATACTTTTCAATAAAATGTTTCATTGTCGCTGTGAAAGAGAAACCATTCTCCTTATTTTGTGTTAGAGAAAATGAAAAATTTTTCAAAGGCATTAAAAGTCTGCAGGAAACGTAGATGTGGTGAGTGCTGCAAAGAATTTTTCAAAAGTAACTATTATTTATTGTTTATCTGTCACATGCCAGGTGTTTCATAAGGGCCTAATCATTTCATCTCTCCAAACCTGCATAGAGAGATATGCTTTTAATTAAGTAGAATTTGCTTCCATTCTTCTTTATACATACAAAATTCATCAGATAACTATCAGCTTATGATATTGTGTTGTGCTGTGATAATTTGGCAGCCTAGTTGGGAGGGAACAAATGCCTCTTAGTCTCTCTCTCTTTCTCTCATTTTTTTTTACAGAGATATTAACATTCATAGCTTTTATGGCTGATCACAACTCAGCCTTTGAAAACTTCTTGTGCTCTGAGTAGTTTCTCGTAAGCAGACATGTGGAAGGTCCCCGTAGGTGCTTGAGAATGATTCTGGTGAATCAGGACCAACTATATTGAAATATATCCTAATTCTTTTCTGATTTAAATGACAGAAAAGTTGTCAAGGCATGTATAAAAGCTAACCATGCACTAATTGCTGATCTTCATCAGGAATATGCTGCTGCTGATTTGCTAACTAGAACCTTGATATGCATTATTTTTGTTATTATTTCATTTTATTCGGTTTAACAAAATTTCAAAACATAGGTAATCCCTCAAAAATAAATAAATAAATAATTAGATAAATAAATAAATAAATAAACAAGTAGACATGCCCTGTGTATATACACATGGTCAGTTCACTGTGGGTGGGCTTGGATATGACCTCAGCCAGAGTCCCAGGACAGCATTCAAGTATAACTTTGAATGCGAATGGCAGTCCCTCTGAAAGGTCAAAGCTCTCTCTAGTTAACAGTCAATCTTCTTTGTTGTATTCATTCAGCTCCACTGATCACAGTGAGTTTCATTCCTCTGCTTTTCTTCCTTTTCTTAGTACCAAACACCCTCTATTAGCATGTGTCTAGGACTATAGACTGCA
>REGO01000658.1:211800-256827 GCA_010120015.1 Rhombomys opimus | reverse complement strand
AGAAATAAAAACTAAATAGTGTAGAATGATGACAAAGTAGGCATGATCAACTTACATTCTCCTATGAAAACTAGTTATTGATCATGTAACAAACTGGCCTAGTAAAGTTTCAAGAATCCAACTTAAACGAAGTGAATGCAGAAGAATATGCAAAGGAAGGAAGCACATAGTAGGGGACACTCGCTACTACAGTGCAACTCTCTGGAGACCATTACATACAAAGCAGAAAGATGGTGATGATCTGGCATACGGCAAAGTTACCACAGCTCCTTGCCACTTACCCTTCAGATGGCCTTGGTAGACTTCACTACAGAAAACAGCCTTAAAACCTGCAACAGCTATTTACTTGTCACAGCTTTCATGACAATGGCGGTGTGTTTGTCACTATTGAGGTAAAATGTGATATGATTATTTACTGTCTTGAACTAAATTTAAATAAACAAGGGAAAAAAGAAGAAATATATTCTTCCCCCAAAGGCCATAAATATTTGTATAAAATCTTTGCACTATAACACTGAAAATGATAGAGAGTTTGAGAAAGGCACTAAACAGAAATGAAATAGAACAAAATTGCAAAGAAATTGTATTAATAACTCAAAAGATAAATCATAATCTGTTAAGTTCAGGAGGGCAACTTGAGATATGCATATTAAATGCTTTACTGGTATGTACAGATAATAAGAAGTATATAAAACAGCATGATGTTTGAGGAACAAATAAGGCATACTTGTCTTCAGTAATTCAGAGAGCTCTTTAACAACCATAAATCAACCAAAATGAAGTGACCTTAGTATTAATTCAAATGACAGCAATTTCAGGAATAAGGAAAGAAGCTTTGTTGGAGACTAGAGATGTTACTAGCATCTAATAGATTGTTACACAGGTAAGTAGTTTTCAATATCATATTTCTAGCTGTTTCTTCTACCATGGAAGAAGCCAAAACACAACTGTACCCAAGATTATACCATCCATTAAGGATAAAGTAAGATCAGAATTCATCTTTTCTACAGATGAAAGGACTGCCACCTCTAGAGAGTCTATCTTTGCTAAGCATTATCCTAGTTTCTTCTATATTCATGAGAAGAATTATCTTTACTCACTCATGATACAGCCTGATGCCTTCCGTGAAGCTGTTGATTAATTACCGAGAACTATCAACTGTCTACAGTGACATCCCCTAGGCAAAGGCTCTCTTCCAGTCTGAAATGACAATCTGGGTGAAGGTCTGGGATACTCCATGTTCTCTGACATTGTTGGCTGCGGGGATCCTCTGCCTGGAGCTGCTTCTGTGGGAAGTGGGTTGATTTTAACAAACAAGACACTGCTCCCCACCAGCTTGCCTGCTGCTGCTGTTGTTCCTGATTATCCCAAGGCAGGGACTTCCATATGTTCACCTACCATGGCCCAGGACAGAATTGAGTGAGTGAACAAGCCAAAAGGAGGATCAGGGACCAAGGGAACGTAAGAAGAGATCTGGCATTGAGCCTAGCCAGGCAATGGAAAAAAAAAAAAAGCAATTACTGAATTATAGAAGAATTGAATTTGTATCCTTGAATGCTACTGTGCTGGCAACTGAATTTCTTGTTGCTTTGTCAAAGCAATGACAGAAATCATAATGAAAACAAAACTTTAAAATAAAATATTTGTACTGCTTTGTGGTCCATAAGGTCTGAAATTAATAACAGTATTAGCCAGTAGTAGATAAAAGCATATAATAGGCATTTAAGCTATGCATCTATGATTAGTTTCTGAATCCCCTTTTTAAAAATAGGCTGTAATTTGGAAACTTTCATGATGGTTCTTGAAACTATATTTTTTCATAGCAATTGTGAAATAACATTATGGGCATGAACATTTAAGAACAAAAAGATATCAAATAAAACACATATAGAAATAGGAGTGTATCCCAACTGTCACATCTAAAATAGATAGATCAGAAGGTGTTCTCTGCTATCTCTTAGAACTTCTGCCAATTTTGCACTGGGGTGAAGCTTTATGTCAACACTCTGAGCCTCTGAGCCAAAGGGACCATAACATGGTAACTAATGGGTGATCTGCCAAAATGTCTAACTGTTTTAGCTTTTGCACTCAATTTTGACCTCTAGAGAACACTGTCACAATTGGGCTGCAGTCTAAAAGTCACACTAACACAAACACCCAACCTTCTGGTTTTTGTCTCTAATATATATATACACACATGCATATATATGTCACAGATTTATTTGCTAAGTGGCACTGATATAAATTATAGAAAACTGTTAAGGTTACTGTGAGGAAAATATGTTTAAGAACAGTCTAAATATAATCGATTTAACATTTGCAACCACAGTATGTGGTTGAATCTGGAAGGACTATACTCTTTTCATCTTCATTAATTTTGAAGCAAATTCTAGCACCATGTGATTCACATTGTAAGGGCTCAGTAAAACTCACTTCTTTTGATTCTTACATTCTACCAAATGGCCAAAAAACTTTTATTATTATTATTATTATACATTTTAAATTCATATAAGCTGATAGGGCATTAACTTACTCACAAAACTCATCACAGAAGTTTTCCTTTAGTATCATCACCTGTATTCATCCAATCTGGGGCTCTATACATTGGGTACAGAAAGCATTACGAAACAATTCTTTCTCACTCTTAGTTACATCACTCATCAACTTTTCATATGTCAATAATTCTTCTTTGTCTTGAGAGGTAAACACCAGACCCTTCAGGAAGGTATATGAAATGCTGCCTGATCCCTGTTTTCCAGACACAACCAATTCACTGTAGAATCAGCGCTAGCATCCCATCTTTTCCTGTCTCTCACGCATTCTACTTCTGTCCCTAGAACATCCTATACTTAATGGAACATAGAAATTCTCTTCTCTTCTTGCTTCATTTTGAGTATACTGAAACAGCCTAAAATAATCTACTTGTAACGCAAACCCTCTTCCGTCCTATGTATGTCTACATAGAAATAAGCCTCCTGACTAGTGGGAGAACAATATGGCCTCCAGCCTAGCTGTAAGTAATAGTATTTCCTGTCTGCTTCATAAGCTTTCCTGTTCTAAAATTGAAGGATCCAGTCCAGTCTTTATTTTATCTCGGTGCCCATGGAAGGATACATATTGGTTGAATAAATGTCTAGAGCTTAATAAACTTAATAAAAAGCTTTATTTAGGGTTTATCTGGGCACAGGGTTCTTTAACACACTTAATAAAAAGCTTTAAATAATAGGGAAGATAGGGTTAGTAAATATTCAACTTACACATCATTTTTCTTAAAGCACATAATTTGCTTAATTAGGCATTACCTTTAGCACGTTAGTGCCTATAAACTTTCATGTGCTTGAGATGAATGTGATGGCACATGGCTTTAATCTCAGCACTCAGGGAGCAAAGGAGAACAGATCTCGGAGTTCATGGTCAGCATCTTCTATTTTGAATTTCCAGCATAGCCAGGGCTACCTTAAAAAAACCCCCAAAAAATTCTTTAAATGTTTTAATGACTAATGCTAATAATTTTATATGAAATGTTTTGTTTAAATATGATTACACATTTAAATGAAAATTAAACAATAGCCGTATTTAATAAAAGGTTTATAAAATACAGAAATATTGATTATTTCAGCAGAAATAATTGGTTCTAGATAGGTTAGGATATGTTGTGATATTGATGAGGTTAATTTTGTGCATTAAAGATTATTGACCATATAGGATTGGAGAAATAACTTAATGGTTAAGAGCATTCTGCTGTTCCAGAAGCCATGTGTTTGATTCACAGTAGCAACATGGCAGTGCACAACCATCTGTACTTCCAGTTATAGGAGATCTGATGGACTCTTCTGATACCACAAGCACTGGACATGTAAGAAGGACACATAATGCATGTTGGCAAAACACCCATATACAGAAACAAAGATTGCTGACCATCTTAATGCAGTATGATTGTTAAATATTAGCGGGGCACTTTATATACAATAAGTGTATTTCTTAAAACCTTATGGAAGAAGAAGGATATAGAAAGAGCTGAAGAGGACAGGAACTCCACAAAGAAACCAACAGAGCCAAAAAACCTGGGCTCAGAGGGCCCTGCAGAGACCGATACACCAACCAAGGATCATCCATGGAGAGGACCTAGAACCCCTGCTCAGAAGAAGCCCATGTGCTACTCAGTTTCCAAGTGGACTCCCTAGGAAAGGGTGCAGGGACTGTCTCTGACATGAACTCAGTAGCCAACTCTTTGATCACCTCCCCCTGGGGATGCAGCCTTTCCAGGCCACAGAGGACGATAATGCATCCAGTCCTGATGAGACCTGATAGGCTAGGGTCACATAGAAGGGGAGGAGGACCTCCCTTATCAGTGGGCTAGGGAAGGGATATCAGGGGAGAAGATGGAAGGAGGGTGGGACTGGGAGGAGATGAGAGGATACAAATTGAATAAATTGTAATAAAGAAATAATAAAAAGAGAAATGTGCAATTTCTGCTGACTCTCTGTGCTGGTTCTTGTAAAGGGGATGATTCCTAAGAATGGAAGTCTGGCAGCCATTTTGAGATGAATGTGTTCTATTGGCATTAATGGTACTACAGAAAAATATCCAAAGGCCATTTGGTTTAAATTTGCATCTATGAAAGAACAGGTTAAATTTGGCTCTCTTTAAGTGGTTTCTCATCACATAGCTAGTCAACAGTTCTTAAAAAAGAAAGAAATATAATCATGAATCATTTATTCACAAGTCAGAATTTTTAACACAATGAATAAAACCTTAGGGTAGTGCTAATATGTAATAAAAGAAATTATTATTCTATAAGCACTTTCCATGTTACTTTTTAATTAAATTTTTATTTTTTAAAATTAATTGCATTTGATTCGCTTTGTAGCCAGCTATAGCCTCACCCCTAATTTCCTCCCAATCCCACCCTCCCTCCTTCATCTCCTCCCATGCCCTTCTCTAAGTCCACGGATAGGGATAGGGAAATCCTCCTCCCTTCCATCTGACCCTAATTTATCAGGGCTCATCAGGACTAGCTGAATAGTCCTCCTCTGTGGCCTGGCAAGGCTGCTCCTCCCTCAGGGGGCAGGGTGGTCAAAAAGCCAGCCACTTAGTTCATGTCAGAGACAGTCCCTGTTCCACTTACTAGGGAACCCACTTGGATACTGAGCTGCCATAGGCTACATCTGAGCAGGAGTTCTAAGTTATAATGATAAGTGGACTTGGATGGAGTATCAGTCTCAGAAAAGACCCCTGTGCCCAGATATTTTGGTTCTGTTGCTTTCCTTGTGGAGCTCTTGTCCTCTCCAGCTCTTACTAACTCCCCCACATAGAAAAAAAAAAAAAAAAAAAAAAAACAGATGTCCCACAACGGAGGAATGGATACAAAAACTAGTACTTTTATACAATGGAATACTACTCAGCTATTAGAAACAAGGAAATCATGAAATTTGCAGGCAAATATGGTGGGATCTAGAAAAGATTGTCCTGAGTGAGGTATCCCAGAAGCAGAAAGACACACACTGTATATACTCACTTATAAGTGGATACTAGACCTATAAAATGATATAAACATACTAAAATCTGTGCACCTAAAGAAGCTAAGCAAGAAGGACTACCCTGGGTAAGATGATCAACCTTCACTTAGAAAGACAAATGGGATGGACATTGGAAGAAGAAGAAAACAAGAAACAGGACAGGAGCCTACATTAGAGGGCCTCTGAAAGACTCTACCTAGCAGTGTATCAAAGCAGATGCTGAGACCCATAACCAAATTTTGGCAGTGTTCAGGGAATCCGTGTTACTTTTAATGCTTATTTATTATGACTTATTTTCTATATATGTAATTTCTTATGTTTACATTGATTAACTGAACCAGACTCTTATCTAGCATAGGTTAACATTTTCCCTTTCTTCTAGGTTCTTGTAATCTTAACCCTAAAATTTAACATAGCCAAAAATGTTCTTACTAAAATTGTGTAATTATTCTAATAATGAGCTGTTTATTTTTCCTACTAAACAATAGAGGTGATAAGCATTTTTGGTGATATAGCATGACTACACAGATTAAATGACATTTAGAAAGTAATTAATATTATTTTCACAGTTAATACTGTTTTCTATATCATGAGGATCAAGCTTTTTTTTTTATCTCTCCCCATCTTGTGTGTCATTCTTATTTTATAACATATGTATCTTGGAACTATTTTCAAAAATGTGACTTTTACAGTTCAAATTATGCATTTTTACCTAGATCTTGCAAATCAATCCCAGTGTGTTTTTATTAAAGACTTAGTCATACTTTTTATATCTAGAGATCACATAATGTAGTCATCACCCTCAGTGATTATTTTAAAACAAATAACATTACCATTATAACAAAAATAACCCTAGTCATTTCTCAATTTTATTTCTAATTTCACATGTTACTGTCTGGTTCCTTTTGAATAATTTACAAAGATTCTATTATCTGCTAATAATGGAACCTGTAATTTTCTGCATTTGATAGATATCATTCAATTTCAACTATTTTGGGGGAAAGATCACTCTATTGTGTTCTGTTCTTTAAATAATTTATGTTATAATTGATTTTTGGTCATATCTGAAAGGAAAATGAACATTGTTTCCATAGACTGCTATAAAATCCATAAACAATTTGGACAAAAGTCATTCATGGAAGTTGTGTGTGTGTGTGTGTGTGTGTGTTTGCAAATGTGTGTTACATAATCTTTATTCATTCATTTTATTCATTGATCTATTATCTCTGTCTCCAAAAACTCAAATTGATCCTAGGGGGTCAGTACACTGTGATAAACAAAATAAATTTGACTCCTAATTTAATATGGACTGTGCTTATCAGGCATAAAATGTATAACTGTATATAAAAAAACTCTCTGAAAAAAATAGACACCATCAAAAACAAAAGAAATTCTAGCTTATGTGAAAGTGACAAAGAATGTGTCTCAGATACCATGAAAGTGAGAAAAACTCATGAACATGTGTGCTGAGAGCAAAAGCATTGAGGTCTTCACAGATGAGGACACTAACAGGGGTTTTAACAGAGCCCAGTGTTTTGAGTGTATCATGAAAATGTAATGACAGAAAATTCATCTCAAGTATGGGCAAAGGTCAGAAAACAAAAAGCCCTTAGGTATTCAATGGAGTATTCTTTCTTTCTTTCTTTTCTGTTTGTTTGTTTGTTTGTTTTGTTTTGTTTTGTTTTGTTTTTGAAGACATGATTTCCCTGTGTATCGTTAGTTGTCCTGGGCTTATTTGTAGACCAGGCTGGTTTTGAACACATAGAGATCATCTGCCTCTGCTTCCTCAAGTGTTAGAATTAAAGGTGTGTAGCAACCCACCTGGCTTTTCCTTAATGAAATAATTTTCTCAGGATCCATGGTGTTTCTTCTTTAAGCCTTGTTCTTGGCTGTTAAAATATTACCACTCTTGGGGCAAGTAGTATGAGGGCATATTATTATAATCATTTCTACACTGAACACTGATTTGGTGACAATCAGGTTAGGTTACAGTCGCAGGGTGATTGTGTGTGATCTTGGAAAGATCTTTCCTACGCTTTCACTGACATGATACTAACATTACTCAGCATCTAATAAACAGCAAAACGCTTTTAAGAAGTGTTAACAATACTGTATTCTCTGTATTCTCATGTAAGAACCTTTTATTTTGATAATGATACCTGTATGCATATACACATAAATGAAGACATTACATAAGAAATATGAATGTCTACCTAAAGGGGCTTAGTTGAAGAAATATTAAACTTATTTATGTTATATGTTGGTCCTGGTCCTGAACTTTTGTAATCTTTCTAATAAACATAGAGTTCCTTTGTCCCCCATATTGGAGTATGTGCTTTTATTTATTTATTTATTTATTTGTATTCTGATTTAAGGCTTGAAATGTAGCTTTTCTTCATTCACAATATACTGGATTATGTCAAATTACTATGTAATCTGATGTGGAGCATTACTCTATAAACAGTAAATTGTATTGTATCAACCGCTTGTAAAATTGTCATTTCTACACATGCAATCTATTGACTATCATAAAAGCCAATGGCTCTCCCCCTTGACTTTTCACTCAGAATCACCCACAGACCTCCTAAAAATTAGCAGGGCTCTTCTGTGATTGATAGAGTGCTAATGTCAGGGGCAAGAACCATGACACAAGTTCCCTGTGTAACATCACTGGGCAGTCAGTTTGGAGCTGCTACTTGAGGATATTGTGAAAATGATAGCTATCTGTCTAAACAAACTCAACTGTGGAGATAGCCCAGTCTGTTAACTGTTTAATATGTAACCATGAGGATCTGGGTTTGATTTCGAGAACTCACATGTAAAAGTCATGTGTAGTGACTCATGGTTGTATTCCAAGGATGGGGAGATGGAGATGGGTAGATCCCTGGGGTACACTGGCAAGCCAGGCTAGACAAATAACATGGGCCTAGAAAGGACACAACTCCTGCACTGAGACACTCAAGAGCAAATGCTAGCCACTCCAAGCACATTTGCACACATGCACATACACTTCCACACACATTAACAAACAATGCATGCTCTCACATTTGAAAATTATATATTCTATATTATTCAGTGGCCTAAAGAACTTTAAGCTTGAATGTGAATGCTTTCAATTTCAAATAGCTCACTTACTTTAATATAATTGATATTTCTGCTACAACATTTCTAGAATCAGGGATTTGAAATGGAAGAGAAATTGAAATGTAGGGCTTGGTTTGTTTTCAATTAATTATTTATTTCAATCATGTTTATGTATGTGTTTCTGTGTGAGTGTATGCCATGTGCGAGATTCCACAGAGACCAGAGGTATCAGATTTCCTGGAGATAGAGTAATAGATAGTTGCAAGTCACCTGACATGAGAGTTAGGAATCAGACTCAAGTCTCTGGAAGAGAAGTGCATGTTCATATCTGCTGAGCCATTTCTCTATCCCCTGAACTTATATTCCAGAAACTGAATTTCTTGTAATAGGATTACTTCCTGCAATGTCACAGCACTGAGAATAGAGCTTTTCCTTAAATGTGGTTTAGCCAAGGACCATACATGGATATAACACAGAACCTCTGCTCAGATGTAGCCCATGGCAGCTCAGTGTCCAAGTGGGTACCCTAGTAAGGGGAACAGGGACTGTCTCTGGCATGAACTCAGTGACTGACCCTTTGACTTCCCTCCCCTTCCCCTGAGGAAGAAGCAGCCTTGGTAGGCCACAAGGAAGGACACTGCAGCCAGTCCTGAAGATACCTGATAACTAAGGTCAGATGGAAGGGGAGGAGGACCTGCCCTATCAGTGGACTCAGAAGGGGGCAGGGAGGAGATGAGGGAGGGAGGGTGGGATTGGCTGGGAATGAGGGAGTGGGATACAGCTGAGATACAAATAAACTGTAATCAATAAAAAAAATTAATTAAGAAAGTATGTGGTTTAGCTAATTCATAATAAAACTGAAATGAATAATTTCAGTGTAATTATGGTATAAATATATTATTGGTGGTTTTATATCTAAACCTGCTGTCTTGCTACTGTTCTATTTCTGTGAAGAGACACTATGAACAAGGCAATTTTCTTAAAGGAAAGCATTTAATTGTGGACCTACTTACCATTTCAGAGGGTTAGTCTGTGATCACCATGTATGTAGGCAGGTAGGTACTGTGCTGGAACAGTAACTGAGAGATTCACATCCTGAGACCAAGATACTGGACCTGAAAAGGGCTTTTCAACCTCAAGGCCAGCTCCCCACCAAAAGACCTCCTGCATGATGGACACACCTTCTAATCCTTCCAAAACATTTCACCCCTTAGGGACAAAACATGCAAATATATAAGCTTATTCAAACTGCCTAAATATACCTTTATTTACTCTTGTACTATCTATCTCAATATTTATACCGATGTATACACATGTAGAATAATATATGTCAAGGCAGTCATAAAGACGTAAATGTAGACATGCATGTTATAGTCTAGTCCTTCAGTGTACCCATGTGTCAAACGCTTAGCCCCATGGTGGTATTACTTTGAAATTGTGAAAACATGAAGGGGTGTGCTCTAGTGTGTGGCTATACTATTTTGTTGGTGTGAAAACACCATGAGCAAAACCATCTTTGGGAGATAAAAGCTTATTTCAGCTGACAATCCACTATCCAGAGAAGACAAGACGTTTGGTCAAGGCAGACACCTGGAGAAAAAAAAAAGACTGAAGTAGACAGAACAGTAGAACTTGTCTCACTTACTTGCTCCCAGGGCCACTTTCACCTGTCTTTCTTACATAGCCCAAGTCTACCTGCCAACAGTAAGTTGGGCCCTTGTACATAAATTAGCAGTTGAGAAGTATCCTACACAAGTGTCCACAGGATAATGGAGGAAGTTCTTCAGTTGAGTTTTCTTCTTGCTGGGTCTGTAAGTTGGCAAGTAAGATTATCCCTCAAAGAGGCCCTCCAGTCATGCCCTGGAAAGGCATTCTATTTATCTGTTAGTACCTGCTTTGAGATAGAGTGACTTCACAGGACATATATTTCTTCCATAATGAAATGTGTCACTGCAGAAATTAGATGTTCATTGAAACTTTCTAAGCAGAGAATGACAATAAAACTTTCATTATTTTTTAGCATAGATGTATTATCTTATGCATGTGTGATAGTAATATAAAACTTACTAGAGGAGATATATGACCCCAAAGTTTGGTATTATATTGTAATCTAAATATTCTGATGTGTTAAATATTTTGTACAGATGTATGTTTTCTTAAAGTATTAATAATAGAATTTTGCATCTTTAACATAGTAAGTGTGTGATAGTGTTTTTATAACATAATTTTGCATCTTTAACATAGTGACTGTGTGATAGTGTTTTCATGTTTTTAACACATTTTTTAATATTTAACCTGGGTAGGATATGATTGTAGTTGTTTCAGACTCACTGTAAGGTAGGGGAGGCAGGCCTTTATCAAACAGATGCATTTCTTGAATGATTGAAAGAAATGGGAAGTGGTTTCAGGAAGAAAATGATACAAGTGGAAAAAAAAATAAAGGTGAATTAGAAAATACAGATCTTCATTTGAAGTCTAACAAATTGTTGGTGACTGCTAGCAAGCGCTGCCTGTTAGACCTGGTTTATGCCTCTATATTTACATTTATACAAAATGTATAACTGAGTTGAATTAATCAACACTTTCCAATGCTTTTTCAAATAAGAAAAGAAAAAGCCAATAAATCTTGGTTCTATGTAATTCTGTAATTGGTAAATGACAGACTTGATTTAATAACCAAACCTCTCTTTCTCAGAGGTTTGATTTCTGATGGCTCTAGGATCACTGAAAATCCTTATAGGAAAAGAGTGACTTCCCACTCAGATTTGTACTTTTTTAATAGGTTGTGGCCTCATGAGGTCACCCCCATCTACTGTGATATGTCTGTTGATGTCATCTTTATCCAGTCCAGGAATACTGAGAGCTAGAGAAATAGTTTTCTTTGAAAAGAAAACACCAATTGGTTATCTAATAACTAAATGGTGAGGCTGGAAAGAATACAAATGAGCAACATCATTTAGAATTCATAGAGTATATACACACATAAACATATGTCATATGTGCAACAGAAATTAATGATTTAATGATAAAAGAATTCGTGAATGTGAAAGAGAGGAAGAGGTCTTATGGGAGAGTTTGAAGGAAGGAAAAGGAGGAATGATTAATTATGTTATAGTCTCAAAAATAAAAGAATGAATACATTTGTATATGGTAGGAAGAACAGAGGTAGGTAGGTAGGTAGGAAATGCTTGTAAAGAATTTCTTTGGTTGGAGTATCAGTCTAGAACTCCTGCTCAGGTGCAGCAGCTCAGTATCCAAGTGGGTACCCTAGTAAGGAGAACAGGGGCTGTCTCTGATGTGAACTCAGTTGCTGGCTCTTTGATCACTTCCCCTGGATGGGGGAGCAACCTCACCAGGCCACATGGAAGGACAATGCAGCCAGGTCAGATGAGACCAGATAACCTAGGGTCAGATGGAAGGGGAAAAGGACCTCCACTATCAGTGGACTTGGAGAGTGGCATAGGATGAAATAAATGAGGGAGGGTAGGACTGGGAGGGGAGGAGGGAGTGAGCTATAGCTGGGATACAAAGTGAATAAACTGTAATTAATATAAAAAATAAAAATTAATAAAAGTAAAAAAAAAGAATTTCCTTATTGATTTCATTCTCCTATACACTATAAATATGCATACGTTTTGAGGATGTAAAAAATGGCAAGACATAAATATTCCTAATATGAAAGAGAAAAGTAGTAGGCAAGAGATCATGGACTTCTTATGAATCTCACTAAAATTTTTTTTAAATAAAATATAGTGAATACTGTGGTTCATGGCCACTGATAACTGGAGATAATAACAGGGCAACTGCGGGTCTATGTTTCACTTATCTAAGTTTAATTTACTGAAATTTAAAAAACACATTAGATTAGTGTTGAAATGTGGAATCGTGAAGGTTGGATACTATAAACTGGTTTGATGCAGGGGTGTCATGCAGAAACATCTATTACAAGGATGGATACCTGTGGCCAAATTCTTCTTTAGAGAAGCAAAAGGTTTCTTCACATGCTTTCCTTAAACTAGCTTTACTTTAACTTTTCAAAGCCACAGAGAAAGAAAAAAATCCTGTTTTTATGTTTTACCCTGTTTAAATGAATATCTAAGTCAGGTATTTTACTCTTCAGGTCAAATAGATTATGATTCATCCATCAATTGTTTAGTTTTTTATTTTTATTTTTTATATTAATTACAGTTTATTTACTTTGTATCCCAGCTGTAGCCCCCTTCTCATTCCCTCCCAATCAAACCTTTCCTCCCTCATCTCCTCCCTGCCCCCCTCTAAGTCGACTGATAGGGGATGTCCTCCTTCCCTTTCATCTGACCCTAGTTTATCAGGTCTCATCAGGACTGGCTGCATTGTCCTCCTCTGTGTCCTGGCAAGGCTGCTCCTCCACCTCAGGAGATGGTAGTCAAAGAGCCCACCACTGAGTTCATATCAGAGACATGCCCTATTCCCCTTTCTAGGGTACACACTAGGATGCTAAGGTGCCATGGGCTACATCTGAACAGAGGTTCTAGATTATATCCATGCATGGTCCTTGGTTGGAGACTCAGTCTCAGAAAAAACCTCTGTGCCCATATATATTTGGTCCTTTTGGTGCTCCTGTCTTCTCCAGGTCTTACTAACTCCCTCTTCTTTCGTATGATTTACAGAACTCAGCAGATGGTTTAGTTATGAGTTTCAGAATCTGCTTTGATATACTGCTCACCTTACACCCATCAGAATGGCTAAGACCAAAAACTCAAGTGACAACACATGCTAGAGAGGTTATCAAGAAAGGGAAACCCTCCTCCACTGCTGGTGGGAATGTAAACTTGTACAACCACTTTGCAAATCAATCTGGCGCTTTCTCAGACAATTAGAAATAGTACTTCCTCAAGATCCAGGCGTACCACTCCTAGGTATATATCCAAAAGATGCTCAAGTACATCAAGGACATTTGCTCAACCATGTTCGTAGCAGGTTTATTCGTAATAATTCTATTGTAATAGCTAGAACCTGGAAACAAGCCAGATGTCCCTCAAACAAGGAATGAATACAGAAATTGTGGTACATTTACACAATGGAATACTACTCAGCAATTAAAAACAAGGAAATTATGAAATTTGCAGGCAAATGGTGGGATCTAGAAGAGCTCATCCCGAGTGAGGTGTTCCAGAAGCAGAAAGACACACATGGTATATACTCACTGATAATTGGATACTAGACCTATAAGATAATATAAACATATTAAAATCTGTACAACTAAAGAAGCTAAGCAAGAAGGAGGTATTGGGGTAAGATGATCAACCCTCACTTAGATAGACAAATGGGATGGACATTGGAAGAAGGAGAAAATAAGAAACAGGACAGGAGCCTACCTCAGAGGGCCTCTGAAAGACTCTACCTAACAGTTCATCAATTCTTTCATTTTATTCTGTATTCTAATAGTTCTATGAATTATATTATTTACCTCTCTGTTTGCAACACTTATTGCATTGTATTTGGAAAGAGTGTATGTAAAGGGGTAATTAATGTTAAATTGTTAAATAAAGTCATAAAGCTAAAACGCCCATTCAATAGTGCCACTATTCATTAAAAAAAAAGGAATACAGGTAATAGGTATTACATGCACACAGAAAATTCCAGCTGAAACAATGATTACCTCAGACTTCTAGTATATACACAAGAAAATAATAAGTATTGCATAAACCACTTAATTTGTGGTATCTTTTTAGTGGTAATCTCTAAGTGATAAGCAACTATTATCCCTAGTCTTCAGTTTGCTAAGGCCTTTCAGACTCACCTACCTCATTTGCATACACTATTTGTTATATGTAGTGTATCTATTGGCATTATGTACACAACTTTTTCAAAGACCTAAGTTTTCTTAATTGCAGTATTTACTTCTAAAATGTAATGTTAGTAATTGCAGAGAAAACGTCTCAATAGCACATTCCCTAAATAGACTGACAGCATGTAAGATACGATGATGATGATGGTAATGATGATAATATATAGTAACTAATTAAAAAAAGACTTTCTTTAAAATATAAGAAGAAAGTATACTGCAAAGTGTGAGTAAGGAGTGGTAAGACATACACTCCAGAGAGAAGACTTATGTGGTTGATACTGTTGTACTCCAAAGGAGGAAACTTAGCGATTACAAAGGAGACTTTAGCCTAAGAGCCATTGACAAGAAAATGGCTGCAAATACGATCAAAGCAGGGCTCTCATCTGAGAGTGAGAACACAGCTGTGTGTGTGAGCCAAGGGATAGGGTGAGGACCTTCCTTCACAGAAGTTCTATTGTACACTGACTAAATTAATGGAGAAATGTTCCGCTTCACTGCACTGGGAGACTCAAAAATTGATGGGCCAATTCTCTGAAAATTAATTATAGATTTAACATACTTTCAACCAAATCCCATTAAAATAAAATG
The DNA here is from genome assembly GCA_010120015.1 of Rhombomys opimus. Taxonomy (NCBI): domain Eukaryota; kingdom Metazoa; phylum Chordata; class Mammalia; order Rodentia; family Muridae; genus Rhombomys; species Rhombomys opimus. Next base: position 241,806 of record REGO01000658.1, on the reverse strand, counting down.
GAAAGCATTTGAATTATTTTAAATATTATATAAAAGCCCTAAACCTAGAATTTAGCAAGATTTAAAATAAGAACCACAAATATGTGAGAATAAACTTTTCAGCCTAAAACATGCTGCAATATTGTAAATTAAGATAATGAACTATTTGTGTCAAATAGTTAAGAAAACAAAGGGATTAGGTTCTATATCCAGACCCGCCAGTAACTGATGGGTGGATTTCAACACAGGTAGGTAAGAACATGTAAATTAACATTTCTGGTCTCCTGGCCAGGATTGCCTCTCACACAAGTTGAAAGGATCCTTGGTATCCTTGCTACATTGTTTTACATAAGAAGTGATATTGTAGTAAGTAAAAAAATGAGTGTTGGGGTATGTAATCTTTATCATTAGCCTTATAGTTGTCATAGCAGTATTATTTCACCCGATATCACAAATAATAAGACAGACAACTGTTAGATTTTATAATTATCTTATTTACCTTGGGCAGGGCAAATATTTCACTTACACTGTCTCAATAACCATACCATCCATCTCCCAGCCCCTCCATCCAGTGCCATCCACTTAATCCTCTCATCTGGTCTACCTTTCATCCACAATCCCATGGTACTTTGTCTGGGCCTTTACTTTCTTTCTTTCTTTCTTTCTTTCTTTCTTTCTTTCTTTCTTTCTTTCTTTCTTTCTTTCTCTCTCTTTCTCTCTCTCCTTCCTTCCTTCCTTCCTTCCTTCTTCCCTTTCTTTCTTCCTTCTTTCCTTCCTTTCTCTCTTTCTTTTGTTTTTTTAGATTTATTTATACAGCATTCTATCTGTATGTGTCCCTACGCACTATAGACGGTTATGAGCCACCATGTGATTACTGGGAATTGAACTCAGGACCTTTGGAAGCACAGACAATGTTCTTAACCTCTGAGTCATCTCTCCAGCCCTATCTGGACCTTTTCATGCCATTATTGGAGTCCTTCCTCTAACCCAACGTGGTGTAGCATCTTCCTGTTTCCTTTTTTCCCATATGTCTATTTTCTGTGAGTCTCTTGAACCCAAAGCCTGGGTAGCTTAGCCATAATTACCCCATTTTGCCCTGTCCAGGTATAGGCTGTTTAATCAACTGATCAAGTATATCTTAGGCAGGTTTACAAAACAAAGATAGGTGTAACCAGATCTTGAGGGCCAGTAATATATATCAGATCAACCTCCAACACAATTATTTCTAATTCCTTAAATATTTATCATTTCTGTTTTAGAGACTTTCAAACCCCCCTTTTCACAGTTCACTGCAAAACCTATAATAAATTTTGCATTATGTTTTATATTATGCAACATAGATATGAGAAATGATCCTTGTCATCATAAGGCTGATAATCCTGGCCCAATCTCAACATCCCAGAACAGACTTAAATCCTATCAAGCAAAACTATATAACTTTTTTTTTATTAATTACACTTTATTCATTTTGTATCCCCCCATAAGCCCCTCCCTCCTCCCCTCCCGATCCCACCCTCCCTCCTCCCCTCGTGATCCCACCCTCCCTCCCCTTTCTGCATGCATGCCACTCCCCAAGTCCACTGATAGGGGAGGTTCTCCTCTCCTTTCTGATCTTAGTCTATCAGTTCACATCAAAAGTGGCTACATTGTCCTCTACTGTGGCTTGGTAAGGCTGCTCCCCCCTCAGGGGAAGGTGATCAAAGAGCAGGCCAATCAGATTATGTCACAGGCAGTCCCTCTTCCCATTACTATGTAACCCACTTGGACACTGATCTGCTATGGGCTACATCTGTGCAGGGGTTCTAGGTTATCTCCATGAATAGTCCTTGGTTGGAGTATGAGTCTCTGGGAAGTTCCCTGTGTTCAAATTTTCTTGTTCTGTTGCTCTCCTTGTGGAGACCCTGTCCTCTCCAGCTCTTACTATTTCCCACGTCTTACATAAGATTCCATGCACTCTGCCCAACAGTTGCCCATCAGGCTCAGCATCTGCTTTGATAGTCTGTAGGGCAGAGGCTTTCAGAGGCCCTCTGTGGACAGGAAACAAACTATATAACTTTTAACAAATTTTATTAGGTACCAGAGACCTGCATAAACTCTATATGTGTTCACTTGTGCATTTGTTATCATTCTGTACACCTGAGACAAACTGTACAAGACAAACCCACATACACACCACCACCACCACCACCAACAACAACAACCAAGAGGAAGATAATAATATATCTAAAACTAGCACTTTCACACATGTCCACTTCTATCTTTTACCAAGTTCTTTAGAGAGAAAAAAGTTACTTCTGTACTTGTTTTACTGTTATTACATATTTTCTAGAATTCTGTATGCCAATGTAATCGTTCAGAGTGGGCTTTCTTGCTCCTCTTAGCATTATTAGCCTAAGATTCATTCACATTGATGGCTCAGAACTTCATTCCACTCTACTGTTATTTATCAATAGGTTCTTTCTAATTTGGGAAATATTTCAAGCAGATCTTCTATGAATCCGTGCTTAATGTATTTTACATAAACACCTAGGGATGTCATGGAAGGATTGCAATAGATATGAATTCAAATATTTGAAAGGTGAAAAATTTCCTCACTAATAAGATATATTATTTAATATTTCAAGCAGTATGTTATGGCTATTATTTTTCTAAATGCTTGGAAAATTTTGAGAGAGTTGTCTCCTGCCTTTCTCCTCTATGTTCTTTTTTTTATATTTAGAATGTATAATAAATAATGTATGTAAGTCAACAGATATTATATTTCATCTAAAATGTACACCTTTCTTTCTAACATAGGAATCTAAGCTTAAACTATTAACTCACATACATTAGCCTTTTTGCTTTTCTTTGTTACTTCATATTTCTCAGCATTTCAATATATGTTTAATAGCTTCCCTTCAAAGAGTCAATTTATTTTTAGATATATAAGTAGAAACATTTTGCCATTTATTTATGTAGTTTTAACCTTTGATTATCTTCATTTACTTATGTATAACTTGATATTTGACCATTGTTTCCTTCAAACTTAAGGGCACTATTTTCCTCACTTTCCGTGGCAATTCAACTGGTGACAAATTTGCATAATTCTTCTAAATTAAATGTCCTATTTCATCTTTGTTTTCAAAGATATTTCTTTTAACTGTGGAATTTTAGTTTGCAAGATACGGATATGTGTCTTGCCCTTCTTTAGTATGTTAAATCGGTTACTCTAACTCTGTTATCTTTGTTCTACATCATTTTCTGATAAATCCATCATCATGTCTTCATTATTTGTAAGCAAAGTATTTGTTCAACTAACCATTCTGAAGTTTTTGTTTTTATGTGTGTACACTTATTGGTAAAACACTGTTAATAATCATGGTTGACTGAGGTTTTTTTAAATATTGAAACAATAGTGATTTATTGAAAAGTGGTTACATTATATGCATACAAAGTTCAAGTGTAAAATATTTCCTAAATACATTTTTATAGGTACTAGCTACTTCCTAATGAAAGCAAGTATTTGTTAGCAAAAGTGTGCATTTAGATATGGGCAGAAAACTGAAGGAGATTAGAATTGTGGCTGCAAGATCCCCCAACACATACTGGCTTCCTTAGACGTCAGATGGCCCTAAGTGAAACCCTAGCACTCTGGCACTATCTCCTACCATGTCTTCTAATGTCAGTTAATTGCCTTAGAAAGGGGCAAATGAAGGAGATAGTCATATGGAGGAAACAAAATAGGTGCTAGTTTAATGCCTGGTTGATAATGAGGCAGGGATTTATGTTTAATCCAGGTCAAAATCAATAGTACTGATAAAATGAAACTTAAAAATTGTTAGTTATAAATTACAGTAAAGAAGACATTTTATCACTTTACTCTTTCATTATCGCATCAGTATGAATGATCGGGAGAGTTCATTGTGTGAAGTTCCTACCAAGAAAAGTGTTGATGACTTTATAGTGCACTCATGCAATCCTGTAGGTTATTTTGACAAGCATATGCTGCTATGCTTGAGCCTACAATATTTTTCTACATTCTTCTTTCCTCTCTTTTCTTCAAGAAACTAATTATACCAATAGAGAACAATCTGAGTTGTTTTTTTTTTTTTTACAAATCTGAATAATTTCTACCTTTCATCATTATTTTCTTTTGCTTTTAAAAATGAGTTGTATATGAGATCAACGATCACATGAATATGTGGACATTTGCTTACATGTATGTACATTCATGTGAAAAAGTTTAATGTCAGATATTATATTGATTTGAATGAGTATGTCCCCCATAGGCTTAGATATTTGAACACTTGTTCCCTAGTTGGTGGCACTACTTAAGGAGCTTTAGACATTGACTGCCTGATGGAGGAAGTTAATCTGTAGAGAAGGGCTTTGAGTGTTAAAACTTTATACTACTTCAGTTTCCTTCTTGGTAGATAGAGTTTGCATTTGAGGATCTGGGCTCTCAGTTTCACATTTCTGTAGGCTTTGACTTTTTCAAACCAACTTTAGTTGAGTTCTTTATGTCTTTTTCTCTTTTCTTCACCCCAGTCTCTTCTAACAAGCCAGCACCAGGTAAAAAAATAGAAGGTTAGTGGGGATAGGGGCCATAGTTCTCTTTAGCTACTTAATGCTGATTAGGGTTGTTGGGTTCCTACACACCTCTATCTCCTTTCCAAACACTGACCTTAGGTAGGAGGGAAAGAAGGTTAATAGTGACAAAGGATGTTGACCTCTTTAGACGTATTTTCTTGGGGCGATTCTATTCTTTGTCAGGATGGCAGCAGTCCAGTTGAGCAGCAAAACAACAATCCAGCAGCAGTGAAAGCAGCAACAAGGATCACCACCAGCAGTAGCAGTATTCAGCAGAAGCAGCATGAAGAGTTCTCCAGAGCTTTTCTTTCCAGGAGTGAAGCAAATCGAAGAGTCCTCTCATTCTCTCTCTCTCTCTCTCTCTCTCTCTCTCTCTCTCTCTCTCTCTCTCTCTGTGTGTATATGTCTCTGTGTATGTATGTATCTGTGTATCTGTCTGTCTGTCTTCTCTCTCTCCCTCTCTCTCTGCTCATATTTATAACTTCTCAGGTTCCATACCAGCTGGCAAAAACACACCCCCTGCACAGTGCAAATCCCTCTTGGAAAAGACTACTTGCTCACTTTTTTATTGTTTGTTTATGTTTCTTTATTTTTTATTAATTACACTTTATTCACTTTGTATCCCCCGTAAACCCCTCCCTCCTCCCCTCACATTCTCACCCTCCCTCCCCCTTCTTCAGGCATGCCCTTCCCCAAGTCCACTGATAGGGGAGGTCCCCTTCTCCTTCCTTCTGTTTATCAACTGACAAAGATCACACACTTCTCACAAGGCTGTTGGCCCCTATTGAAAAAGTATTCCTGCATGCCACACTTGAGACTACAACAAAAATGTATCTACACAACACAACCAAAACTTCCAGTACACATTTCTCTTGCTGTGATTTCTGCTTGCCACCAGAGCCTCCCTGTCATAATGGACTCTTAGCCTTTTGAAACCATTATCTCATAACCTGTTCTTCAATAAATTGTCTTGGTCATGGTGTTTAATTAAAGCAAAAACAAAAAAAAAATCTAATACAGATGACTTTCTCTATTTTTCTTGACCAGAAGTTATTGTTGGGGTCTAATGTAAAGGAACTTTAGTCCAGCAACATGGCTACTCTGTCTAGAAAACAGATATGCCCTTAGCACACACGTTCAATCCAAAACAATGACATCTATTTGAGCGGAAGAAAAAGTGACAAAGCAGAGAAAGATTTGAGAAAATGAATCAGAAATAGAATATGCCCAACTCTTACAAGAACAGACAAGAAAAAGAGGCTGCTTAAGAGCAGTGCAGGGAGAGAGCCGGAGAGTTTATGGAGACAAAGTAATAGAGTTAGGAGTGCAATGCAGTTTAATATAGTTCAGCTGAGTGCATTTCAGTTCCTGCAGTTCAGTTCACGACCTTCAGAGGCATTTTTCCAAGAAGACCTGTCCAGTGGAATCAAAAGGAAGCCAGTCTCTTTTTAATTTTAATTTTTATATTAATTACAGTTTATTTACTTTGTATCCCAGCTGTAGCACCCTCCCTCATTCTCTCACATTCCACCCTCTCTCTCTTATCTCCTCCCATGCCACTCCCCTAGTCCACTGATAGGGGAGGTCCTCCTCCCCTTCCATCTCAGCCTAGCCTATCAGGTCTGATCAGGACTGGTTGCATTATCTTTCTCTGTGGCCTGGTAAGGCTGCTCCCCTCTCAGAGGGAGGTGATCAAGGAACCAGCCACTGAGTTCATGTCAGAGACAGTTTCTTTTCCCCTCACTAGGGCACCTACTTGGATACTGAGCTGACATAGGCTATATCTGTGCAGGGGTTCTAGTTTATATCCATGCCTGGTCCTTGGTTGGAGTATCAGTCTTAGAAAAGAGCTCTGTGCCTAGATTTTTGGTTCTGTTGCTCTCTTGTGGAGCTCCTGTCCCCTCTAGGTCTTTCCATCTCCCTCCCCCATCTTTCATAACATTCCCTGCACTTTGCCCAAAGTTTGGTTATGAGCCTCAACATCTGCTTCAATACTCTGCTGGGTAGAGCCTTTCAGAGGCCCTCTGTAGTAGGCTCCTGTCCTGTTTCTTTTTTTCTCCTTCTTCCAATATCCATCCGTTTTGCCTTTCTGAGTGAGGATTGAACATCTTACCCAGGGTCCTCCTTGCTTATGGGAAGCCAGTTTGAATCAGTCAGCTTGGAGATGAACTTTGAGCCACAACAGCTGAGTTGAACCAGCCAGCCAGAGTTCAAAAAGAACTAGAAATGGTGAGCCTAGTCATTGGTAAATCTCAGAGGCTGAAAACATTTTATTGGACATTTTTCTTGGATTCTGAATGTTGTAATTTGGAACTTTTTGCCATGGTAGATATTTTTTGTGCTACTTAAAGAGTGTTTCTTGTCAGCTGTGATATAGTTGGAAACATGAAAGTTTTCTAACCTGTCAGATGTTAAATTATAACACCCTCAAAATGTTTCAATGTTTTTTTTAATTACTCATATGACTTATGTGAGGTTCAAATCCAGTTGGTGAAAGCAGGAGGTAGTTATTGTTAGAGAAAATCTCAGTGAGCTTCTGCTTAAACTTTTCCCAGCACTATGAGTTTCTGCACATAAATACATGGGTAAAAATCAGTAATATGCAAGAACAAATTCTACAAATATCCAGAATTTTCTCTAAGTGCAGAGCTTGTCTCTCCCTGTTATTTCCTTTGCAAATTACAGTGACCTTGACCTCATTAACTTTTGAGTTCCTTGAATTTCCTATCAGAAGTTTAAAAACAAATAGACATTCAAAGAAAATTTGAAATGAGAATGAAACCAGAGGGAAAAAAATAAGAAATACACAAAATAATACCTCATAAGAGAAATAAAGATTTAAATGGAGACATTTTTTTAAATATTGAAATTTAATGAATAAAATATTTTAAAAGCATTTACCCAGCACTGGGGAAACATATTTCTGATTTAAATAAAGGCCAATCTGGTTTGCAAAGTGAGTGCTAGTGCAATCAAGACTATACAGAAAAACCTTGTTTCTAATAACTAAAACAAACAAACAAAAAACAAACAAATAAAAAATCCATTCAGCTGGCCATGATGGCATATGCCTTTTATCCTAGCCCTTAGGAGGAAGAAATAGTTGAATCCATAGGAGTTAAAGTCCAGCTAAGGCTACATAGTCACCCTTTGTCTCAAAAAGAATCAAACCAAAAATTAGAGTATTTTTAATGTGGAATAGATGCAAAAGTATGACAAAGAGAAACAGGTTGGTTCTAATAACAAACACAGGGAAAATCGCCACAATAAAATACACATAGGTATATGGCTACATTCATGGATGCACACACACACACACACACACACACACACACATACACACACACACACACACACCTACATACATGATGTTATAATAAATGCAAATGGAGCCAAGTAGACTTTCTTGAGTTGACATGTGATATTCAATATTGGGAGCAAAGCATTGGAAAACAAGACAATAGGATTTATTATTAGAAAAAAATTTTAGTAGAAATAAAACTTTTTACAAATAGAATGACCTCAGAGCATGAAACAGAAAACAAAAAAATAGCCACTTCAATAAGAAGTCAGAATAATGACATACCATTTTTTCTTATTTCAAGTAAAAAACAAAATCTTATCTCAGGAGTAATCAGAACAATATATTTATGATACTAGAGAAATATTGTATAGTAGTTTTTAAACATCTGGACCAAAAAGATTCCAACAATAAATTTATGGGAAAGTATTATAGACATGGAAAAGTATAAAGTATAGTTTGATTTTGTAGTCCCATTTCAAAGACTCTAACGTACTTCCTAATATAATTTGAAAAGCTTCAATCAGTATATAATTTAATAAACTTCAAAATAAATAGTTGAACTGGTACGCTTTGACTATGTAAAAATACAGAAGACCAAACAAAGGACAAACAGCAAATAATAAATGTATAAATATGTATAGTTGTACCCAATTGTAGACTGTAAAGGTTTAGAATCATATTATACCTCAATTAATACTTTAATAAAAAATCTTCTTTCATGTTTGAAAAATCATGTTTAAATTAGTACAGAAATTAATATGAAAATATATAATAATATATAGTAAACTGATTAGATAGAAAATGGTCACCAAGGGAAATATTTCATGCTAGAGGGTCAACAGTGAGTAGGAAAATTCATACAAATGGGTGGAGGAAGATTAAAGTAAAGAAAGAATAAGTAGAAAAACTCAAATGCTTTATTCATCATTTCCATGCAGACAGGTAACAGAGTGTGGAAGGAGAGTGGCAGGGGTTTCTGTGGAACAGAACAAGCTGGCCTCAAACTTAGAGAGATCCTTCTGCTTCTGCCTGCCGAGTGCTTGGATTAGAGCCAAATGCCACCACACCTGGCCATGAGATATTTATTAATAATCCATCAGAAGTAGTGAAAACAGTATGAATGATAGATACTCTTGAGCATGTAGAGAGTTAAAAGAAGAGTACTTCTCTGACATAATACAAGAAGCTGTAATATGATATAGATCTACTTCCAGTCATTCTGACTTCTACAGGAGTAAATATATAGGGTCTTTCAATAGTTAATAAACCCCAGTTGAATTCACTGAACAATGTTTACATAATCCAACTCTCTAAGCCTGACACACCAGCAGCATTGTTTGTGATGTGCTCTTTGGTGAATGGAGCAGTCTTTCTCACCTCTCAGTGAGCTTTACTTGGAGATCTAGAGTGTCAGATGATCAACACTCCCAAAAATCCACCCTAGGCCAGAAGCTTCTGAGCTTCTTGTCTCAGGCCCAGAATGGATAAGTGAATCCAGACAAGGAGAGAGCAGGGTGCGCATAGATTTATTAAGAAAAAGTAAGAAACATTCCCCAAGGTGGACTGGTTTCAAGAAGAGGTACTGCTCTGTTGATGCCTAGCTTAGTAGCCACTTTAGGACTTATGACAGGAATTGCATGGTAGTGGTATATATGCAGTATTGGCATTGGATCATCTCTGAATACATGTGGGAAGAGTTAGTGAGTGGGTTGCATCCCTTAGTGTGTCCTGTTATCCCATCAATAGAAACAACACTCTTCCTATAGAGGAGTGGTCCTGTGTCATGATCAATTACCTTTTACTATTCGAATATTTCACTAGTTTTATAGGCTCTTGGTTACATCACCCTTTATGTGATTAGTTTATGATATACCAAGGTTAAAAATTGCTTCTGTAATTGAGAATAGAGATTAGTAGTGAGAGTGAGCAGCTATCTATTTCAAGCACAGGTTTTAATCCTGAGAACTAACAAAAGAAAAAGAGAGCTACATATTTGCTGCTTTAACTGTTTGATCTTGTGTGTGTGTGCGTTTTATCATATATATTATATATGTATCTGAATATGAACTGAATCTCTGACAATTTGTGTGTGTACATGGTGTGTGTGTGTGTGTGTGTGTGTGTGTGTGTGTGTGTGTTTGTGTGTGGGGGTTTGGCCTGTGGAAGTCATAGGTAATCTTATTGGAGTTGAGTCTCTTCTTTCACTTTATAGACTTGGATATCAGCCTCCTGTAAATACCTTGAACTACTGAGCTATCACACCAGTCTTCTTCAACTATATGTGCCTGCTGTAGTTTCTGACAAATGATAAATATCCAATAAAATTTTGAACCATTTAAGTGGTTGATATGTTATAACATGCTGTGTCAGACAGGACAGTGTTGAGCTATTGTTATGTAACATCTTAACATTGCATTACATTAATTTCTCTAACTATTGTAAAATTTTTTGCACTTTGAAGTTAAAAGATAAATGGAAATTTGAATTGACGATGTTAACTTCATTAACTGCATGAGATTAAATTCACAGTGCAAGTAACTACTATATTGTATCGAAGTCATATCCCATAACTTTAGCTGCTTCCTCTTACTTTGCAAACACAAAAGTGATACAAAGAATATTGGGAGCAATACTACTTTTAGCGACAAAAACTATTTGTTAGAAAATAAACACAAAACTAATTGAAAGACTTGTGTAGATTATCAAGGTTATGTAGTGAAGATCTAGACATATGCACAAATTTACCAAACAATGTAACTTAAAGAGTAATTGGCAGACATTTGAACTGAAATGTATACATTGTCTCTGATCTTATCACACAATGATTTTTTTTCTCAGTAAAACCGCTAGAAATGGTCATGAATATAACTAGGATACAAAAATAATATTGTATTAATTTTCTAAAACTGCTGACAGTTACATGTATTAAAGTGATATTTATACTATTAAATAGCTAGAAGCCAGAAGTCTAGGTTTGGGGAAAATGAATTGGCTGTGATTCCCCTGAGCTGAAATATTCCCAATATATTTAACATATCTGCTGTGGGGGACAATGTTTTTTATTTCTGGATTTCAAAACATATCACTTCTGTCTTTACCTCCATATAGGGACTTTCTCTATCTTCTTCTAGGCTTCAATATTTTAAGGGCACTAATTCAGTTGGAACAGGGATTCGCCTGTACTCTAGTTAATCTCATCTTAACTCCGTTAACACTGATCCTGTATATAAAAAAAAAAAAAAAAAAAAAGTTTCACTATGAGTAGTCGCATAGTCTCACATACCTCCAATTCATTACTCAGAAAATGGGAAGGAAGGATATTGAATCCCAGTTTAGCTTGTTTAATAGATATAATTTTGAATTTCACACCAGCTTGTGATACAAAAAGAAACCCTGTCTCAAGAAGCCAATATTTGCTATACATCTCTGTGGTATATCCCTTGCATAGCAGAAACAGTATCTGAATTTTGATTCCCAGCATTAAAAAGAAAAACACAGGGGAGGAAGGAAGGGAGGGAGGAAGGAAGGAAGGAAGGAAGGAAGGAAGGAAGGAAGGAAGGAAAGAAGAGTAATGGATGGAGCAAAGGAGGGAGGGAAGAACTGAGGGAGGGGGAGCCAAAAAGAATGAAAGTAGGAAGGAAGAAACAGAGGCAAAAAAAAAAAGGAAGAAATGTATGCTCCAAAGATTCATCAGGCAAAATCAGAGAAAAACAACTTAAAAGGTGATTAATCAGATGCACAGTGGAAATAAATAAATAAGTTCTTAGCTTGAAGAAGAAAAAGTTATTTAAACAACCATTCATTAATGATATGCTTATATTTTATTAATAATTAATAAATGATTAATGCAGATTGCTTTATTCCAAATAAATTATCTGAATGTGTTATAAAAGAAGTGAATAAATCATGGGCTCTAGTTCATAAGTTGACTGTAAAAATGTCAAGAGTATAATATATTATTTTTAAATATTAGCTATGTGTCTGAAATATGGGCAAGGAATCAATTGTAATTATTAAGCACTATTCCTATAAATGACTTACAATTATTGAAATTCAGCATGTTATAAAATGATTTTCTGCATCTTTTATTGTTCAAATCATGTATGGATATGATCTAATTTCTTCTTTGCCTTTAGTGATAAATAATTGGATTGGAGATAACATCTATAACTATTAGAGATAGAAAAATCTTCAGCAGTGCAGTAAAAAAAATCCTACATTTTCTTTTTAAAGACATTTCATTTTTATTCATAATGATTTGAAATTAAATGTTTACATAATAATAAACTAAAAATAATTTTCTTTCTATCATTAAAATTAATTTATTGATACTTATTATTCAGTGATGCATTGAGTATCATGTCTTAAATTCCACTTTAAATATTACAATCACAATAATGCAAAAATGTACTTACTGTTCATCTTATGCCTGAAGAAAGGTTTAATGATATTTAGAACAATTCAACATACAATGGTTAAGAGACATGATCAAAGGTCAAAGAGATTATTTCTGAACTTATCATAAATAATTATCGCTATAACACAAGGTTATGGAATGTAGAGCTATGAAATCTGAAATTGTATACCATTTAAATGTAAAGACTGACTCAAACTCAACCTTTCTACCCCCCACCTAAAAACTAAAAATATGAAGACAAATGTCTACAGAATAGAGTGGATACAAGAAACCAGTTATTAGTGCCTGTGTATTAACTCATTTAATCATTAAATATCTTTTTTAATATGGTAGAATTTTAATGTGGCTCCTCTTTTACAGATAGTAAATAGAAGACATTGAGATTTAAACAATTTTCCCAGGGCTTTATAGCAAGACTTAAAATGAAATGTGAAACCTAATTCTGGTTGCATCCTCTCTATGCCTAATAATTATCCTCAAATAATGTGTGTTTATGAATGTGTGCATGTGTGTGGTGCATGTATTTATTTATATAGGAGATTTTCACTCAGTCCAAATTCTGGCCATTAGGGCCTTTAAAAAAAAAATCTGCTATTTTTGCAGCATGTACTTATTTCCCACAAGTCACAGGATGATTCTGAGAAAGTAGTTTGGTACAATATTTTGAATGCTAAACACATGTTTCTTGTCTTTCTCCATGTCTTAAGTGCTTGTGTGCAAAATTCTGATGTTAAAAAAAAAAGCAAGAAGAAGGAAAAAAAGAACTTCTGGAGACAGAGGAGATCAAAGGTGTGATCTACTGATAATAATTGGTAGTGTCTTGGATTTGTAAGTTGTCTTTGAGTTGGGTGTTCACAATTGTTCCATAATATTATTTCATCATATGTTTAACAACTGTCATGCTACTGGGCATGTGGTTAGCTGCCAAATCTATCTCACTTTCTTCCTCGATCTACAAAAAATCACTGATTTCTGGCTATTCTGTTTCACCATTAATTCACTTAATATAAACTGATTTGGTGTTCACTACAACCAGGAATGGCACACAAAAAGCCTACCTGTGCTGCATTCTTTATTTCTTTTCTAAATGGGATGTGACAGCACTTTTGTTGAAAGTGACACCTGCTGAATTTCATGCCAGGTGAATAAATACAAACTTCTCCTGTATTTGAAAAGAAACAGCTTTGTCTCTGAGGCAAGTGTTAACAGTAGCCATCATCATACTCAATAACAGATAAAGTAAAACAGATGATAGTAAAAAGTCGGCAATGCTTTAGGAGAAGCAGTCAGTAACTATACTCTCCAGACTGCTGAACGTTGCTTGTAGAATATTCTGTCAGCTCTCCTGTTCTATCTCATCCCAGCCTTTTCTTGGGTCCACTAACCTCCACAAGTAATTTAAAGAAACACAGTTATTTTTCCAACTACATTTTCCATTTTTTTAGTGCAAACATAGTCCACTGACAACCTTTAACATTTACCTCCAATTGTAGCTTCAGTTGTCATTACAACAGAGAAATTGCAGTGCTGGTTACCAAAGGTTTATCTGGCAAAGTCATTTGTTTGGCATTATAATTATTATTTAGTTTTATAGCAAGATTATGAAATATGGATGTAACACCTGGCTTTGCATCATTTGCTCAGAAACAGTGGCCACAGTCACTTTCTTTCAAGATGTCTTCTGACTACTATATTGGATAATACTGATTGTCAATATCTCTATTGTCGCAAATAGCTCTAATGTACAGTGCTGAGATTTTAACAAATTGGCCAGAGAATTAATCTGCCTTCTGTTTGAGAGATAATTCTATAGAAAAATATTTGTTGATTCGTACCTATGTTTTGGTGTAATTTGCACACTAAAACTCAAATTTCTGATAGTGTGTTAGTCTGCTAAAGCTAAATTATCTATATAAATCATAAAACAGGAAAAACAGAGAAGGAAGCTGAGGTTTCTGTTATTAAATAAAGTTACATACTAAGAAGAAATATGCATTTCCTTAAGAGGAAATAGTTTCTAGCCAGAAACTATAATAGCTATTTGGAATATACACCGTTTTTATGGAGGCTGTTATCTGAAGAATAAGGCAAATTAATTCATGCCAAGCAAATGAGAGACTTCTAATGGGAGAAGCAGAAAGACTCCTGAAAGTGGGGATGTAGATGAGTGCCAGAAGCCTTTGAGCTTGTGTGGTGGCTATCAACTCCCAAATTCATGAGACACTGCAATGTGCCAGCCAGGAAACACTGCATCAGTACTGACATTCACCACACTCAGTTCTGATGTGGTGACTGACTATAGAAGATGATTTAGTATGCAGGGAATCTTATGAAAGAAGGGGGAGATAGAAGGTTCTGGAGGTGACAGGAGCTCCACAAAGAGAGGAACAGAACCAAAAATTCTGGGCCCAGGGGTCTTTGCAAAGACCAATACTCCAACCAGTGCATGTGCATGGAGATAACCTAGCACCCCTTGCTCAGATGTAGCCCATGGCAACTCAGCCTCCAAGTGGGTATCTTAGTGAGGGGAGCAGAAGCTGTCTCTGACATGAATACAGTAGCTGGCTCTTTAATCACCTTCCCCTAGGGGGAGTGCAGCCTTACCAGGCCACAGAGGAAGGCAGTCCTGATGAGACCTATAGGCTAGGGTCAGATGGAAAGGGAGGAGGATCTCTATTATCAGTGGACTGGGGGAGGGGCATGGGAGAAGAAAAGGAAGGGAGGGTGGGGTTGGGAGAAGATGAACGAGGGGGCTATAGCTGCTGGGATACAAAGTGAATAAATTGTAGTAACAAAATAAAATAATTTTTAAAAAGAAGGTGTTTTAGGGTGGAGGAGCTCTGGAGCTATGCAATTTCACGGGTGTCCCAAGTCCATGTGCTTTGATTCATTTAATCTCAGCATCAGAATTTTTTTTCTGTTTAACAGAGGTGTTATTTACTATTTGACTTTCCTCAGAAACATACTGAAAACACATGAATCAATTAAATCCTTTTGTTACTTTAAATTTCACAGATAGCATTTTTCAATTAGAGCTAATAATCAAATAAACTATTTTTCTTCCCTCTGTCTCAGTCTCTTAAGATATTTTATTTGAACTCTTGGTCTTAAATAATGTTTCTATAATTGTGATTAGCCTGTGTTCCAGTTAGATATTCAACATTTCATTTGAAAATCCATCATTAGTATTAATATTAGTTTAAGATAGGTATTTCCCCATGATACATCTAGTCAAAGGTATATGTTGTAACATGATTGACCTGCTTATACTCTATGGGCCCTAGGTGAGACCTACTTTATTTCTTAGCATAACTATGGCTCCTCTGCTAACACCTACTGTTGCCTTTAGCATATCAGAATCCATTTTGCCTCCAAGTCTCCGTTTTAATTATAAGGTGAAAGTAAGTTGAAGTTCTTGGGCCCTATTTGTCTGAGACCAGAATACATTTCAACAGTTCAATACTTGCTTAGAATAGAACAATAGATGATAAATGCATGTTCTGCTTGAGTTAAAGATAAATGTATGTTTTGTTACAGTTAAGACCACAAAATCCTGCCATGTTCCTTTTTTCATTTGTTTGTTTCCTTCAGAAGGAGGTGTCATACGGTCATAGTCTTTTTCAGTAAATGTGAAGTGATATGATTTATGCCATTACCAAAGTAGAGGCTGAAAAGATTGTGTGTTAACAACCACCACCTCAATCTCAACAATTGTAATGAGCTGACATAACCTGTTTTCTTGAGTGAGACCATTTGCAGCTTAACCTATAGCAACCTACAATACAGAATGAGAAGAAACAAACTTTTCTGTTTAAAATCCAGTACCATGGGGGCACCTTAGGATATTTAAATACATGGCATTGTCTTCTGTAAGGATTCTAACTTTCTTCAATCAGAAAAAAAAGAGAAAAATTAAATGTTTTTAAGTTCTAAGGGTTATTCACCAAAACCAAGTAATTACATAGGCCCACTCATGCCAAAATTTATGCATGAGGAGGGCAGAGAAGGCTGCGGGATTGTGTATAAAACATTGATCTCTCTTCTATTATTAAAAAACATTTATTTTTTCTTGTTCGTTTTTTGATAGAAATATGAACCATCAATTTTCTTTTATTTCAAGATCCTATAGATTTTCTAAAAATCCATACCTATGAAAACATTTATATTTTATTATTACACATTCCACAGGGAGCCTTTTCTCTCTTTTATACTTCTCAATTTCATTACATAATTAAAATGTGAAGTCCTCCAGGGGAAATAATAAAACATGTGATGATATACCTGTCTCAGGTAAACATGTAAAACATTTTAAGTTACTTCAGCTTCCTCTTGGAAATATACTTAATGACCTGACTTAGACAATTACCTAAACTTGTACATTAATACACTCAGAGTGGCAATTATATTTTAATTAAAATGCCAGAGTGATAGAAAAGGCACGAATAAGCTTTTTAATGTGTGGAGTCTAAACAATGAAATAAATAAGATGTTTTAAATCTTTATAATGTTTTTCTTCTAGTAATGCTGAAAAAAATGATATTGAGAGCAATTATTATTTTTTCCAAAATACAGCAATACATAAATAAAAGCAAATTAAATCTACAACTCAGCAAATTTTATTTGCCATGGGGAGATTAATATAAAAAGGCATCTCTGAATTTTTATCAGAGCAGAAAACTTAATAGGATATTTCAAAAATTCAGCTGTGGCTGGCTTGAGGATAGATAATGGAATTTTGCAGCTTAAATCTTGAGGTCACTATTTCAAAAATGCCCCAAGTTGGCAGTAAGTAAAAGGCATTACTATCTGATGGCACTGCAGTGCCTATGAGAAATGAATTATTGGTTTCACTTCGATGGATACCAGATAGAGATCTAATACCACCTGAACAACTGGAGCTAATTGGCCCAATTGCTGGTATTTCAAGGACGCATCCAACGGTTGAAAATGGAATTACATTCCCACTCTGTGCTTAGCTGCTTTCCCATGATTGGCATGACAGTTGTGAAGTTTATCTGGGTCTATCTTGAGCTTTGATGTAAATAAATCGAAGATTAGTTCTGGCAGCTCAGGCTTTCAGCCCTCAGGTCCTGACAATCTGGTGTATTAAGTTGGGGGATAATGCATCTTCTCCCCTGTTTGCCTAGAAGTAAGACTGTGCAAATGAAAGGGTGATGTTAGTGGGTCCTGAGCTCCATGGATAAAGGACTTGCTCTGAGCCACAGGAAGTCATGAAGGACGATTTGACTGCCCATGTGCCTATGGCCCATTTGGTACAATTCTAACTACTAGTATTCAAGACTGGTAAAATAAGAGTGGGAAATGGAGTTAGATGGGTGTTTGGTTTGAAGCAAATAAAAAAATTTAACCCTTTTAAAGTACTCAAGAAAATATGGTGAATGTAGAACATCGGCTCAAAACAGACGACCTGTTTCACAGTCCTGGGTCTACATTAAGGCTGCTGTGCTGTGAGCATGTAGCATACTCTACGAAAGCCTCAACTCATCAATCCCCTCATATGACTGTTCTGAGAGATGATAGAGATAATAATAGCAAGAGCCCGGCACCAAGTAAACACAAAACAAAGACAGATCCTATTACTTTGATTTCATTAAATCATAAATATTAGTGTTGTTTTTAACATCTGCTCTGCAAAATTATCTTCAAGGCTTCCTGTGAGGATCAGCTGATGTTACGTGATGTGGACATCAAAACATGCTGTTACACACTCAAGGAGTTGATAAGAACAGTAGTATTTGTATAGCTTAATGTTTTAGTTTTCAGTGTTATCATTTTTTTTTCTTAAAAAAAAAAAAAAAAAAAAAACTCTTTCCAGAATTTCTAGATAATTGCATGGGGAATTTCTTCAAATTCCCAGCTTGGTTAAAGGTGAAGCAAATGGTAAGAGGAATAGAGAAATCCTCTGGGACTCTTGGGCAGGGGTGGGGGTTGCCGAGGGCAGGTTCCCTAGAGCTCTGGCTTAGCAGGACTGCCAGGTCACTCTGAATTCTTTGTACGTGCTATTTATTGGAGCTGGTAGGTATTAAATTATTTCATCAAGCAGTCCTGTAACTTTGCAGCTCCCTGGTGGCTCTTCTAATCTCAGATTATGTTCACCCATCGAGCCATGATTGCTGAAAGGGCTATTACGGTTTCTCATTATGCTATCTCCCGAGTCTTCCTTTATCCCTTTGTTAAAATTGCTCCACTGAGAATAATTTTTAATTCAAATTGAATTTTCTTCCAGACTTCCCACTAGGATGGCATAGGGTTCTGGGCTCCTATAGATCATTTAAAAATTATGAAAGAAAACAAAATACGTGGGCTTTGTATAATTTGTTTCTTTTCTTGGGAAAATTGCTTCTTTTTTCCCCTACAAATTCAGTGTGCATTAATGTGTCCAAGGTCAGGTGATGCAAGTGTATGTGCATGTGAGCGTGTGTGTGTGTGTGTGTGTGTGTGTGTGTGTGTGTGTTACAGATTGTGCATAATGTATGGTAGAAAAAAGAACTGTTTTGACTTAAATCCATACTATCTTTTGAAGAAAATGTCATTAAAATTAATAGCCATCTATGTTTGAACCCCAACATTTATTTTATTGCTCTTCTTTGCCCCTGCATTCAACATAGGTCAATATTTTTCTTCTTTTTATTGATTGACCTTCTTAATATATAGCCTTTTGCTATGCAGTGTGGAAGTGAATTATACATTAAAGGCTAGAAACAATAAATCTGGAGTACCCTTTGCACAAAGTGGCAGATCCATTGTATCTTCCTTGGGTGCACACAAGGTTTGTGCTATCTGACTGGTGTTTTATGACTAAAAGGCCTTTCCTGTAGCTCTTATTAAACATTATTCTGGTCTTCTGAGTATTCCAAACCCTTGCTAATGGGTGGCAGTTCTGATCAGAGAAAAGCACATAATTGCTTCTTTTCATTAGTTTTCTGGATTCACTCATCTTTCAGATTTTCCAGCTGATTTATCCCAGAAGAAAAGATCTTATTTTCTAAATCTCAAATCAGGATATTGAGACACTAATTCTCATTTTATGCTTAAAATATATAAGAATATTAAGTGTTCTAAAATATCCCTTCAGTGGTGTCATTACCAAATGAAGACAGAAAATAATGAACATTCTCAGATAATTTTGGGGTAATTGTTCTTATAGCAAATTTTTCCAGGATGTTAATATATATTATACATATTAATATATAACATGTATAACCAAAAATCCCTTACCCATTTACTTTTTCCCTCATCCCTAGGTCCTTCCCTCTAACCCCACACTCTCCCAACACTCAGACTAAAAGTTTCTTTTTCCTTTGTTATTATTGTTACTCAAATACATACATTTATGTATATGTGTGCATAAAGACAGAG
Source organism: Rhombomys opimus (assembly GCA_010120015.1). Classification (NCBI taxonomy): domain Eukaryota; kingdom Metazoa; phylum Chordata; class Mammalia; order Rodentia; family Muridae; genus Rhombomys; species Rhombomys opimus. The sequence goes on along the minus strand of REGO01000658.1, from coordinate 222,157 downwards.
ATAAAATCTGCTAAGTCAGTTTTTGTTGTTTGTGTGTATATGGCTTCAGGGATGAGCATATATAACCAGTCAGAGGCTCTTCCGTGAGAGGGGCTGATCCCACCGCTCTCAGCAGCCATCAGTTACCTCTTGTTCTTCCGCTAGTGTGAGGACTCTGTGTGACTTTCCCCCTTTCCATACTCATATGCCAATTGATATTGTCACGGTTTCAAGCTTGTTTATGTAGCCATTTCTAGGAGAAAGTGTTTCTACGGTTTCTCCAGAGTATCTTATGTCCAAAGCAAACTATACTGGTTTGCATTCCCATTGGCTGTGAGTGAGGGTCTCTCTTTTCCCACAGCTTTACTGGAACTGAGTTTTTCACAGAAGCTGATTTCTGAATTGTGTCCTGTTGTGGTTTTTTTTGTTTGTTTGTTTGTTTTTTGTTTTTTTGTAGTGGTTTACAATTTCTGTAAAGAGAAACTTCTTTGATGAGTCAAGCTGTAAATATCTATTAGATATTAGAGCCAGAAACCACAGCTGAGAGAAAACATGTGACATTTTTCTTTCTGGGTCTGGGTTATTTTTCTTATTATAATATTTTTGTGGTCTATCCATTTGATGCAAAGTTCACTATTTCATTGTTCCTTAAGCTGAATAGTATTCCATATTGTAAATGTGCCATGTTTTTATTATCCACTCATCAGTTGAGGTGCATTTAACCTACTTCTATTTCCTGGATTTTGTGAATGGAGCTCAGTAAGTGTCTGCCGATATTCAGTCTTATGGGCATATGCCCCCCCAAAAAAAGGTTCTCAAGATAGTCAGTCTTTTGTACATATGCCAAGGAGTGGTATATCTTGATTGCATGGTAGATTACTTTTCATTTCGGAGGATTAATAAAACTGCACTAGTTTGCATTACCGTCAAAAGTGAATGAGTGTCCGTGTTTTCCAACAAATTTGCCAGCATTTGTTGTTAGATGCTGTTATTCTAAACCATTGTTGTTTTTTTTTTCACTTAAAATATCTTAGATTTTTAATAATAGGCCTTTATGTTTTTTTTTCTTAGATAATACCTACTGACTTTTAATTTTTTTATTATTATTAGTTACATTTTATTAACTCTGTATCCCAGCTGTATCCTGCTCCCTCACTCCCTCCCAAACCCTCCCTCCCTCTCTCATCTCCTCCCTGCCCCTTTCCAAGTCCACTGATTGGGGAGGACCTCCTCCCCTTTCATCTGATCCTGTTTTATCAGGTATCTTCAGGACTAGCTGCAAAGTCCTCTTCTGTGGTCTAGCAGGACTGCTCCTCCCTTGGGGGGGGAGGTCAAAGAGCCTGCCATTGAGTTCCTGTCAGAAATAGTCTCTGTTCCCCTTACTATGGGAAACCAATTGGTTACTGACTTACCACGGGCTTCATCTGAGCAGAGGTTCTAGGTTATATCCATACCTGGTCCTTGGTGGAGTGTCAGTCTCAGAAAAGACCCCTGTGCCCGGATATATTTGGTCCTTGTGGAGCTCCTATTTGCAGGGAAATTGTGGGATCTAGAAAAGATCATTCTGAGTGAGCTTTCCCAGAGGGAGAAAGACACACATGGGATATACTCACTTATATAGACCTATAAGATATGATAAACATAATGAAATGTATACACCTAAAGAAGATAAACAAGAAAGATGACTCAGGGTAAGATGATCAATCTTCACTTAGAAAGACAAACAGAAGGTGCATTGGACATAGGTGAAAACAAGTAACAGGACAGAAGCTTACTGCAGAGGGCCCCTGAAAGAGTCTACCTAGCAGTGTATCAAAGCAGATACTAAGACTCATAAGCAAACCTTCCGCAGAATGCAGGGAATCATTCTAAGCCATCTGACTAGCGTAAGATCAAATCTTGAAGTGGTTTGAACTTTCATTTTCCTAACTGCAAGTTAGTACATTGTTTTTATTTCTTCATTAAATACCAGATAGCTATGGTTACAAGTACCCAGGTTTGAATCTTTAGTTATTCTTTGGTCAATGAATCTGTTTGTGTGCCACTATTACATTTTTATTACTATAACTTTATAATATATCTTGAAGTCTAGAATAGTAATTCCTCTAGTATTCTTTTGTTAGGTATTGCTTTGGCTATTTGAGGGCTTTTCTGTTTCCATATGAATTCTATTTTTTTCTATTTCTCCAAAGAATATTATGATTATTTTGATTGGCATTACATCAAATCTTTTAATTTATTGATAAGATAGTTATTTTCTCAATATTGATTTCTTGATCCTTGAACATGGGTGTCATTCTATTGTCTTTCACAACTCTTTATTGAATAGAGACTGAGCCAAGGAAGAAATCAAGAAATAGGTAAAAAATATTCTGAAACTTAAACAAAAATGAAAACACAAAACCCAATCATAGTAAATGGCAAGAAAAAAAATGAAACTGTAGCAGAAATCTATGAAGTAGAAACAGAAGTAAAAAAAAATACAATCCAAAAAATATCAATGAATCTAAAAGATATTGTATTGCCATGATAAAATGTCAGGAAAAAGTAGGACTGGAAAACACATAACTCCACACCAATACAGCTTCTAATATGACAAATATGACAAACCCATAATCAACATCATTCTAAACAAAAAAAAAAAAAAAGAAAAAACCTCAGTATAATCCTCCTAAAATCAGGACTAAGACAGGGATGTTTACTATGGCACTCAATTTCAATACAAAAATTAACAGAAGCATTGATTATAGCAACAGTGAAAGAGAAAGAAATTAAAATAATTTAAATAAGAAGAGTTCACATTATCCATATTTGCAGATGATATATGATACATAAGAGATCCCCAAAATTATACCAGACAAATTGTAAGAATAATCAACAATTTCAGCAAAGTCTACTTACAGAAATAAGTAGAAACTTCATAAACCCAAAACATACATATTGGAAAAAGATCATGGACACACTCAATTATAACAACATCAAAGACAGTAAAACACCTTACAATAAACTTAAGCAAAGTGGCACAAAATCTATCTAATGAAAACTTGAAAGCTCTGGAGAATGAGGAGGTTTATGTTTCATTCTTACTATGTTCAAAATTCAAATAACACAGTAAAAATCAGAGGTAGTCAATGAAAGGTGGTTGTGTCATGTAGGAGAATGTGGCCATCTCTATGTTCTCTCACACCTCCTGTGTGGATCCTTTCTTTTCACTAAGTATGAATTCAATAAACATTTTGTAAACATAAGAGTGAAGGAAAAATGTATGCCAGAAAGTAAAAAACAACTTGTGAAAGTAGAAAAGACGAGAAATAAATATCGTCTACAAACAGATCCAAAAAGACCCTGATCTATAGGAAGTTGCCTCTTGATATCTTGAGTACACAGTATCAAGATGAGTGTTATTTGGTACTCTCTTTCTTTGAACCTCTATCATACTTAGTCTTCAAAGGCTATTCTGTTAGTACTCATTGCCTTTTCCTGGTAACTAATCTTAGGGAAAAGTACGAAATTAAAACGTCTAGCTTCTCCCAAATCATTATCTTACCAAAAATAGCACTAGCTGAAAATATTCTCAGCCTCCTTCGTGTGACTTAAGTCTCAGAAAACACTTACTATGTATCACGGATGACATAAAAAAAAATACTTATCATGAAAGGATCCATAGAATCCTATCAAGAGATTATCATTTTAACCATTTCCCTCATAATAATGAGATGTGGTTTCAGAAACACTTCTCATATATTTTCTCTAAGCCAGTCTTTAAAATATAAAAAGAATAAGAAATAGTCCCTTATTTTAAAATATCCCTAGTTTATTGTTGAATACAAATGCATAGAAATACATAAATAATAGAGAAGTTATATACTTGGGCATTAATAGCACAATGTTTAACAAAGAAGCTTTAGGTTTCAAGTACCCTGGTTCCAGACTTACAGTATGTCCTTGGAAAACCAAAAGGTAACTCTTTCTAATATTATGCATACCATTAATGAAGAAGATGTTATATGTAGCTATGCCTTTACTGTGAATAACAAATGTAAATATAATTAAAAAATCAGCATAAGATTAAATTTGATAACTGTATTTCTAATGAACTTCATCGCACAACTAATTATTTTTCACAGAATCAATAATTTACAACACCTTTCATAGGGAAAATTCACCTGAGATGACCAGTGAAACTGAGTAGGCACTGTCTCATCCTTACAGCACAGGATACTAAGTCCTGACAGAATGGCATGGACATTGACTATCAACATAAAAGTGAATTTCCAGTAAGACATTCACCTCCAAATTATAAATATGGAAATGCCAGTGTAATGTTGACCATAATGAAACCCATACTCCTCAGAAGAAGATGGATTGTACAATCTGGACCATTGATCATACTGTGATGCATTGTCAGTTTGACTTTTAAGGTTTGCCAGGTATTAGAAGAGCTTATTTATAGAAAGCAGATGGCTTTTTGTCGTTTAATTCACTGAAATTTACTTAGCATGAGGAAGGGAGGAATCAAGCTGGCTCCATGATAAAAGCTCTTTAAATACATTAGCTCCTGAGTGGACTGCAGAGAGACTACTAGAAGGCTGCTTTTAAAGTGAATTAGCCTTCTTTTATGTTTTAAGAAAGATAAGACCGAAGTCCTCGGCGGTGAACGATAACATGAGTAGAGGCAATTTCAAAATTTGCTTTATCAAATGCCGAATCCTTTCGCATCCCATTGACCTCAGAACTGCATTCATCATGAGATGCCCTCAGTGCTTCTCTAACTCACATCAAATGGAAACAACAGGAAAGTGCCCAATTCCAAACCCCACTACAATTCCATTCCTTTCTTCAAAACTCTACTGCATCTAGCTATAGTTATTTTTTTTTTTCAGTTCAATTCAAAAATACAAAGGTTTGCCCCTGTTTTCAGGTTCTATGTAGCACAAAAACACATTCTATAGCCAATCAGAAGCTAGACCAAATTATTCATTCACATTATTTCTTCTTCATGTTCATAACGGCATACACACTCAGATCAGAACAATTTAGATCATATTGCTATCTGCTTCTGCTCTCTACTTACTGACCTTTCTTTCTGCCTCATAACTACTCATAATGAGTCAGCATTAGTTAAGGAGAGAAAACACAAATTTGGAACAAGTTGTGTTTTCAGTTTTACTGCATACCCTAAAAACGATTAAGAAGATTCTCCCCACCCTTTTTTTTGGTAACTCTCCAGCCTATGAATATATTTGCCCAATTAAAACTGAGATAATATAACTGGGAGAAATACCAATGGATGCAGTTTCTTTATGGGAGTTCAATTCAACACGCATTATAAAGGCCTACTTCATTCATGCCACTGAAAGATGCCAGATAAAGAAAGCTCTGAGAATGCTCATGAAAAAACACATTGTCTAGGACTAGAAAAGCCTAGAGTGCTATTACATTGGGATAGATGTTCTTGACTGCCTATTAAAAATAAACAGGGACTTTGTACCAATGTTCATTTAGGTGTCATCCACCCAAAGAGCATCAGACCCGTCCGATACCTTTTTCTCAGAGGCGGGACCTGGGGCATCAACCCGCATGCATATTTGGCTAAGGCTGAGGATCTGGCTTGCTTCCGTGTATGTGGACCTATTTGCATTGCCCACGAGGCATGCTGGGGTTGGCTACCCAGAAGCTATTTTAAGCTGTGGACTGGCTTTCCCCAGGGTCAGAAGATTGTCCAAGGTTCCTGAATAAACTGCATTGAGAAGAACAAAAACAACAAAAAAAGATCAGAAAGAAGGAGAGGAGGACCTCCCCTATCAGTGGACTTGGGGAGAGGCATGCATGCAGAAAAGGGGGAGGGTGGGACCGGGAGGGGAGGAGGGAGGGACTTATGGGGGGATACAAAAGGAATAAAGTGTATTTAATAAAAGTTAAATAAAAAATTTAAAAAAAAATAAAAAAATAAACAGAGTTAAAATAAATGTTTTAGTTATTTCAATAAACAATTTCTGAGAATATCTCTCTGTCCAGGAAAAGCACTTAGGCTTTATTCTGCTGAACGTGAGAAAGCCTTAACTTACCTAATCAGCAGCTTCAATAAACTATTAAATAGTTTAGAGTGATCAACTCAGTAATTGAGTTACTCAAGATTTTACAATGCATTTATCACATTTTTATTTCTCTCTTTCACTAATTCTGCTGCATTTCTTTAAAGATCTTTATTCCTACCATGTGTCTTCTACACAAGTATCAATCCCATGATCCATTTCTGGAGAAGCCGACTTGTCACTTTGCAATTTCGATTCAAGAAAATGAGAGGTATTTTTTTCCCTTTATATAGACAGACTTTTCCAGATAAAGTTGGTGCTACAACAGACACAAACACACACACCAACAGAAAACACACACATACATTCACACACACAGAGACATGCATGCCAACACACACACACACACACACACACACACACACAAAACATTTTAAAGATGATAATGAAACTGAACTCAAATCATTGTGAATGTACTAAGTATAACTGAATCCCATTCAAGCACATTCTCTTGCTTGAGAATTGGTGCAGAAGTGACATGGAAATTTCACATCCTTAAAATTCTGACATTGTACTATCTTTCTGCCAGCCCCAGGAGGGAGTATGAAATGAGCGTGGAGCTTCTAGGGAAAGGAACTACTTGGGTTTAGGAGTAAAGCAGACATTGACATTCAGTCCAACTAAAAAATCATTTCTTAGAAATATTCACATATATATTATGTTCCATCAACACAAAAACAATTAAACAAATAAATATACAAGCAGACTAGACTCAGTTGAGCTCTTAAGCTGTTTATCTTGCTGTTACATCTTCTCATTCACTTGCCTGAAAAAAAATGGTTGCCATTCAATACAGCAATTCTGGCTCCACCATTCTTTCGTTTAGAACAATTCAGTGACATTAATTTTACCAGTATTATAACAGCTTGCACAGTGCCACGTCATGTGCACTGTCTTCTTTTGCTGCTTTGTCCTTTCATCTCAAATGAAATGTTCCTACATGACACATCAACCAGTGTCCTTATACCTGGTCTGTTCATATTTTCCCTTCTCTCTCTCCTCATCTCAATAAAATGATTTATAGTGTTGCATTTAATGAGTATGTTTATTGTCCTCCTTTTGTCTTCTATTTTCTACTCATCATTCAAATATCATATTAAATATTACTTCAAAATTAGCATTTTCTGCTTACCAATCAATGTTAAAGAGTTAAAATTAAATAATAAAGAAACAGAAATTATCAAGATCTTTAAATCTAAAAGTCTGTATCTTTATTTTTTTTAACTGTCCCCCGAGTTTTAAGACAGTACACTCATGCCAATTTGACCCATCATTTTATCATCAGAAATTATTATGTCTGGTGCTTTGATCGACGTTCTTTCTCCTTAATGATGGGGTGACCAACTGAACTTACTTGATGTTACAGAAAGCCCTAAAGGAGGAAGAAATCATCAAACACGAAATTGTTGCATCTTTCCACTCCAGAATGTTATTTATCCATCCTCACAATGTTTGGAAACTTTCTTTAGAGTCCCTTGAGTCTGGTATTAGTCACAAGAGATTCATACCTTTAACTGGGATAATGATGGTGTGGAAGGCTGATCATTACAGCTGAGCATGTGTCGCAGAGTACTCAAGAAAATGAACACAGATTTGGCATTTGAAGATTTGTTGAAGCACAGTGACACCCCCCTGTCAATCTTGATAAAGGTCAGATTAAACGAAATAGAAGCAAGTACCATTTAACACAGTGGGTATTGCAACTATACTTCTATTTTCTCTAAAGCTAGAGAATATAAATAGTTGAAAGGGGATTCAGACAAATTAACTGCTCCAGAACACAGTAACACATCATTATGTATCACCAGGCTTCAAAACTTCCCCATGACCCTCTTTCTCATTTCCTTTTACATCTCCAAGTACTGGGAACTGAATCTTCACTTCTCTTAACCTCTTATATCTATCTGCTTTATAGGTTTTTGGGGGGGTTCTTTTAGCTACTTTCTTTGAGGCCAAAAGAAAGACATGTATTAAGAAATCATCAATTACTTTAAAAGTACATCAGAATTCTTCAAAGTTTTAAAAGAAATAATCATATTAACAAGACATGAAGTACATGGCATTGCCACGAACCTTGCTTCTTAAATATGTTCTGTCTTTATGGATTTCTATTAAATATAAATTTGTTCACATCACTAACCTCATGGTCATGGCATGAGAACATTTTCAATGACCCCAGATACCTGGCCAAAAAGAGATCAGAAAAAAAGTTCAGTTATTCTAATTTCAGGAAAAGATTTTCTCTGTATTCTGTAGTAGTATTCAGGGGTCAAACCACAGTCCACAGGCCAACTCTGCAGTCATCCAGTTTTCACAAGATTTTTTATTGTTATAACAGCTGTAACTCATTGTCTAAATATCCCTACCAGCTTTTATGACAACCACAAAGAAGTACAGTGAGACAGGTATTACTAAAATTAACTTGCCCATCATATAAGTTCTTACTGACAGTTGAGGGTTTATTGTATTCTTTGATACCACAGCAGATGGGAATGCAGAAAAGAAGGTAATCTATTTGCTGAGCTCAAACCTAGATAAGCAGGGTACAGGTCTAGGATAGACAAAAGGAGGCTGTAGAAAGAAGCTGAAAGAGCCCAACATAACATAACTGGGAATTTTGAGATAGGAGAACTGAGCACTTTGAGATTATCTTCCAAATTAGCAATAGATAAAAACAGCTCAATTCAGGGATGTGAATGTCAGCTGCAGTGATTGCACTGAGCTAACTATGGGCACCAGTGGAAAGAAGCAGATTACCACTTTCTAAAACTTGATTGAGAGCATACCATATCTTATGTTCAGCTGACATCTCATTGCAGGCATAATCACAGACAAAGGCATGGCCTTTTCATCAATTACTGAGTACCCAGTAATAACAAAGAGAAATTACTAGATCAATGTCCAAAAATGAGACTTAAAGTTTTGCTTATAAATAGCTTGTTTGCTGTTCATTTTTTAATGAAATAGCTTTTGAAATATTATTAAAAAAAAAAACCTAAAACTAAAGAAAATTGGCATCGCTTGAGAACCATTTAACCTTTGGCCAGTTACTGAACTCATGGTTGCTCAGTTTCCCATTTTTATGACAGAGATAAATTGATTATTAAAGCTGGAAAGAATGAAGTAATCATTACATTAGAAATACATAAAACATTTTGACATGAGTAAATAATTAAAATCAGATATCAAATCTGTTATTCTTCTTGAATGAATACAGATACACTAAAATGAATGTGGTATGCACAACCTCTCCAATGTTCCCTTCTGCTATTTAGTAGGATTATTTATCTCAAACATGAATCTGGCAGCCATTAAAGTAAAGAAATCATTATCCTCAGCCTGTGAAGCTATACTCTTTTTTTCTTATGCTCATTTTCTTACACATCAAACAATAGTCTTTGATTCTCATTAATTTCTTTGCTGATGATCTAATCTTATCACTAAACATCATTTCTTCAGACAACATGATCTCTTCTTTTTCCCAGCTATTTCTGATTTTCCACAGTCTAGAAACTGGATTGCAGATGTTAAGTGTGGGTCAAGACATTCTGACCTTACTTCATAAACTTCAGAGCACTGACTAGACATCATTTGTTATTAATTGTTCGGGGTCTTGTGGAAGTCACCTACCTTCTTGTCTAGTAACATCCACTTCCTGAGAGATGTGTATGATCTTAGATCAGTCAGCTTTTCTCAATATGGACTTTTATGCTCTGATTTATGTCTTTTGAATACTGACAATTGTTGAAAGCCTGACCTTTGGCACAGGCAACATTACAGAAACCAAAGAATAAAAATCTAGTGATATTTGTTTTCCTCAGCACTTTATAAATATTAAAGCAATTGTCATAGGCAGCATTAAGCTAGATCATGGGCTTGAGGCAGAACACCATATTTTATTTATCTTTACAGTTCAAGAACATGTCTTGGATCTTGTAATTAGTAGTTGTCCAATAATTTTTAAAATGTAAATACCATAATATGTAAATGTCATTTTGCAAATCCTCCGAGAGATTAAAATAGAGTACTGTTTCTTGTATACACATAAAATTAACTTGGTAAAAAAATACAGATTGAAAACTTATTCTCGGGGCGGAGCCAAGATGGCGACGAGCACACACCGTTTCTGAGCGGTGGAATACCGGAACTTCTGAGTTGGTGAATGGAAGGACCTCTAACCCAGGAAAACAACGGTGGAGATTTCTAGACCGACAGGGAACATCACAGGAGGTGAAAACTTTGGTCTCGGGTCACCCGGGGACTTGTTTGGGGAAGGAGAGAAA